>VMOF01000024.1:6877065-7147065 GCA_011764245.1 Trialeurodes vaporariorum | reverse complement strand
TTCTGATTTGATTGATAATAATTAAACGCGTTTTCCTCTTTAAAATGTCTTCTTCTTCTTCTTCTTCTTCAATGCGAATTTTGAGGCTTCATTCCACTGTAATGATTCCAAAAAGCCAACTGCGAATTAATGTTGATGTTATTTGTTGACAGAGGCGCAACATGTTCCAAAACGCCGGAAGTTTCACACGATCCGGGATTTATTCCTCACGGAATTTTTGAAAAATTTCCTCACAGAATATTTGAATAATTTCCTCAAGGAATTTTTGAAAAAAATTCCCCACAAAAATTTGAAAAATGATTAGCTTTCTTTTCCTTTCTTTTATAAATTAATAAAATGGTTTAAAAGCCACTTTTGACCAAAATTCTAATTAAATTGCTAATATATGCATGGGTTTGGATCCCAACTTGGGAGAAAGCGTAGATAAAAGAAGTTCTGAGAAAGAGAGCGAAAACTGTCCCGAAAGTAAAAACTTTGGATCGCCCACCCTAGAGATGCTGGTTATTGACTTGAAAACGGCTGCAAAAATAAGCAGGGGCCGAATAGTGGCGGCTCATGAAATGCGATAGATCGATGTCTACTCCATTGAAAACAATAGAAAATTATCGATCGTCAGGGGGTGCAATTGAAGCCCCATCAAGAAATCGATACTTTTCTATAGTTTTAAATGATGTGGACATGGATACATCGCATTTCACGAGCCGCCAATGCCTCAAGTTGAAACACTCGGAGTCACACTTAAGTTCAAATAATGATGCCTCAATCTGCTCTACTGACCAATCAGAAGCAAGCATTCATGAAAAGTGAGGCTATGCTAGTTCTAGCCAAGTCCAGCTTTTCGCCGACTTAATGGGGCAGTTGCAAGGGTCTGAAATTTTGTGTTTTTTATAAAGAAAATTGTAGTTTTTGATGAGCTGAGAATAATGGTGACTTTGGTTTTTTCCTAAGTGTCCCGGTTTTGGAGATACACACGTGTAAAGTATTAAAAAATCGTGTGTGTAGTGACGTCACTACGCGAAATCCCCATTTAAAACAATGTATTTTGGGCCAAAATCTCATCTTCGGAGCAATGGGACTTAATCAGAAACCAAAGGCATCTTTGTCCTCAGTTCATCAAGTACTTCCATTTTCTTCATAAAAAACACAATATTTCAGACCCTTGCAACTGCCCCATTCGGTTCCAGGTATGCAAAAGCCAGTCTCCTGAACTGCAGGTTATGGGCGAAGCCTAATTCGTTGCTTTGGGTCAATCGTTGTTTTGATGACGTTGCTGTCTCTACAATAAGCTGATCCTAAAAATCAGTATATAGACATTTTTTGTTTTTGTTTGACAAGGAAATGTCTTCTTTCCTCTAGCATGATCTAAAAGTGGAATTTGGTCGAACTTCTAGACGCATCGCAAGCTCTCATAGGTTCAGCAAATCTCTGATTCTGATTTGCATAACCACTGAGCTCCAAGGAGCAGCAATCAATGACCGACCAGAGCTAGACGGTCCCTAAATATACACACAGAGCTTTTAATAGCACAA
Organism: Trialeurodes vaporariorum; assembly: GCA_011764245.1. Taxonomy (NCBI): domain Eukaryota; kingdom Metazoa; phylum Arthropoda; class Insecta; order Hemiptera; family Aleyrodidae; genus Trialeurodes; species Trialeurodes vaporariorum. Next base: position 7,145,536 of record VMOF01000024.1, on the reverse strand, counting down.
GGAAATGTCTTCTTTCCTCTAGCATGATCTAATTGTGGAATTTTGGTCGAACCTCGAGACGCGTCAAAGCTATAAATATATTTTCCCGCTGACGCTGCGTAATGCTGACTCTCTGGCCTCTCTTCCTTTTCGTCGCGAGAACTCAGCGCACGAATCTCAACTGATTGACAACGCCTTTAATTTATTCAATGATTCGAAAATTATTTCACCGCGCATAGCGGCAGCGCAACTTGGATAGAAACATGGATTTTTTTGCAGAACACGAAAATCTTTAGTGTTTTGCTTCAAAAAGTTTTAGAATTGACAATGGGGCTCTTGCAAACTTTTTCTATACAGGGGATTGAAAGAGTTGATTCTTGCATAAAAACCAGTAAAACTGACGATGGGTACACTTAAAAATCACAAAATTCACTCTCAGAATCGAGCTTAATGGCGGAGGGACGTAGGTATCATGGGAGATTCCTATCTAAATTGAGACATATCTCTGTGTTTCCGTAGAGAACGTGACACAGACAGGAATCTCCCATGACACCTGCGTTAAGCCGCCTTGGCGATCTAGCCGTTATAGCAGTTATGTGAGTCTATAACTGAATTTTAGACTTTCTTAGTGTGATTTTCGCTGGTCTTTACATGAGATTGGACTATGTATTTATTTGCTTATAGCAAAAGTTTGAAAGAGCCCAATTGAGACATATCTCTGTGTTTCCGTAGAGAAAGTGATATAATAGACAGGAATCTCCCATGATACCTGCGTTGAACCGCCATTACGAACTTGACATTTTAGCAGTTATGTGAGTTCATTACTGAATTTTAGAATTTCTTTGAGTGATTTTTGTGAATTTCACTGGGTTTTACATCAGGTTGGACTATTTATTTACTTATAGCAAAAGTTTGCAAGAGCCCCATTTCTTGCAAAAACCAAGTAATCTGATTAATTCCAATATGTCCAAGAAAGCCCATATTATGATCTACTGTTCGATGCTAAACTGTAATATGTTGCTTTTTTTTGCGTGATTTTCATGCGTTGGTGTTGCGTCGCACAGGGGGTGCAGAAAATTCCGGAAACCAGCAAAGTAAAATCTCCTGAAATTATCGCTTGAAAACTTTCCAGACTTCATGATTAAATGATTGATACAGATATATTATAACTATATGCAAGCGAAAATAAAAGCGTTTCTTGAGTTTAGAAGTGGATTTCGGAAGGTTTTAGTGCTGCCATCGCAGGGCTGCCGTTTTGCGTATAATCAATGCTACTTTTTAATTCACCGATGATTCCACCGGTTGAGAAAATATTACACAATTCAGTTCAGTGCACGACTGTAATTAACTAAGATACTCGCAGCCGTAATCTTTTCTCAACCGGTGGAGTCGTCGATGACTTTAAAAAACTTGCGGATATTTTAATTAATCAACGGAGTTTCCACCGATTAAGGAAAGATTACAGATCAGAGTATTTTCGTGCATTACAGTCATACACTGAACTGAACTGTGTAATCTTTTCTCAACCGGTGGAATCATCGGTGAATAGAAAAATAGCATTGATTATACGCGAAACGGCAGCCCTGTGCCATCGTTACTTTCGGAGGTTTTTACACCAGAATCGACTGTTAAATTACTTAAAGTAAAAGTGTGAAACAGCCCCATTCCTCAAACTGGAATCAAAATTGAAATCTGAGTTTACATAAAAGATCAGCCATGCACCAAAAAATAACCCAAACATCCAATGAACATCTCTACGACCCACTGTGTCTTAAGAAGCGACCTGACTCAAAAATATGCATCCATCGTGCTGATGCGAAGCTGGGAGACTAGACTTGCTTCTGCAATCCACAGCGGCCGACGCGAAAATGCCGTCGTCGACCTATGGCGCGTGGCGGCCGGGGCCGCGGCGCGGCGGAGACAACTACGGCACTTCTCCCTCTCATGAAATAATAGAAAAAGAATGCATAAGCCTTTAGTCGACGCTATAAGCTTAATTTTCAAGTCACAATAGCTGCAGATTTCATTATTTACCTGTCTCAATTGGAGTCGCCCGAGTCCCTGCATGTTACGAAAGAGTCAAGACACGCGGGGAAGAAAGTGAAAAAGAAGAAGCTGTCCACTGGCTGATGCCGCCGATGAGTCTCAAGCAACAATCTGCAGCACACAGAGAAAAATTTATAATTGGGGGCTACCAGAATTACTTCTACGTAAGTAATAGTTAAATGTCATTCTGGTATCTGAAGAGATATTGCTGGTTTCAACGAAAAATGTGTTTTGAATATTACCAGAAATCTAGTTAAGGATACGCGAATCTACATCTATCTATTACGTAGAAATAATTCTGGTAGCCCCAAATATAAATTTTTCTCCGTGCAATGGGGCTTGGGGCTCTTGCAAACTTTTGCTGTGAGCAAATAAATAGTCCACTTTAATGTAAAAACCAGCAAAAGTCACGAAAACCACACTAAGAAAGTCTAATAATAATTTAGTAATAAATTCACATAACTGCGTTATTCCGGCAAGATCGTTATGGCGGTTCAACGCAGGTATATCATGGGAGATTCCTGTCTAATATGTCACTTTCGCTACGGAAACACAGAGATAAGTCTCAATTTAGATAGGAATCTCCCATGATACCTGCGTCTTTCCACCATTATGCCCGATTTTGAGAGTGAATTTCGTGATTTTTCAGTGTACTCATCGTCATTTTTACTCCTTTTTTATGCAAGAATCAACTCTTCGATCCCCCGGCCCCGTAGCAAAAGTTTGCAAGCGCCCCATTTTGGCAAGGTAGACCACCTGCAATGCTTCACTGCAGTGTGTGAGTATCGCATATTGCCTACCTAAACCCAAATTTAAGGAGTCAACTGACATTATTTAATTCGTTGATTGTACCTATACAACGATTTCTGTGCGCATCATAGCCACTCTGAATCACTTGCACTTTCGTTCAAAACCAATTTCAAAAGGATCTGTCACAACTTTTTCTTTTTCAAACTTAAGCACGTTCCAAAAATGTCCTCTATATTAGTCCAGCTCGTGGGCATCAACTTACAGCGGCAATGAGCCTGCTCCTCCCCTCCCCTCTTTTCTTCTTCTTCTTTCTCTCCTTCTTCACTTCCTCCCACGTGTCTTTCAAAGTCCCCTGCACAGGGACTTTAACCCTTTCAGAACCAAGCCCGAGTTTTTTTCGTTTTCATAACTAGATTCATCTCGTGCAGTTAATTGCAATTTCTTTATTGAAAAAGCGACCACAAATGGTTGACATTTGCTTAAAAACGCCTTAAATTAGATGGATAGGCAAATTCAACACCTTGGAGTACGAATATTTAACTACCTACTAAATTTCAACGTTATTTGATATACTTGATATTCCTTGAAATGACAGTAGTGACACAATCGTATGACCGTGAAAGGGTTAATCCTTTAACAGATTGAGATTACCGTGTGTTCACGAGATCAATAGTCTGAAGACGCCAGAGTTGGGCAGATAGGAGGGTAATCAGTGCGTTGCATGCAATTTTGCAACAATGTATTCTATCCATTTAAAGTCATGTAAAAGATCGAATTTACATAGGAGGGTGCACAGTGCACAAGGAAAATTCGATAAATATAATGAGTTTAAATGGAGCAGTTGCATTGTTGCCAGATGGCACGCGACGCCCACTGAGACCTTTGGATGGCAATTAAATGGAATCTTCACAGATTTGAAATAAACTTTAGGGTCGATTAGATCTAATTCTTCTGCGACAGATATGATGAACGGCTAGTGAAAAAGTCAGCTCTGATTACTAGCTGTAAAAAGACCTCCCGAAAAAACGACGATTACAAATATTCGGTAATCGAACAAAATTTAACAAAAACTTTAACCAAATTTAAATTGAAAGGAACATGAAGGCGGTACAAAAAAAAAAAAAAAAAATGTGTATGCGTTACGGTATTTTTCGGAGTCAAGCCGTTCTTGCGCCATAATCTGAGGTAGCAGATATATTGTCGATAACGATCGATTTTCCCTCAAAGAGGAACGAGTGAATTAATTTAACTTGTTTTCCTGGACATTATACAGGGTGTAAGAAAACTTTTATGCCAAACTTCTAAAGCATATATTTGAGGGCCAAAATAAGACTTTTTTCCCCTATAAATTTGGGTCCGGTAATGCCCCATTTTTAAGCTACAGCCCCCCAAAGTTCTAAAAAAAAGTGTGGTTTTTTTGGCATAGCGACCACCATTGTGAACGGAATGTCTTGAAAATTGGTGTCTAGAAGTAATTTTACGTGTAAAACCCAATTATGATTTCGAGAAAATCTTAAATTAAGTCTTACTGTACTTTTTAGGCAATTTGGTACCTTTAACGGCACAAATTTTATGTTATGGATTAAAAAATTAAAAAATTCACAAAAATCACCGCGGTCACTGTTACTTCAAATGTGTAATGAAAGCGAGTTCGCGAAAAGTAAACAAACCCTCCGCCATTTACATTTGCCTATTGGAACTTTCTTGACAGCCTAAATCTGAGAGCCACTCAGAAATGGATTCAGCAATGGCGCAACTCTCATAGTATATAGGGACTCTCAGTAAAAGCGCTGACTTTCCCACATTGTGGGGCAATTATCTCGCTTAAGACGTGTTCTATCGAAAAAATGCAAAGGATCAAAAATCTTTCTAATAGTTTTTCCCATCTGATTATTGAATTTTTTTGTTAACTTTTTAATCCGTAATATAAAATTTGTGCCGTTAAAGGTACCAAATTGCCTGAAAAGCCCAGTCAGACTTAATTTCAGATTTTCTCGAGATCATAATTGCATTCTACGCGTAAAGGGTCATTCCATTTTAAATCAACCAGAGCCTGTGCTGCCTAGTCATGGATTTCGGAAATATTTTTTGGGGTGATTGTAACTACTTTTAGTAGCTCAAAACGTATTTTTTCATATTTTTTTTAGCTTACGGCCCCTGAGATATAGGCAACCGGAAATTCAAAAATTGCGATTTTAGGCTTATCTTTGAACGCGTGCCACAGCCTTAATTCTCAACGGAAAGATACGATTGAGGTATCAGTTTGATGCATTTTGCGTCCTCTTTTCATTGGTTTAGGTCGTTTTTCATTAATTGAAGGTTTAGCAGGTTGCATACCTATTTGAACTTTGGTGACCCTATTGCAATTTTTCCAATCTTTGATAATTTTTTTAAATAGGATAGCGTTGGTAGAAAAAATTCATACTTTCCAAGCTTTAAGTACACTACTAAGAGTACCTGCTCAAAAAGAATTGGATCTCCTGAGCAATTTTTTCTAGTTTAAAAAATTGCTTAAAGTCGGCTGAAATTAAGAAAGACCCAACTTTGAGGTTAAAAAAGTCGATGTGGGGATTCATGAAAAAATCTTAAAAAATAACTAAAATCACCGCTTTTATGTCTACTTTTAATATCTGAAGTCGAAAGTTTGTGTATTTGATTGCTACAGTTGAAATTTTTTTTTTTCAAAATTGGTAAAAATTTAATTTGCTCGAACACACGCGATCGAAGCGAATAGAAGAGCCAACTCTTTGAGCTTGAAAAATCTCGCAAAATCTCTAAAATGATCGTTTTTAAGTTCTTTTTCAATGCCTAAAGTCGAACATTTGATTACTGAAGCGCTTCAGTTGAAAAACAAGTTCGTAAAATCGGTTAAAAACACCATTAGCGCGGCCACAATCTGAGCTCAGTTCAGGGCATAGGGGCGTCGCGTGAAATTTGACCAATTTTACAAGCTTGTATTTCAACTGAAGCGCTTCAGTAATCAAGTGTTCGACTTCAGGCATTGAAAAAGAACTTAAAAACGATCATTTTAGAGATTTTGCGAGATTTTTCAAGCTCAAAGAGATTCGCTTCGATCGCGTGTGTTCGAGCAAATTAAATTTTTACCAATTTTGAAAAAAAAAATTTCAACTGTAGCAATCAAATACACAAACTTTTGACTTCAGATATTGAAAGTAGACATAAAAGCGGTGATTTTAATTATTTTTTAAGATTTTTTCATGAATCCCCACATCGACTTTTTTAACCTCAAAGTTGGGTCTTTCTTAATTTCAGCCGACTTTAAGCAATTTTTTAAACTAGAAAAACTTGCTCAGGAGATCCAATTCTTTTTGAGCAGGTACTCTTAGTAGTGTACTTAAAGCTTGGAAAGTATGAATTTTTTCTACCAACGCTATCCTATTTAAAAAAATTATCAAAGATTGGAAAAATTGCAATAGGGTCACCAAAGTTCAAATAGGTATGCAACCTGCTAAACCTTCAATTAATGAAAAACGACCTAAACCAATGAAAAGAGGACGCAAAATGCATCAAAATGAGACCTCAACCGTATCAATCCGTTTAGAATTAAGGCTGTGGCACGCGTTCAAAGATAAGCCTAAAATCGCAATTTTTGAATTTCCGGTTGCCTATATCTCAGGGGCCGTAAGCTAAAAAAATATGAAAAAATACGTTTTGAGCTACTAAAAGTAGTTACAATCACCCCTCAAAATATTTCCAAAATCCATGACTAGGCAGCAACATATTTCATTAATTTTGGTTGATTTAAAATGGAATGACCCAAAATTACCACTGGACACCAATTTTCATGACATTCGGTTCACAATGGTGGTGACTTTGCCAAAAAAACCACAATTTTTTTAGAACTAGCTCGAAAATGGAGCATTTCCGGACCTATGTTAATAGGAAAAAAAGTCTTATTTTGGCCTCAAATATATGCTCCAGAAGTTTCGTTAGTTTCGTTACACCCTGTATAGCGCAGTAATGAATTTGGTTTCGTGATAGTTGTTTTACCATCATAAAACCAATGCATAAAAAACCAAAAAGACATGAAAATACTGTTGAGTGGAAACGGGACTTTATTTTCCTTCTATAACGAAAGCCTCCTCAAGCAACAAACACTGCGTGTTGTAGTGGACAAGAGATATGACGCCCAAGGCAAACCCGCGAAAGGGGGCACATTCTGATTCAGGCCAAAATATGTACTAAAGCCCTTCACTGCATAGTGTGATACCGGTGTCACATGATGTAAAAAGCCCTATATCAGACATTGTAACGTATACTTTGACTTAGTTCAAATTGTATTACCAGAGTCACATTATATAAGAAAACATAAAAATGGGCTCAAACATTTTTCAAAAGACTACTAGCACTTATTTAAAATGCACTAAAAAATGGAAATCATGGCGTTTTTTTTTTTTTTTTTTTTTTTTTTTTTTTTTTTTTTTTTTTTTTAAATTTGATTTTTTCTCTTTCTTTTCCCGCTTTTCTCTTTCTTTCTTTTGGAGTTAGAGCACGTGTAAACGAGTAAAAAATATAACAATGAGAACTGTTACCGAAAAAATTTCCAATTATTTTGTTTTCTATTTTTTTTTCCTTATATTTGACCAACTAGTAAATTGAAAAATCCAATTTTGGTTGGGGGGGAAAAAAAAAAAAAAAAAAAAAAAAAAACTCCCATGCTGTGAAGGGCTAAAACAAAAAACACTCCATAATCGATCTTCTGATTTTCGAACCCCTCTCCCCGTTTAAGCCTCCCACGACTCTCGTAAAAAGGAAGGGAAGAGCAAAAAGGAATAACAGAAGAAAAAATATAGAAAGGTCAGTGTCAGGTGTCTCACCATTGGTGGTCCGAGAGGTGCAGTCCAAATACTTCTGTCCCGTGTCATCGAATAGGAACTGAGCTTCCGACCGGACGATTTTAATCGGTTTCTGGCCGAAATGTAATTTACACGCTCCGCTGAAACAGACAAAGGAATACGGGGTAAGTTCATTTGACAGATGGACAGGCAAACCATTCAAGTTGACTGAATTTCGAATTACCTGCATAAATACGGTTACACTGGCAAAAATGGGGTCCCCGGAAGTTTGCCCGAAAACTTTTGATCAACTAACAAATAAACTACTAGTTTTTTACCTAAAGAAAGTTGCCCTAACGATTTTCACCTAAAACGCATTAAACCTCAAACGCCTTTTTACCTAAAATTTTTAGGGCAAAAAGCCTCAAAATGCCATTTCCAGCAGGGAAGGAGAGAGTCGCAGTTACCTTTTCACAGTAGAGGGTGTAATTGTATCCTATTGCCCTTAAAGAATTACGAAGTCTGTCCTCGTCACAAATCTTGACACGATTTTTTTACATTTTGTAAATTTGACAAGTTCCGCCATTGTAAAAAAGTGAACAAAAAACCAAACGGAACAAAACCAGGGCGCACACTAATTTTGATAATAACAGAGCGATGAATAATTTTAACAGGAACGAGATTTCGTCTGAAAAATTTTCATTTTATAATAGGTTCGGTATGAAAATTATTTACAGTTTAAACTCTTCCCTCTCCATTGCAATAATTTCATGAGAAGGAAGCGTACATGCCAGCTGAAATGTTGAAAATGCGAAAAAATTACAAAAGTTCAAATCGTCATTCCTATTGAATTAAAAGAGCTAAAAATATTTCAAAGCCAGGGTCGAATTCCTCATACTCTCTAGTTTTTTAAACTTAATCTTAAATTTTTTTGTGGTTGTTTTCACGCCCGTATGAAGAGTTTTTCCAAACCCTCGCGAAAACTGTTTCTTTGCAGCACGTCTCTAAAAAGTTACTCAAACTTCTCACATATCTTTGGGCAAAACTAGCATAGATGGACAAAATCTGAAACATGCGTCAGATTTCTCAGAGTCAGGGCTTTCGACTTGGCTACCTCAATTTTGTCAACAAAATTTTTTTAAGGTCGGAAAATGCACTTTTTCAAGACTATGTAAAGACAGCTTTTGAACTTACAGTTTACGCATCCCGCTCAACAATGCGAAAAGATGTGAAAAGTTAACATCGTCATAACTTTGGAACTAAAAGAGCTCAAAATATTTTAAAGAAAGGTTCGGATTCCTCATAGTTGTTAGTTTTTGATGCTGGAAATCAGATTTTCTGCCGGTCGTTTTCACGCCCGTGAGATGAGTTTTTCCAAACCCTCACGAAACCCTCACGAATGTTTCTCCTTTGCATGCTTTTGCTGCACAAAAAATGCATTTTCCGACCATCAAAACATTTCGTAGACAAAAATGAGGTAGCCAAGTTGAAAGCCCGGACTTTGAGGAATCTGATGCATGTTTCAGATTTTGTCTATCTATGCTAGTTTTGTCCAAAGATATGTGAGAAGTTTGAGTAACTTTTTAGAGATGTGCTGCAAAAAAAAAAAAAAAAAAAAAAAAAAAAAAAAAAAAGTTTTCGCGAGGGTTTGGAAAAATTCTTCATACGGGCGTGAAAACAACCACAAAAAAATTTAAGCTTAAGTTTAAAAAACTAGAGAGTATGAGGAATTCGATCCTGGCTTTGAAATATGTTTAGCTCTTTTAATTCAAAAGGAATGACGATTTGAACTTTTGTAATTTTTTCGCATTTTCAAGCAGAATGATCCTCCAGCGCGCCAGGTGCGCCAGTTTTTTTGCGGGGCAGTGTAGATATACATGGATCCATATAGATATGCATGGATACATCGATACATGGATACATAGGATACATAGATATGTGTAAATGGATCCATATACATAGATATATCGTATGGGTATACATATTTATATCCTTCCAGATCCATACATATCCATTATATGTAGAGAGAATTAATTGGTTATGGACCTTATGGACCTGTACGGACTATTTTCGCCAGGATATGGTTACAATAACGGTAAAAGTATAAAATTTGAGGCCACGGAATATATAGCAGGAAATAGCCAACTTAAAAATGTACAGAAATTAATGAAGTCCAAAAGTAAAGAAAATTCAAGTAAAATAAAAGTCGAATAAGAGGATCTGAATTCCCCGACAAAAAATCGACCAGCGACCTTAAACAATGTTCATTAAAAATGTCCATATAGAGCGTCCAAAATTAATAAGTTTGAAAATATTTCTTGGGGGGGGGGGATAGCAAGCCCATGCATTCCTAAATTTCAAGCGTTGCAGAAAAACATTTTGGGCTATTTTATGTTAAAAAAAGGGAAAATTTAAGGCTTCTGAGGGCCCCCCTCCGTGGATCCGCCATTGAAATATAAGGTTACGGCCGGAGGGCCGCACTGTGGTCTGAGATGGTCAAAAAGTGGCCAAAATCAGAAAGTAAATTTTTTACCAATTAAATCATTCATGAACTTTCAAGATAATCACATAGAAAACTTTTAACAAGTAATTTAATCCCAGCAATGGCACAGAAAAAGTTTTAAATTAAGCTTATAAATAAAAGTCGAAAACGCTGAATTTTGATGATTTTCGGCCACGTTCTTATACGATTTCAGGGCTCAGGCCATAGTGGGCCGGAGGAATTGAAGGGGAAAAAATTAATGGTTCATTTTTATTTTTTTCGAATGGAGCTCTTACAACGTTTTACTGAAGGCAAATGGAGTATCAATTCCAACGTAAAATGCTGTGAAAATAACGACGAGACCATTAAAAAAGTCTACAAGTTTTAGAGGGGTGTCCCAAATTGGGACACCCTATGTGAAGGGCTAGTTGGGAAAAGGACACATCAAGCCATATGGGTGGATACCCGATACAGGGAATTGTCTTTCTCTCTCTCCTCCAATTTGAAAACATGCGTCAGAAAAGGACAGAAGAGGGGGTCAAAATCATGTGATGACCTGTTTTGCTATCCTTATCTAACACATAAGTTCAAATAGAAGGAGAGAGAGAAAGACAATTCCCTGTATCCGCGCAAATATGCATCGAGCATATTTTGGGTTCTTGCCTCCAGAGTTCCAATGTGAGAAAAAGTATAGATACATCAGCAAAGTCGGGTCAAGTAATGTACACACGAGACACTGAGTGATTGGTTTATACATTCATTTTTGATTTATATTTATTTATTTATTTATCTCTTTATCTGTCTATTTATTTATTTAATTATTTATCTATCTATCTATTTATCTATCTATCTATTCATTTATTTATTTATTTATTTATTTATTTATTTATTTATTTATTTATTAGGAGTGAGTTTTAGACTAAAACTCAATCCTCGCAGAGAAAACTTAACTCGAAATTTCGGGTGACCACCCTTGCATGTATGCACCAACCTCGGATTCGGACCCCACACAACAACATAACATACGAATTGGAACAATGAGATTAATTAATTTGCTTTCAAAAAGCAAATTTGAAGGAATTAAAGGTCCATTTATATACATTTTGTCCCAAGGAGCACGGTGATAACTACAGAAAAGTTCTACGTTGAGTAATAAACGAGGAAGACGGCACTTAATTTCATGTCCACTGTTCTTTTGTTTGGGGTCCGAATCCAAGGTTGGTGCATACATGCAAGGGTGGTCACCCGAAATTTCAAGTTAAGTTTTCTCTGCGAGGAGTAAGTTTTAGACTCTTTTAATGGTCTCATCGTTATTTTTGCAGCATTATACATTGGAGTTGATACTCCATTAATTTCGTCTACAGCAAAACCTTGCAAGAGCTCTATTGAAGGGGGAAAAAATTAATGGTTCATTTTTATTTTTTAGAATGGGTCTGTTGCACACTTCGGCTACAGCGTTTTAAAGTATCATTATCTATGTAAGAAGCCGAGAAAATAACAATGACAGCACTAGAAAACACTAAAATTCAGTAATAAACTCACAAATTGCGAAAAACACTAGACACTATTCACCCCTGTATCTTTCCACCACGTGCACGATATTTCGCGAAATTAGCGCGGCACATTCAAATAATCACGGCCGAATGTCATCACAGCTGACTTCATAAACAAATAAACAGTAAACACTGACGGCGTCTGCTCGAATTCTTACGTTTCAATATCCTCAATTCCTCACAAAAGGTTGTGAAAAGTACGGAGACCGATATTTATGTTCAAAACTTATCAGAATGAAACAATAACACACAGGAGTTCCAAGCATGATGATCGAAGTTGGAATCATCCTTGGAACTTCTGTGTGTGATTGTTCCATTTTGATAAGTTTTCGACACAAATATCGGTTTCTGTACCTTTCACAACCTTTTGTGAGAAATTGAGGATATTAAAACGTAAGAATTCGAGCAGACGCCGTCAGTGTTTACTGTTTATTTGTTTACGAAGTCAGCTGTGATGACATTCGGCCGTGATTATTTGAATGTGCCGCGCTAATTTCGCGAAATATCGTGCACGTGGTGGAAAGATACAGGGGTGAATAGTGTCCAGTGTTTTTCGCAATTTGTGAGTTTATTACTGAATTTTAGTGTTTTCTGGTGCTGTCATTGTTATTTTCTCGGCTTCTTACATAGGAAATGATACTTTAAAACGCTGTAGCCGAAGTGTGCAATAGACCCATTGCATCCTTGGTGGTATAACGATGGGAATGTCATGCAAATGGAGTCCGAGGCAAGTTGTATTAACCCCCCCCCCCTCCCCTCCCGAAAATCAGAAGATGAGACTGGATTCCAATGCGTAATAGCGGTCGTTTTTCCTCTACATTTTTGACCTCGCTCACGATGCACGCATACTGTTGTAGCCAAGTAAAATAAAAAAGTACACTGAACTTCTTTTTTTTTTCTTTTATTTTTACGACCCCTATCGAGAAAGACAAGAGCGTAGGTAAATCAGCATTCGCACAGAGGAGGTCCATAGCACAACGCAATTTGTTTTTCTTCTCGCAGCAATTTTCCATTGGTCGCACGACTTGCGAAAGTGTGTATGGTGTGTGCAGAAGCTATAGCTGTTCTTTTAAGTTCAACCACGCATGCAAAATAAATTAGAGGTCATTCACAACTCACAAAGCAACGTTATAAGCTCGATTCGCAATTAAGCTAGGTTTAGGGACTTACGTAAGAACAGTTACGTAAGGACTTTTTTTTTTTTTTTTTTTTTTTTTTTTGAAAGGAAGCCCGAACTGGGGAAACAGTTAAAGTTGACATTATGAATTCATCAAGGGGTCCTCTTTCTTCACTGTTCCTTTTACTTTGCCGACCCGTTAATTATAAGAACGATGCGATTTCTTCCCCATCCTTCATATTCGTATTTTGAGTTCGCTTCTTTGATGTAGCCTCGTCTTTGATGAATGATGATCAAAGCCGGGACGCTGCGGATGACTCATTCGGAATTTTCCGACGAGCTATTCCAATGGAAGGGCTAAAATACATGTTTTGAGTCCTATCCCGACAGTATGAAGCAGCAAGAGTGACCTGATTCTGGTTTGTTAACTTTTTTTTCATTTTTTTTTCATTTTTTTTCTTTTTTTCTTTTTCTTTTTTTTCTTTTTTTCCTTTTTTTCTCTTTTTTTTCTTTTTTCTCTCTTTTTTTTCTCTTTTTTTTTCTTTTTTCTCTCTTTTTTTTCTCTTTTTTTTTCCTTTTTCCCCCCTTTTTTTTTCTTTTTTTTTCCTTTTTTTTCTTTTTTTCTCTTTTTTTTCTTTTTTCCCTCTTTTTTTCTCTCTTTTTTTTTCTTTCTTCCCCCCCCCCCTTTTTTTTCTTTTTTTTTCTTTTTTTCCTTTTTTCTCCTTTTTTTTCTTTTTTTCTCTTTTTTTTACTTTACATCAAAAATCGTAATTAATTTCGGCGGAAATTGGTTTTAAATACAAGTGCAGGTGTTTTATCCAGAGCGGTTCGCTGGACAACGGAATTCCAATATACAACTATCCAGGTGAGAAAATGTCGCTTGTTTTCGTCATGTGCCAGTTTCTTTATCGTGTAAATCGCTCCGAAAGAAACAAGTATACCAATGTCTGTGTCCAGATAGGCAGTGACAATATCTGGATGCAAAATTGGGGGGGGGGGCTTGATGAAAATGTGACCCCCCCCCCCCCAAAGCTCATCACTTTTTGGTGTGGTGTTTTCACCTCGCTGCGAGGACCTTTCTGACCTGACAGCAGCATATCTCGGAAAAATCCAGTTTTGAGAAAAACATGTTTAAGGTGATTCCACGGTCGATTAGTTCCAACTGTGGACACCACGTCGCGCTGCTCAAAAAGTCAACAGTTTTTTGCTTAATTTGACCAATTCACGCTAAATACACAAATTTGAGGAACGTCAGCACCTGCGAGCATACTTCAGGAAGATACCCTGAAAGTTTCAGGCTGAAACACTCAAAAATAAAGCCGGAAATTATGAAATACGAAACTTCCCGTAAGCCGCAATGAGTGCGAGTGAGGCAGATAGACTTATCATCACTCGCACTCACTCTCACTCACTATGCTGATGGCGAAACGAATTTCATAATTTACGGCTTTAATTTTAAACCAATTTTGCTCATTTTGGGCTCAAAAAATCCATAAAAAAATTTTGCAGGTGATGCTGACGTTATTGGATTTTGCGTTTTATCTATGGTTTCAGTTTAAAACGCCAAAAACACGACTTTTCCGAAAAGCGACTAGTGGCGCTATCCATCGGATTGAAATCTGGAAAAGTTTCGCCTGGAATTACCCTAAAGTTTTGATTCGTGTTTTACAATCGGAATGGCTCATATAAATCTGACCAAAGTAATTTTTTCCCCATTAAACTGGGTCTTCCTGGACAGCTAATTATCCAAAACCTGGCAACCTGGGATAAAAACATGCCATGTTGGATCCTAAATATTTTGTACAGTCAGGGACAAATAAAATGTCAGACAAATCCTTGAGGTAGGCCACCTGCAATGCTTAAATTCATTGAGATAAGTATTGAGGGTGGCCTACTTCAAGGAGACCTCTGACATTCTTTTTGTCCCCGACTGTACATTTGGGTATGCTATTTGCCGTTCGCTAGGAAATCGACTATTTTCAGAGGAAAAACTAAAAATATAGCAACACTTCATTTGGATGGTAAGAAACTCATTTCATTCACACAATGAAAAGAAAAGAAAAAATTGCGAATAAAAAATAATAACCGAGCACTTTAGCGAGGGCAAACTGCAGGCAATGCCGGCTCGTGCTACTTGGCAACATTGTCTTCACTCCATTTGATTGCATGTAAAACAATCGATTCGAAAGTGAAGCAGCGCTTCACCAGCAATCGATTGTTGGACATATATTCAAATGGAGTGAAGACATTGTTGTCAAGTAGCACGAGCCGCCACCGACTGCAGGTCAATATCGTTTTCCATCCTCGCAATAGGAAAGGAAAAGGTTTGACGCTGAAAATTTAAGAAAATTTGTGAACATCGAACGTTAGCCTTCGATATCTTTTCGCTGTTTACGAAAAACGGGGGCGTGTCGTAGTTCCAATGAGGGGGGAGGGGGTGCCAAGAATGCAATCTTGCCGCCCCTCAAAATTAAAAATCTTATTTTTTTTTTAATTATTATTATTTTGCTTGCTACACACTGATTTTGCCTTTCTCGGTGATTCATTTTGAAATCAGATTTTTTTTTTTTTTTTTTTTTTGGTTGTTCGCCCTGCGATTTTGCCTCTCACATAGAGTGCCGCCCGGGGCAAGAGTACCCACATAACACCCCCCCCCCCCCCCCAAGGCACGCCCCTGGCGAACGATACATCGATCATAAAATAAGCACTTTTGATGAGGCAAGAAAATCTGATTTAGGAGGGGAGTGGCGCGGCGTCAAGGTACTTATATTTAACAGGTATGCTCGACTCGCTTCCCGCGTCATCCGCAGTGGCGCGCAGTTCAAAAAGCATTCCAAGATGGCCGACAAAAGAAGAAAACATTGTAAATTCTTTCCAGAAAACATCTGGCTATTTTCTGCTTTTCTGGAGAGGGAAGCCCAATGTTTTATGGAAAGAGTATACCAATGTTTTCTTCTTTTGTCGGCCATCTTGGAATGCTTTTTGAACTGCGCGCCACTGAGGATGACGCGGGAAGCGAGTCGAGCATACCTGTTAAATATAAGTACCTTGGCGCGGCGTCTCCTTGGTGCAAAATATTCTATCTCCATTGAAGTATTGAGATGAATTATTCAGCGAACATTATTAAGGATGCATTTCGGAAACTTTCCTTGCGATCTCCTTGACTCGAATGAGAAAAAATTGGTATAGAGGCGATAATAATCGGATTGATACCTGGACAAATTTCGTCCTTAAATTAATCACCTTAAAAGAAATGCTAGCGTAATATCACAGGTCTATACACCGAATAACCTACCACAATGACCGATAAAAAAACTTTCCGATGAAAAAAAAAGAGCTTAATCCTGATAATAACCATCTCAGATCTGGTATAGGTATATGTTACCAAAGAGCTTTTCCTCTAGTAGATTTTATTATCTTGCCTTTATCTTCTACATGCTCAGAATTTTTACTTCTTATCGGGCTCACAAAAAATAAAAATAAAAATAAAAAACAAAAAAGAAATAATATTAATTGAAAGAACATAGCTTCTCTCTCTCTCTCTCTCTCTCTCTCTCTCTCTCTCTCTCTCTCTCTCTCTCTCTCTCTCTCTCTCTCTCTCTCTCTCTCTCTCTCTCTTTTTGAGTCTGCATCATCACTTGCGCATGTATATCATATACCTCGGTAACCTAAAAAAAGAATTTAAATAGCTTTGAAGTAAGTATACCAAGGGGGGTCTCCGATCGTATTATCACAAATCGCATGGCGAATAATCGAGAGAAATAAATTAACTTATTAATTATTAAATTGATCTACGATCAAATTTAACGGCTGGCTAATTGTATTACATAAATCGTTCAAAATGACGCGATTCACCTCTCACGGCAATCACGTAATCGCATACCGTATACTCATACTCATATAGTTTTGGAGCCGCTTCATATTATGTTGATGTTGACGCATAAATATTTATTTGATAATCACAAGAAAAGGCATGATTTTTCATCTTCTTTTCCTCGCTCATGTTTTATTTCACCGCCGGTTTATTCTCTCTGCTCGCCGCGTGTGTAGACTGTAGAGTTGCCAGGTCTCTTTCTGTTTTTCATTGTCTAGTCTCTGATTCGCTGATGATGTAACCATACAGCGCACCTAATACTAAAGACGCTGTGTCAGGTGATGAGCCACGGGGTCGATGTATCGCTCTGATGTCTGGATTGCTTGGGAGTTGTGACCCAACAAAAAAAAACAAATAAACTGTAGGGAATACCTTGCGAACAGCAGAGACAAATAGACACGGAGCACCACGCCAAGATACATAGGGAAGATTTAAAGCACACTGAATTTTCGGGGATTCAACAAAATAACATGTAAAACAACAGTCAACACCTTTTGATGTCGCATGGTGTTGAACGGTGACATTCGGAAAACTCGGGGGATGGGCGGGAAGTGAACATTCAACACCATGCGACGATGATTGTTGTTTTGTTGAATCCGCGAGAATTCAGAGTGCCGCCTCTGCTGCAGCCAGTTAGTACTCCGTCTCTATTCGTCTCTGACGAACACTTTCTCACATCAAATTCAATCTGAGGGACACCCCCAGACCCCACTTAAGGGGGTATACCACCCAAATTAAAAAAAATCGTTCTTGATGACTTAGAGCCCTCAATTTTTTTTTGGTAACACATACCGATGTAAATTAGAGATCCTGAAATTTTTGTGAAGCTGGTTGCATACCTGCCCCTTAAAAAAAAAAAAATTCCTGAAAAAACGCTGACAACTTTCAAACAGCTTTTTTAGAGTTAGAATTGCTCAATCACCTTGGTCTTGGTCTCAAATGAAAGGTATCAGTGTCATCTAGGGTCTCTTGTATGGATTTTTTTTTTGTCGAGAGGAAGTATTTTTTTCTTAATGTTTCTTCGATGTGACATTTTTTTCACGGTTTTTTTTTTTTTTTTAAACATTAATAGATATTTGAGATGTTAGGTTGAGGGCAAATCCATACAACAGTACCTAGAGCATGAAATTCTGCACATTTTAAAAAAAAACTGAAGTCTCTAGCTATCATAGTACTCGAGAAAAGCTGTTTTGAAGTTGAAAAAACAAGCGAAAAATTGATTTTTCAGTACAAGCAAATTAACAAATAGTACATGAGAAAAAAAAAAGAAACAGATGGTTATCAAATGGTTCTCAATTTCGCAATGTTGACTCATAAACTTTAAAATTAATTTAAAAATACTTTCCGACCTCCTAAAAATTAAAAAAAAATATCCTCGTATTCCCTGAATTGTTCTCTACAAAATTGGTGGGAAAAAAAAATGAAAAAAATAAAAAAAATCGAAAAATTAGGGTGGTATACCCCCTTAATATTCTGGGGGACACCCCCAGACCCCACTCAGTATTCTGGGGGACACCCCCAGACCCCCCTTAATATTCTGGAGGAGACTCCCAGACCACCTTCAATATCCTGGGGGAGACTTCCAGATCTAACGATTCATTCTTGAAATGTTTACATTTCCCCCTTTTTTGACCCATATTTTTCCATCGGTTTTTTATGGAAACCATTTTTCATCCAAACCTAACCTAAAAATTAAAATTTCAAAAAAACAAAAAGAGTTCTCTGGGGAATACGTTTGCGGTGGATTTCAGCTCACCGATGCTAATTTGACGATCTTACTTTGAGCGTGTACTATCGACGAATTAAAGATTGTCGCGAGGTTTTCACACATTTTCAGTTACGGATGATAGGGTGTGACTGATCTGCAACGGCTTTCCCACCCCACCCGCACTGGCCTCTTGCCTGCAAGGTGTGAGGAGTAAGAAGAGTGGCCGAACCGGAACCTTGAAGGCGAAACATACCTGCTAAAAATCTCGCGACAATCTTTAATTCGTCGATAGTACGAGGGCCTATCCAATCACCTTTTTTAAATCAGGTTTTTGGAGCACGAGCAGACCCTTTGTTTATATCCGCCCTTTTACCGAAGTATTCCTCAATTTTCAAATCAATAACTGGGAAATTTGGAAGAAAGTCAAGATTATTTTAACCTTAAGAGCCTAGGGTGGACAGTTTAACCCAACATATTTTCTCGTATTTCCTTCCAATAAATACATACAAAGACCGGGTTTGTTTCGAAACAGAGCTATATTTCTTGTTTGAATATTATTTTAGAATTCAAATTATTTATAAGACCTCAATCAGTGGCGTAGCCAAAGGGGGGGGGTGTCCAGAGGGTCTCCCCCTTGACATCAAAATTTGTCCTAAAAAAAGTTCATTGATTGCGTTTTCAGACAAATTTGACCAAATTAGTATCTTTGGGGAACCCCCTTACAATTTTTGTACCTCCAAACCACCCCTCCCCCTTAGGAAAATTCCAGGCAACGCCACGGACCTCAATAATTTCAAAAATGAGCTTTATGCCCAGAAAATCAAAGCTAAGATACTTATACAACTGGAAAAAAGAATCCAAGGAGCCCATACTGATACAAAATGTAAATCATTAAACCCGCAGGATTCCCAGGATACTACCTTTCCCTCTCATAACCTATTTGAGTGCATGTGTTAGAAAAGGATGGTTATAGGGGCTGTCACGTGAGTTCAGCCCCTGTTTCTGTCCTTTTCTAACACACACGTTCAAGTGGACTAAGAGAGAGGAAGACAATATCCTGGCTACGGCTGTGGACTAAACCATACTTAACTGCGTCTATAATACACTCAGTAGTACGAAAATAATAGCCGTAAAATGCATTGCGGTTATAAGTCAGTGCATTGCGGTCAAGCCACTGGCGCAACCAGGATATCTTCCATCTCTCTCATTTCCCATTTGAATGTATGAGTAGGAAAAGGATAGAAGGAGGGGGTTTTATCCCCTTGTCCATCCTTGTCTAACATACGTTTCTTAATGGAGAAAAGAGAGAGATGAAGAAACTCTCGGTGCGCTACTGGGCCAAGCCGGTGCATTGGTGGTTAAGAGACCACACATCAACTTTCAACAGATGCGAAGTACTTGCTCATGCGCATTGGCGGATCTAGCAATCTGACAACAGTGTATTCCTCCCATTTGATTGCATGAAAAATAGTCGATTAGTCACGGGCTATAGCCCCTTCAAGAATCGATTTTTTATCATACATTCAAATGGAAAGAATGCGCAGTTGCCAGATTGCTGGATCCGCAAATGCTCATGCGATGTGAGTGGACGAGCTACTTGAGGGTGCATTTGGAAAAAAAGACTCACTTCAGACACTTTTATTTTGATGTTGCATTTTTAATGGATATTACCTTTACAGCATTGGGTAGAAAAATGCATGGGCGGATCCAGCGATCTGGCAACTGTGTATTCTTCCCATTTGAATGCGTAAGAAACAATCGATTAGTCAAGGGGCCATGGCCCCCTAGAGAATCGATTCTTCCTCATACTTTCAAATGGGAAGAATACATGGTTGCCATATTGCTGGATCCGCCCTTGGAAAAATGTATCCCGAAAGTATCCTGCATCGATTCTAACAGGAAAAGCGTAAGTATCCTGCAAGAAGTTTTCATTGCTTTGAAAAAGAAAAAAGAACATATATTTCATGTAAGTACGCGTGAATTTTTTCTTTAATCCCCCCCCCCTCTTCTCCCGTAGATTTCCGCCCCAGATTTTATCTATTTTAATTTATCTTTTCTCCTTTCATTCTTTGCTCCTTAATTTCTTCGACTTTCCTAGAAGTTTAAACTCCTTTTCTGAGTGCTGGCATGGTTTTTGTCGACTGCCCCTTCTAAAAAATATGCTCGGATATATGCATCAATGCTATGGATCAACCAGAGACAATATGTCGTGCGCGCAGTATGGCTGACTTTATTTTCGGAGCTCAACAAAAATTAACACAGGGAGCATGAAGGAGCACCATCCAACACATGCGTGAGAGACTCTCTCTCTCTCTCTCTCTCTCTCTCTCTCTCTCTCTCTCTCTCTCTCTCTCTCTCTCTCTCTCTCTCTCTCTCTCTCTCTCTCTCTCTCTCTCTCTCTCTCTCTCTCTCTCTCTCTCTCTCTCTCTCTCTCATGCTCCCGCGGAACTTTTTCTTAGAATGGGGCTATTGCACACTTTTGCTATGAGCGATTTAATAGTCAATTATTGCGTAAAAACCTCAAAAAATAACGATGGCGGCACTAAAAACTTCCAAAATCCACTCCTAAATTCAATAAACGCAGTTATTTGCGGGAGCGTAGTGGTGGCCGAAGGCACTAACAATGGGAGATTCCCATCTAACAATTCTGAAACTCCATCAAGAAGTGACCAATAAGAGACTACTTTCATTTGACACCGGTGTCACTTGGTGTTGCGGCACCATTCATCGGATGTGGATCATCTCTCTGATGACTAATTACTCTGTGAATCATCCTTGTCAGCATAGAAAGAGTGACGAAATTAAGATAGGAATCTTCCATTGTTAGTGCCTTCGGCCACCATTACGCTCCCGCAAACAACTGCGTTTATTGAGTTTAGGAGTGGATTTTGGAAGTTTTTAGTGCCGCCATCGTTATTTTGTTCGATTTTTACGCCATAATCGACTATTAAATCGCTTATAGCAAAAGTGTGCAATAGCCCCATTAAATCCGGCCATTAACAGAAGCAATTTATTCTCAGTGAGTCAATTTTCGGTACAGGGACCAAATTATTTTGCTGCTCGACAGCCCTCTCTGTAAATGGTTGCTGAGCATGGGGTGGGGGAGCTTGAAACTTTCGTTCCCCGACCGTTAACCCCCTTTGCCTTTACTTTCTCTTTCTTTCTCCCTGCCTCCCCCTTATTTTCCCACTTTATTGGCCGAACGGGGGGCGGCGACCCCTCTTCGCCGTTCCCTCCCTTTCAAAGATCGGTCGGACAGAGCTGTGTAAGTTTGGATTTTTGGACCTTCAGAAACATTTGCGCGCCCACGGAATGATAAAACGTCTTATTTTGATGACGCGTTTGCCTCAGGCCTTGGGGTCAGGGTTACGTCCCGGTCAGTGACGAGCCGCAGTAGCGCACCGAGAGTTTCTTCATCTCTCTCTTTTCTCCATTAAGAAACGTATGTTAGACAAGGATGGACAAGGGGATAAAACCCCCTCCTTCTGTCCTTTTCCTACTCATACATTCAAATGGGAAATGAGAGAGATGGAAGATATCCTGGTTGCGCCAGTGACGAGCCGTTATGAGCCATACGGGGCTGAGAGTGCGAGGGTGAAGGGGAGGCTCGCAATAAAAATTGTTATCTAATATGTAGTTGGGTGCCCCCTCATCGCCCCTCATTGCCCACCTCAGAGGTTTTTTTTTTTTTTGACAGGACCCCCGAAACCGCATTTGTCCGCCTCAGCTGCGCGACGCTCTCCTCAACCCGCGTCCCACCTGCCGCGCTGCGTTTGCGCTATCAACCCCCCCCCCCCCAAAACGCAATCTCCTTCTTCCCTTCCTTTTCTCAGCTCCGCCCGCCAAGTCGCCAAACTCAGGTCGCTGATTGGTCAATCCTCTACCTCATCACCTCCTCCGCAGACTCGACTTGACTCGTCCGTGCGGGACCCGACTCGACCAATGGCGTCGCTCGCTGGCTCACGTTTGAGCTTGCATCGCCGTTGTGCAGTGTTGCCAGATTTGCAGAAAATAAAATATATACAAGTTTCCTACATAATTTGATGTAAACCGCAGTGGCCGATCGTGCTTTACGGCAACCATGTTTTCATGTTTTTAAAAACCGATGCAAAAATATCGGTTTTTACAGGGATTCTGTGAATCTCCTGAAGATCGATTATTTTCCGTAGGTTTAAAATAGAGAAAATTCGTTGCTGTCCTATTGCACGAGCCGCCACTGGTAAACTGTAATAGAGTCCCTGTAATATGTAGAGACGTAAGGCAACTAGGCGAAAGAAAACACGACAGTGGCGGCTCGTGCAATTTGGCAACAATGGACTGCCTCCATTTGAATCTATGTCAAACAATCGATTGTTGGTGAAGCGCTGCTTCACTTTCGAATCGATCATTTTACATACAATCAAATGAAGGAAAAGACATTGTTGCCAAATTGCACGAGCCGCCACTGAAATATGGGCGCCACAATTGGATGTGTTTTTGCACATTCGTTTACATATATACATTTGTTTATACAAACGAAGAGGTTTCACGGTATCTTACGGATAAAAGAGTAGTACTTTTCGATAAAATTGTTAATTTTTATCAAGGTGTACCTCAAGGATGTCTACAATGACCAAAAGCCGGGTCGGACTGGCTCTCTAAATGTTAGGCCGCTAGGTTAATTTCGGGGCCCCTTCCTCCATTCTGGGGCCCCCCTCAGACCATTTTTTTAAAAATTAACTTAAAACGAAGCAGTTTTTAGGCTATTTTCAACTGATTATTAGAGTTCTCTGTTTCCATTTTTTTCGTTATAAATTTGATTTATTAAAGGATCCAAATCGTAGCGGGTTTCTCTTGGTCCTTTTTAAACCCACCCAAATATCAGCAAGAGCATATGCTCGTCTGCGGCCTCTAGTCCAGGATAAAGTAACTTATTATCTTCGGCGGTGCAGTCAGATATTAATTCTTGAGGGGGGGGGGAGTCGGGGACAAGTGACGCCACCTTTTTTCACTTGCCTCATTTTCCGGGGGGTCTGGGGGTATGGAATACCCCTCAGGTATTGACGGGGAGTCCAGGGGCCCTCCCCCGGAAAACTTTGAAATTTTTACGTCCTACAAACCCAATTTTAATGGGTTTTTTGGGTTTCATTTGAGAGAGAACCGAGAAATTATTTATGAGATAGAGATAACATTTTTGCAGGTTTTGATTTTTAAAAGAAGGAAAAAAGGAAAACTAGTTTTTAAAAAATATAAGACATAATGGTAAATTCCTAAGACTCGCCTCTTGCTTGCAATTAAACGGATTGTCATTTTTTGGTTTTTCTGGCCAGTATTAATTATTTTCTTCCCAATTTATTCTTCAGATACTTTTTGGGGGACTAGGGGGCCCCATTTTGACTGTTCGGGGCCCCGTTTTGATCCATTCGAAGGCTCCTTTTGTAAGCGGTCGGGGACCCCAGATTCAAATGTCGGTCTGCATCGTGGACTAGAGCGAACTTGGCCAGTCTCGATGCATTTCCGATCTTTATATTATAAGCTATCTTAATTAGCTTACAGTGGTTTTCCTTTGGTTTATAATCTATTTACTGTCTTCTTTGATACATTATTCTTTTTTTCATTCCTAAATCTCTTCATTTTATCCATTCGGGGGCCCCATCGAAGGCCCCCGCGGGGCCCCCTTGGGCCTCAAAAAGCGAAACTAGGCCGCGATCGCGGCCTAGCGGCCCTGGCCAGTCCGACCCTGACCAAAAGAATTTTTAAAAACGTAAACAGGTGTCGATCAGCAAAGACAGTGAAATATTTCACCGTTGGAAACTTTATGTCACTGTAATTTCTGCATTGGACCAAACAACAACTGCCCTCAGAATGTTTAAAAAAAAAAAAAAAAATTGCAAAAATGCATCCAACGGCGGTGCCCATGGTCTAACTTGTCTACATCATAGAGGGTTTTAGTAATGGCGACTGCCGCGGTGTTAAGCGTTCCAAACAAAGACAGTTTGTCTCCCTCGCTCTCACATAGCCCCCATGTACTGCCATCTCACTCTAATTTCGAGAATCGTGCATAGTGACATCTTTCGTGAAATATTTGGGCTGAAATGAATTCCTCGAGGCATTTTAACGCGATTTTGATAGTAACATGTCATAAAACAAGGTCCTGTATGTGAAATTCGAAACTAGAAAAATATGGGTATACATGAGGGTCACGGGAGAGTGAGTGAGATAGTTTGGAACGCTACGCGAGTTTTATCACAAACGATTGCAACCGATGAGTGCATTTGTGCTTTGACGTTGACTTCGCACTAAAACCGTTTATATAGCTGGACTCTAAACTGTGGCGAAGAGTGCTATCTGGCAACGTGACGTTTAGTCCATTTGAACCCATAGAAAATGTCGAACTCGATGATCATCCCCGATCCTCAGACCGTTCGACATTTTTCGTGGGTTTTAATGAGCCAAATGCAACGTTGCCGGATTCCTAGCCACTACTCTAAATTGAAAAAGGTGAGTCTTTTTTTTGGCCTAATCTAATCTTTCAGCACTGCCGTCGAAACAAGTCGATCAGATTCGTCCCGACTTGGAACTGGCCGGGCGGGCGATTCGAAGAAGAAACTGAGCCCCTGAGCAACTATTGAGGCTGTCCTCGGCAGAAAGGCCAACATAAGATCCGGTGTGCTCTGCCAAGAAAATAACCCTTACGGTCTCATTAGAATTTACCCAGAAGAGCACAACCATCATGAGTCCTCTCGCCAGCGACGGCCTCAATTTATAATTAATCGGAAACGTGCGATGACGTCATGAAGAAGCCAATGGCGGATCCAGAAATCACTCATCTCTCTCTTCTCCAATTAGAACGCGTGTGTTAGAAAAAGATAGATTAGGGGCAGTCACGTGTGATTTTCGCCCCCTCTTCTATCACTTTCTAACAGACGTTCAAGTGGGGGGAGGGAGGGAGGGGGAGAGAGCGAGAGAGAGAGAGAGAGAGAGAGAGAGAGAGAGAGAGAGAGAGAGAGAGAGAGAGAGAGAGAGAGAGAGAGAGAGAGAGAGAGAGAGAGAGAGAGAGAGAGAGAGAGAGAGAGAGAGAGAGAGAGAGAGAGAGAGTGAGTGAGACGGGCAATTTCCTAGATCCGCCAGTGGCAGAAGCAGATTAATTTCCTAACCTGTACGGTGAAAACTATCCTATAACCGTTAAGCAACGGAAAAAGCGTATAAATACGAAAGAAGAGTTTGAGTTACTGTACCATCTTTCATGGCTCTATTGATGAAATTATAGAGCTAAAACTACACATTGCCAAAATGTAAACATGATAAAAACATCATGGAAGAAAAAAAATTACATGGTTATTTGACGATTCTAATGTTGAAAAAAGTGACCCTTTTTTCTGCTCTTTTTTTTCAAGAAAAAAACTACACTGTACTATCTGTATAGATAAAAAAAACTACCCTCCAGGACGATTGACAATTGTAGCTCGAAAATAAGCAGGGAGAGAAAAAAATCAAATCGTCGCGTTAGAGCACTCACTTAATAATAAACTTCTAAAGATATCCTACGCCTGCAGGATCAAAATCCTCGTTTCTTTTCATTCAACTCTGATGAGCTTGTTTTTTTTACCCTAGTTTTGAGGAAATTGGAGAGAAATTATTGCGCTTTTTTTTTTTTTTTTTTTTTTTTTTTTTTTTTTAAAAAGAACAAATAAATAATAAATAAATAAAAATAACAATGTGTCTTTGTCGGGTCCATAGCTGTGTATTGTTTTTTTTTATTATTATTATTTTCCTTTTTTATTTTTTTATTTTTTATTAACATTCTCTCTATTGTGAAAATAGAACGAGAAATGCATGACGAGAAAAGAAGCACCAAAAACGTATCTAAAACCTTCCGTTGTCTCTTGATAGACTTTACGTTTTTCAGGGATGAGCTTATGCGTCAAAAATCGACCTTTTTTCTAACCATTGATACAATAGGTTTGCGTCTAACCATAATCCCTAAAAGGCGCAACCCGGCCGCGGCCTCCTGCAATAATCGCATCCAACACAGAGGAGCAGAAAGCTTATTTCTGCACCCAATATTGATCCGAATTGCATTTGAGACCAACAACTATCACAATTTTTTAAAATTACATCATATATACTTTGTCCCTCAAAATACGAAATTAATAATAAATCAATTAAGTAATTACAAAAAAAAAAAAAAAAAAATAACCCCTTGAGAAGATTGAAAATTGCTGCTCGATAATACGGAAGGGGAAGTTCATACTCACTTAAGGAATGGGCTCTAGGAAGTGTAATTTCGAAAATTTTGAAGATATATCTTTTTTCGGCTATTTTTCCTCTACATATGATCACAGATTTGTTTAAATGTCAACATTTTCAAATTACGACTATTTTTTTGTCTAGAAATGATAGCCAACTTAGCATTCATCATCTTTTTTTACCGTTTACTTTGAGAGAGTTGGCGACAATTATTCCGCACTATTCACAAAAATGCGTTTACGCTATAGCACAGAATAATACAATCAGAACGGAAACTCCCATAAGAGCCAATGGAAGCAAGTTTGGAATTTAACGGCGCCAAATAGGCAACGCTGTGGTCCTATATCCACGGAAAAAAACTACGGTGAAATTAACCATACGATACCTGATTTTGGCACCTGCTAGATGTTATGGCAATGTTAACCAAAAGTATACTATGTTTTGACTAGGTACTAGGTGATGTTACCTGATTGCATGTCGAATTTACTCAAAGTATCGGTAAATGTACCATACTTCTGGTCAAATTTACCATAACATCTAGCAGGTGCCAAAATCAGCTATCGTATGGTTAATTTCACTAATCTTTTTTTTCCGTGTCCCAACATGGCGGACGTGTGGGTTTTGTGTTGAAACTCATTTATTCCTATAAATTCTGGAAAGAAATCTCAAGTTTCCAGCCTCACTTTTATTCCATTGGCATTTCAGAATGAAAATTTCGCAGATCATGTCCTGTATTTTTTTTTTTTTTTCGCGCGCGAATCCAGATGTAAACATCCTATATCCCAACATGGCGGACGTGAAATGAATTTGCTTCAAAATCCGACAGAGTTTCCGTTCTGGTTATATTATTCTGTGGCTATAGGTGCTTGCAAAAATCGAACAAGCGACGGCGAGAAAAATAAGAAGAAAACAAAAGTATCGAATACGTGTCTAAAACCCTCCGTTGGCTGTTGATGGGTTTCACACTTTTCAGGAATGAGCAACAAAAATCTGCATTTTCCTGATCGTATTATTATGTTCTAGTCTAGTAATTACTTCTCAAACGGCCCGGCCTCCTTGCGAAAATCGCCGCAAATAACATGGCAGGACAAAAAACTGATTTATGCATAGAGCCTGTTGTGTATATTTATTGGCACTTTTCAAATTCACCAATGACTCCACCGGTTGAGAGAATATGACAAAGTTCAGTTTATGACTGTAATGCTGCTTAAAACACTCTGGTCTGTTATGTTTTCTGAATCGGCGGAATCACCATTAAATTATAAGTCATCGAAAACTCCACCGATTGAGAAAAGAACACGGATGCGAGCATTTTCGTCTTTTAATAGTCATCAACTGAAATGAACTGTGTAATCTTTTCTCGACCGGTGGAACGGTGCGTTGGAAAATGGCATTAAATGAACGCAAAAAGCTCTGGATTTACGTCTCAAAATTAGATCCCTAAAAAATTCAAAATCCAAAGAAAGAAAGAAAAGAGGATGTGAGTTTTTCCTGTTATCGCCTGTTTGATTTTTGCCAGATAAGAAGTTGTTATCGCTTATTTATAAGAAGGTCGCGGTCGTCTCAAAAGTAAGTATCTTTTTTTTTTTTCTAAAAAAAAAACTATTAACCCCAGAGAAAATCTAAAAATGTGTTAGACGCGTCGCGTCGTGTCCTCAGCTTCAAGACCCATTCTTTTGGATTTTCGTTATCTTTAAAATTGAACGAATGGTGGCGATATCTCCCGTCACATCAGTGGGTCCAAAATTTTACGCAATCAAAGGTATCGTTTTTCATACATGGGGAATAAATATTGTGTAAGAGAACAAAAATGAGATGAAAAACTGTCAAAAACTGATAAAATGGCATCTAACTTTATTTTTTGACACCAGTCTCCTACTTTATTTAGACATTTTTGTTACACTTTACACCAGTTTCCTTATTCCATCAGGAAAGAACATCAACATTTGGATCTTTACCAGGATTAATAGTGCTTTTCTGATGGAATAAGGGAACTGGTGTAAAAAGTAACAAAAATGACCAAATAAAGTAGGAGACTGTGTAAAAAAATAAAGTTACATGCCATTTTATCAGTTTTTGACAGTTTTTTCACCTCATGCATTTTTGTTCTCTTATACAATATTTATTTCCTATGTCTGAAAAACGATACCTTTGACTGTGTATGAATTACAGAGTGGAAAATCGCTGGTAATCTATAGAGGGGAGGCCCAACCTCCACCCGTTCCATCAACAATGAAGTCTATGAAGTAATTGGATAAAAGCTCAAATTATCACTTTTAAAAATAAATAATCCACAGACAATTTACCGAGTTCTCGGCGATAATTTTCACACTGTCATCGAGACTTTCTGGTCACCGTGACGAAAATTTTGCTGAATACTTTCTGATCTATAATTCTGGTAAACAGAACTGGAATTCAATTTAAATTTACAGGAATTTCGGTGAAATGTATAGGCCTATTCCGTTTACATTCTCCGGTAGGTATTGCGGTTAGAAAAGGAGTAAAGCATAATTCTTGTTATGGTAACCGTAAATTTCGCTCAGTGACACCGCAACTTCTACAAGCAGATATTCGCGAACAATACCCACTATGCAACGGGTCTTACCAAAATGTCATCAAAATTATTTTGGCGTGGAAAATATAACCGAAGGATTTCTTCACAGTTCATATAATCGACATTCTCTTTCCATCTTTCCGACAAACATCGGCCCATTTCGAGTCTACGATTGATTTATTTATTTATTTATCTATTAATTTATTTATCTGTATATTAATTTATTTATTTATTTATTTATTTATTTATTTATTTACTTACTTCATATTACGATCCTGATCAGAGTATATAGTTTCCTAAATCACAATTTACGAATTAAATCTATTGACACCCATATGAGGCATAAGAGTCGAATGTAATTTTCACTGAACGCGCACCCAATATCTACAAATACTCCTAGAAAAAAAAAAAATAAGGAAAAAAACTCCTCAATGCAACGATGAAAATCTAGACTATATCAACACTCTTGTATAGTGTACATTCAATTCTAGAGTTTCGACAAAAAACGCTGAATTTCATCCGATTGAAATAGAATTTTCATCGCAGCTTCCAATCAATATTCACGACTCTCTTACAAAATAATATCGACTCCCTTCGAGTCAAGGATTCTCAACATTTTATAATCAGTATCAGTGGTGAAGCCAGAAATTGTTTGAAAGGGATCCGGAGTCCAAAAACTGTCAAGGGGAGGGGGCTGATGTCCAAAGATCAACATTTGGTGAGGTTCCTCTGAAAACGCAAAAAAACTACATTTTTTAAGGAGAATTTTAATGGAGGGGGGGATGTCCCAGACCCCTATGATGACAAACACCCCCCCCCCTCCCCGGTGCACCCTTTGATAGCAATGAGTGAAAAATCTCTACGTTCCACGGACACGTCCGACACTTGAAAAATGTCTCCGCCAATTTTCACACGGATTCACTTACAATTTCGGCAACAATTTACAAACAATAAAAAAATAGAAGCAATGATTACCTTTAACTAATTTATTCATTGCCCAATTTCAACTACTTTCTGACGAAATTGATAGAATTGCATCTGAAAACGAATTTCTACAACTTCACTGCCGAATAACTCTAATAAATATAGGTCATGAAAAATCACCATACATTTCACGGGCGCTCAGTAGAATAACTTCCAGTCTTTTCACACAAATGCGCTATCGCAATTTCTACAAATATCCACAAACAATATTTTCAATTCGACGACTACCTATACAGTATACACTGCTTTCAAACTTTCAAGTACTTTTCGACTCTATTTATCGAATTGGATCCGAGGGCAAAATGTCTAAAATTTCACTGACTATAATAACAAATTATCGCGTAAAAGCAAAACCACTAAATTCCTCGTGCACTCACAACCAGTAGAATTTCGTTGAGAATTTTTAAACGATGCACTCACATTTAATCACAATAAATATTCTCAAGAACTATCTATAAGGCAACAATTACCTATCCTAAATTTGTCATTGCCAGTATATAAGTGATTTTCGACGAAATTGATCGGATTGCACCTAGGAAAAATTAAATTCAATAATTTCAAAGGCAAATCAGGGGGTATACATACAAAAAAATCACTATACTTCACGAGTACTCAGCGGAATTTCGTTGAGAATTTTTAAACGATGCACTCACATTTAATCACAATAAATATTCTCAAGAACTATCTATAAGGCAGCAATTACCTATCCTAAATTTTTCATTGCCAAATTAAATAATTTCAAAGATAAATCACAGGGTACATACGACAAATCACTATACTTCACGAGTACTCAACAGAATTTCTTTTCAAGGGCACTCAGCAGAATTTCTTCGAGAATTTTCACAAGATGCACTTACATTTAATTACAACAAAAATTCACAAGCACTTTCTACACAGCAACAATTACCTACACTACAATACGAAACTACATTGTCACATGATACACACACAATTATTAACAAAAAAATATTTACAAGCCCCATCCATAAGGCAAAGATTGCCTTCCCTACGATCCGTTGACAATTTGTAAGCACTTTTCGACGATTTTTATCGATTACTTCAAATATTCACAAACACTGGCCACAAGGCAACGATTACCTACACGACGGTTCATTGACAATTATTTAGAAGCTCTTTTCAACGAAATTGCAGTGAAAAAAAAAAAAAAAAAAAATCCTAAATTCTAGTAATATTATCAGCAGCATTATGTGAACCACAGAAAGTCTGGTACTTTGACCATAAAACTCTGGTGTTAGTACCAGAATATGGTTATAGAACTAGAATTTCCTCAAAATGTTCAAGAACTACGGCATAAACACTAGAATTCTGGTAATTGAACTATCTTCTACATTGGTTCACATATCGTCATGTTTCTTGTAATTTTTTGTTTCTGTGTGACATTGGAATTGCGCCTGAAAAATAATTCACACAATAATTACCAAAAAAAATTCACAAGCACTTTCCACAAGGCAACGATTGCCCAAACAACGATTCATTGACGATTTAGAAGCACTTTTCAACGGAATTGGAATTGCCCGTAAAAACTAATTAACACAAAATTAATTACGAAAAAAAATAAAAATTAACAAGCACTATCCATAAGGCAACGATTACCTCCACTACGATCCATTGGCAATTTACAAATACTTTTTAACGATATCTATCGATTACCTACTACAAATATTCACAAGCACTTTCCACAAGGCAACAATTCTAACTACGATTCATTGACGATTTAGAAGCACTTTTCAACGAAATTGGAATTGCCCCTGAAAATAATTAACACAAAATTAATTGCAAAAAAAAAAAAAAAAAAAAAAAAAAAAAACAAGCACTATCCATAAGGCAACGATCACCTACACTACGATCCATTGGCAATTTACTAGTACTTTTTAACGAAATTGATCGATTACTACAAATATTCACAAGCACTTTCCACAAGGCAATTATCTACACTACGGTTGATTATCAATTTAGAAGCGCCTTCCAACGAAATTGGAATTTGAATTGCACCTGAAAAATGATGTCTAATTTCACTGAATAATGTTGGCCCTTTTTCCGGCAGGGATGCACCGTACTTTATGAGCGCGATCCCTTCGCTCATTGCTGCGCGTGTCTCTCTTCGAGATGCAGAGAAAACCGTTATGAAACAACTGAAGACAAAGGATTGAGATCTATCGTGTCGCGCCTGAGGAGTGGAGCCGTTAAAATGGATGGTTATATAACACCCCAACTGGCTGAACGACACGATGTGGTTCGCGAACCCCGCCAATTTCCATGACGAGTTGCTACTACAGAAAACTCTCAAATCATTCGAACCTTCTTCAAAACGAAAACCTATACACGGTGTTTCAAGTTAATCGTCAACAAATTTTACATCCAATTTTACAAGTCAAAGTTAGACCGTTTTTTCCCTAAAAGCAAATGTTTAGTGCTTAATGGAAAAAAAAATTGTAATAATCATAATCATAATTTGGGATTTCCCATTTTTTCCCAAAAAGCACGAGTCTTCAAATGTTTCCCCCCAGGGCTACAAAAAAAAGGGGGGGGTGGAAAATCAAAATTAGGAAAAAAAATTCCAAATTCCGCAAAGAGTTGCTGAACTAAAGTAAGCTCTCAAATCGTTCGAACCTTCTTCAAAACGAAAACCTATACACGGTGTTTCGAGTTAAACGCCAGCTTTTACATCCAATTTTACAAGTCAAAATTAGACAGTTTTTTCCCAAAAAGCAAATGTATAGTGCTTAAAGGAAAAAATTGTAATATCATATTTCGGGTTTTCCCGTTTTTTTCCCAAAAAGCACGTGTCTTCAAATGTTTCCCCCCAGGGCTACAAAAAAAGGGGGGGGGGTGGAAAATCAAAATTAGGAAAAAAAAATTCCAAATTCCACAAAGAGTTGCTGAACTAAAATAAACTCTCAGATCAGAACTCGAACCTTCTTCAAAACGAAAACCTACACACGGTGTTTCAAGTTAAACGTCAGCAAATTTTACATCCGATTTTCCGTCCCCCCTCCCCCCCCCCTCATGAGCCCTCATGAGCTCATTTTTGTACGGAAAAGGGTATTAAATCAAACAATAGGGATGTTGCGCACTTTTGCTAAAAGCGATTGAACAGTCGATACTGGTGTAAAAACCTCAAAATATAAAGATGTCATAGCTATAAAAACTTCCGAAATCCACTCCCTAACTCAATAAAAGCGTAGTGTAATGGTGGCTAAAGGGCAGTAATATTGGGAGATTCCTATCTCCATTTCGTCACTCTGTCTATGCTGACACGGATGATTCACAGAGTAATTAGTCATTAGAGTAGTGATCCACATCCGATGAATGGAAACGTGATATCACTGATGTGACACCGGTGTCAAATGAAAGTTGTCTCTTACTGGTCATTTCTTGATGGAGGTATAGTATTGTTAGATGGGAATCTCCCATTATTACTGCCCTAAGCCACCATTACGTCCGCGCAAGTAAAAAGCGTTTATTAACATTAAAAGTGGATTTCGGATGTTTTTAGAGCCATCATTATTTTTGGAGGTTTTTACACCAGAATCGACTATTAAATCGCTTATAGCAAACGTGTGAAACAGCCCCATTAATGCGACCTTTTTGCGAGTATGTATATACGTATACTCGAAAATGCTTATAGTTACGCCTGATTCCACGACTAAAACTGCCCCAATCAACAAGATATATCACAGGTTAGACGATGCGTTTGAAAGTTGTAATTTTCGCGAGATTCCCGCCCATTCCACAACAACAACAATTTTGTCAGGGTGATTTTACCTCCAATTGTATCGTTTAATTTGTAATATTTAATTGATTTCCTCAGTTTTAGCCGTGGAAGACCTAACTTCGCATTTTCGAGGACGTATAGAGTTCATAATTGCGAAAAAGTAGCTTTAATTTTTCGATTCAACACAGCCTAAATTAGTCCGTTCAAAAATATGCCTTAACCCTTTCAGGGCTGGTGGGACAAATGCTGTTCCACACTTAGATAATTTAACATGGGATTCAATGGAATTGAAAGGAAAATTTTGCAAAAAGTTGAGTGGCCTATCAAAGCTCTTAGAAAATTGTCCTCTTTTGAAAGGTTTGATAAAATCTAAAAAAAAACTCAAACCCTTAAATGCGGCCATGAAAGGGTTAATCGGAAAATACATGGAATCAGAGTTTCATGGAACGAGAGGTCTTCAGGTGGCAATCGACACGAAATATCGCTGGACTAAAACAGTCTATAGACCGTTTCAGGAACGAGCGGGAAATTTAAAATCAAAAAGTCTGATTGGCTTATTAGATGCTTTATTTAAACGTGAAATTGACAACTGCCAATTTTGAATTTCTCGCTTATCACAAGAACCGTCTTTCTTCCCGACAATTGAGCACATACGAAACGCTGAAAAGAGTTCAGTCCGATCGCAAGAGCTCTTCCCTCTCTCTCCCCCCTCACCCGGCCATATAAGATACCGTGTAAGAACATGTAATTTCGAACAAAAAATCGTCAAAAATATAATTCTTCATTAAAAATTCATAAGCTTTGGGCTAAATGTCGACTAATGAGTCTGAGGAGAGTCACTTAAGACGAGAAAGAGTCACTTATTAACCCTTTCAGACCTGGAGTCCATTCCAATGATGGACATTGGAATAACAGAGTGTTATGGAAAACACAAAAATACAATATGCGCATTAATTAAGATGAGGAGCCAGCGCTTATAGATCAATCATCTTGGTCAAAAATCCGTTGCTGAAACAAAAAAAAAAAAAACAAACAAAAAAAAAATTCAGGTCTGGAAGGGTTAATCCCCGAAAGTTTCGTTCTGTGGGAGTTTTTCTTGACGCGCAGAGGAGGGGAAAATACCACGGATTCTCCGTCAGCGCTGTCGCTTTGTGTACACTGAATATGACATTGCTTAATCCGCACCGATGATGCCACCAATAGACCAAAAGATTACATGGATCAGTTCAGTTTATGATTGTGATGCACGAAAATACTTGCTTCTATAATCTTTTCTCAATCGGTGGAATCACCGTCTTAAATGATCAAAATATCCGTAGATTTTTTTCTTTTAGAGGTCAGTGACGGAGACTCCACCGGTTGAAAAAAGATTACAGATCAGATCCTTTTCGTGCAAAACATAGTCATACACTGAACTGAACCTTGTAATCTTTTGGTCAATGGGTGCGGATTGAAAAATGTCTTTAAATATACACAAATCGGCAGTCCTGTTCTTCGGAATAAATACGGACCCACGCCTCACGCGTTCTCTCATCAAGGGAAAACAAAAAATCAGCACAATAAACCATATACACACAGCAGATTTCGGCACTTGCTAGAAAGTATGCTCTGAGGGAAATGTCTTTTTGCCGTATAACAATACGTAAGTATAATACTCACCTAGCAGGAAATTCCGGTTATATTTTCCGGTTGGGTAAGTACTAAACAGAAGTCTTGTTACGGCAACAGAATTTTTTTTTCAGTGTGGTTAACTTCATCAGTGCATTGTAAACTACAGACGTAACTTGCGGTAATTTCAGACAATCGGTTGTTTTTTTTTTTTGTTTTTTGTTTTTTTTTTTTGTTTTTTTTTTTGTCTACTTAATAACCCGTCAAGTTTACCATTTACCCTGATTAAGTTTACACTACTTTCCGGCAGGCGTCAAAATCTCCTTTGCGTATATTATGGTAGGTTAATTGTACCACCGCGTTTTTTTCCCCCAGTGTAGGAGTGAATAGACTGTTATAAGAAGCGGGAAATTCAAAATAAACCAATCATGACTGTTATAAGAAGCGGGAAATTCAAAATGAACCAATCATGACTGTTATAAGAAGCGGGAAATTCAAAATAAACCAATCATAGATATCGGTTATTTCCTGTTTTAAAAAAAAGCATCTTATCAAATCACAGACTGTTACAGTGATAAGCGGGAGATTCAAAATTGGCCAATCAGACGCCGGTTTCCCGATCAAAACGAAAAGCATCGTAGCCTTAATCAGATACCTGGATTTTATAAAACCCGCTCGTCAGGAAAAAATTTATATCCCACGAAAAATTGCGAATATGAGAGGAAATTAATGTTGATGCACTCACAGAAGAAAAAAAAACTTAATTTTTCACGAAATAATCAACAATGGGGCTCTTGCCAACTTTCGCTACAGCAGGTGATTGAAGAGTTGATTCTTGCATGAAAACCTGTAAAAATGACGACGAGTACACAAAAAAATCACGGAATTCACTCTCAGAATCGGGCTTAATGGCGGAGAGACGCTGGTATCAAAGGAGATTCTCATCTATATTGAGACATATCTCTGTGTTTCCATAGAGAAAGTGATATAATAAACAGGAATCTTCCATGATACCTACGTTGAACCGCCATGACGTTACAGCAGTTATGTGAGTTTGTTACTGAATTTTAGACTTTCTCAGAGTGATTTCCATGGTTTTCGCTGGTTTTTACATCAGATTGAACACAGCAAAAGTTTGCAAAAGCCCCATTGAGAGAAGAAGAAGAGAAAACTTACTGATTTTGAAAAAGATACGACTGCACAATCGAGTGCATATCGAAACTCTGATTCGCGACTATGTTTTTCTGCGCGAAACCGCGAGTAAGAAATTGAATTGAAGACTTAAACTCCGAGTAGAGAAAAGCACACGGACGTACGGTGGTCTAATCAAGGCCGGCCGTATAAACAGACACTACACCAGGTATCTTGATTCTTGATTACCGGGGACATTTGGCATTATATAAGCTAGCGGGACTTGCAAAATGGCTTAGGTACGCGTATCCCCTCCAGAATTTCGTTTATTCATTTATTCATTTATTTTTTTTCCCTTTTTTTTATTTCCCCATAAGCTCCTCCTTTTTTCCCTCGAGCCCCGAAAGTATTCGGCGAAAGTGGAGTCGACTGGAATACCGGTATTGTGAAGAGAGACACAGATAAACTTCCAACTTAACGGGGAGGGGGAAGGGGGGGGGCAGGAAGAATCTCTTGGGTCATAACCGAGCTTTCAAACGGTCTCGAGATTCGACCATGTTCAGAAGTTAAAAATTTGGGCCGGGCGCTATTAACAGCAGGAAAGCAGACCACGGGCGTCGGTCACGCCCCCTTGGCGGAGAGAGGGGGCTAGATTTAAAGAGCTGATAATAAATCAAAACGACAAAAAACAAAAGCAAAAAACTAAATAAACAACAAATTAAGAAAATTAAAAAAAAAAAAAAAATAATAAAAAAAATAAAAAATAATAATAATAATAAAAAACAACAACAAAACAACTAAACACATTCCCCTACTTTTTTGAGGATATTAATGGCCATTCTTTCGTTGACACTTATGGCTTCATTTAAATTGCTGGGCTTTAAAAGCGCGAATAGTTTCAATTGAAGCAGAGCTGCCGATTTTGCGTAGTTTTAATGACATTTTTAAATTCACCGATGATTCCTTCGGTTGAAAAAAGATTACATACTTCAATTCAGTGTATGACTGTAATGCACGAAAATACTCTGACCTGTGATATTTTCTCAATCGGTAGAAACGCCGTTAATTGATTAAAATATACCGGTTGAGAAAAAATAAAAGACGCTAGTATTTTCGTGCATTACAGTCATACACTGAACTAAACTCTGTAATCTTTTCTCAGCCGGTGGAATCATCGGGGAATTTCAAAATGTCATTAAATCTACGCAAATCGGCAGCTCTGAATTGAAGACTCGAAAGCAAAGGAGTCTAACAGACGTACCGTGTTCTGAGATCGAAAAAAAAGTTGCCAAAAATCAGAGGGATAATGGGTCTGTTGCGTACTTTTATTGCTACATCAATATAACTCATTGTTTCTAACGTGAAATTCGGCGAAAATAACGATGCGCACATTAAAAACTTTCAAAATCCACTCATTAACTCAGAAAATACCTTCCATTTCAAACAACCCGCGCTACACTACCCTCAGCCAGTGGCGCACCGAGAAATTTGCCTGGGGGGGGGGGTTGGCACGACTCAAACTCCGAGGGGTCTGGGGGGGGTATAAAATACCCCTCAGTGTAAGCGGGGGGGTCCGGGGGTCCTCCCCCGGAAAATTTTCCAATTTTCCTGACCTTCAGATTGAATTTTACGGTACTTTCATTACAGTAAAATTGAAATGTAAAGATATATTTTCGATTCTGCCACCATGAAATCGTTGCTCTAGACCCATGGTAATTGGAGGGAGAAGAGTCGAAAGGAATGTGGATGAAGGAGCCGCATGGAATATTCACGGAGGGGGTTCACCGAGGGGTTAGATTTTATCCCCCCCCCGCCATAGTGAATAACTCTTAAGCAAATGCGGATAATATGGAATTTTTTCACCGTGAACCCCCTTCCCTAGCTGATCACGATTTTTTTTCTTTCTCTTTCTTCTATTTGTGAAGGAACCACATCCTCTCTCTCTCTCTCTCTTTCTCTCTCTCTCTCTCTCTCTCTCTCTCTCTCTCTCTCTCTCTCTCCTTCTCCCTCTCCCTATCTCCCTCCTTTTTTTTTTTTAGGATTGGGGGGGGGGGGTTTAACCCTAACCCCCCCCCCCCCCCCCCCCCCTTTGGTGCGCCAGTGCCCTCAGCCACCATTACGCTTGCACAAATGAAAGCGTTTATTGAGTTTCGGTGTGGGTTTCGGAATTTTTTAGTGCTGTCATCGTTATTTTTCGAGGTTTTTACACCAGAATCGACTATCTGATCGCTTACATAGCAAAAGTGCGCAACAGCTCCATGCCCCATTACGTTGTTCAATGTTCACATATCTCTTCAAAAATGTCATAGCACAAAAGAAGAGAAAAAATCAGTGGCGTCGTGTGCCATCCGGCAACAATGCAACTGATCTATTTAAACTCATTAAATGTATCGAATTTTCCTTGTGCACAGTGCACCCCCTGAATTCGATATTTTACAGGAGGTTAAATGGATAGAATACAATGTTGCCAAATTGCATGCGACGCCACTGGAAAAAATTAATAATTTTCTCCCGATCGTTTTCATGTTTGCTAATTTCATCAGCGAATCTGATGATGAATCTGATGTTCATCTTATTTTCTTTTGCCGGCGGGGGGGGGGGTTAAGATCTCGTAAATAGGACTTTTTTTTATTTAACCCTTAACTGCAGATGAGCCCAGATCTGGAACAATTACTTTGAAGCCTTATCTAAAAGTAGGGGACTTGAGTTGTACTGTCGCTGCATGGTGGGTCACATATGAAACAGATACTAAACGAGTAAGAATTGTCGATTTTGTTCTAGAGCGCGCAGCACAGGATAGAGAACGTGCAGAGTGGTTGAAAATAGCTTACTGAAAATCTGATAGAGATTTTCCGGTTTTCATTGTTATGTTTGGGAGTAACGCAGGGGTACCATATACAAAAAAAACAACTATTGAAACTTACTAACTTATTTTTTACTACTTTAATTTTTTTTTGTAGCCTGAAAACTTTATTTTCCGTTGCATGGATACCTAAAAAATGCGGGTAAGGCCATATTTGGAACAATTAATATTCAGGCTCTTTACCATTGAAATATAATGGAAAGAATATTATTTCACTATTTTTCCCCTGTCTCAAGGATCAGAATTGTACTGAAAAAATATTATTTTATTGAAAAAAAAAAAAAAAATCATGCAGTAAAGGGTTGAGAAAAAAAAAAAAAAAAAAAAAAAAAAAAAAAAGTTCACATTTTAAGTGTTGTTTCAAAATCGCCAAGCCCCAAGCTCCAACCAAGCGCCTCACAGTGTTCGGAGCGACCCGGATCTCTGGCAGAAACCTCAAATTTGAAATCGGCTCTGAAGTTGGTTTAAAGGCCTTACCTACCTTCTAAAGGGTATAGAACATGCATGTTAGCCATATTTGATGAATTTGGAAGCCCCATACTTGCCCCCACAGACATGTGAAAGTACCGGTTTTGACGCGAATTTTGAGTCAACTTGGGTGGGTTTACACATAATTGTAAAAAAAAACAATACTCTTTTACTCACATTCCAATTTAGACCTCTGTACATCAATTAGGACATATGAACTTACTTTTAAGCCGTTTAAACACTTATTTCATGTTTATTATGAGGGGGGGCTGGACCCCTCAAAAATCGACTTTTCATCTGCATTTGTGCCCTTTTTGGAGGACGTTTAAAAAAATGCCCGGGATTGCCCGGCAAATCTAAGGCAAAGAACATTCAGAAAAACATTTTTTCTGAACGATCCAGCAATAATATCCTGCCCGAACTTGCCCCCCTTTCGTATTTTTGTGTTTAAAAGTGCCTCTATGGCTTGTGTGGGACTTAGTCATTTTCACGATCGTGAGATGAGCCATGTTTGCGTGTCAATATCTTTTTTTCCCAGCATTGCCCCGGGGAAATATGGTTAGGAAAGTTTAAAAAAACATTTTTTCTGAACGATCCAGCAATAATATCCTGCCCGAACTTGCCCCCCTTTCGTATTTTTGTGTTTAAAAGTGCCTCTATGGCTTGTGTGGGACTTAGTCATTTTCACGATCGTGAGATGAGCCATGTTCGCGTGTCAATATCTTTTTTTCCCAGCATTGCCTCGGGAAAATATGGTTAGGAAAGTTCAAAAAAACATTTTTTCTGAACGATCCAGCAATAATATCCTGCCCCAACTTGCCCCCCTTTCGTATTTTTGTGTTTAAAAGTGCCTCTGTGGCTTGTGTGGGACTTAGTCATTTTCACGATCGTGAGATGAGCCATGTTCGCGTGTCAATATCTTTTTTACCCAGCATTGCCTCGGGAAAATATGGTTAGGAAAGTTCAAAAAAACATTTTTTCTGAACGATCCAGCAATAATATCCTGCCCCAACTTGCCCCCCTTTCGTATTTTTGTGTTTAAAAGTGCCTCTGTGGCTTGTGTGGGACTTAAGTCATTTTCTCGAAAAAAAAAAAAATAAAAAAATAATAATTGACATCTAAAGTTAAGTCTGATATAAAAAATGAAATCTACGACCTAAAAAACCCCCTAGTACCAAGTTTCAAAGAAATGCGAGCATGCTAGAGGTTTCCGCCAAAGATCCGGGTCGCTCCGAACACTGTGCGCCTCCGCCTCATTGAAACCCAAAGGCCAGTTTTTTCCGCTCTCGCACTGATGACCGAAAGAGGAGTTTACCGTTGATACAGACCAATCGCGCAGTGCGGTACGCATTCTAACGATCTTGAATGCGATTAATCGCTGTCAGGGATGTGGAGTGATGAATTAGAAGAAATTCACGAATCGATCTATCGAACAGCCCTCGCCTGAAAATCGACGAATACTGAGGAATGTAATTTTATACAACTCTACAACGAAGAAATTCGGAGTTTTTTTTTTATTTGAGCAACTTGGTCGCAGAGGGACAGGGACACAAACCTGATCAGAGATTTTTTAGTTACGTAACTTGGTCGCATAAAATAATACGAGGGACACACAGCTGATCGGAGATTTTTTGCGCGACTTGATGCGAGGCTAGGCAGTGCTGCCAACTTTGATGTATAAAAAATACTTATTTCCCATAAGACTTAATATTAAAACAATTACAAACTAAATGGCCAAAAAAACATCACAGTACAAATAAAGGATTAAAATGGGAACTAGACCAACAACGAATTAAAACTTCCGAGACATTTCGGTGCACTTGCAGCACCATTATTAATCGGAAAAATAATAAAATTAAAAAAAAAAAATATTCAAAACGAGGAGCGCACTCCACTCAAGTTAAGAGGGACTGATCAACAAATACCGCGAAATCGGTTACAAAAACCAACAAAACAGACCAACAAGACACAGACAGAGCCTCAATCAGCTGTTAATGTTTGTAAAAACTGGAGGTATGCAACACTCAACTTTTCCACGTCTGCCCGGTAGTTGCATATGGAGTCTCTGTTTTTTAGAATGTGAAATCATTTCTAACACAGCTCTAGCGTTGTGATATTTACCCTGTGCTAGGACCTGGATGGTATCGAAATCAAACGGTTGACCACACACTTCCTGATGCTGATAAAGGGCAGTTTTACCAGCACTATTGTTATGTTTGCGGCCATAAATCCTTTGAATGAGCTGTTGCCCTGTTTGTCCAATGTATCTCATACCAGAGCCCTGACACTTCACATTATACACCACACCAGCCAATAATTGATGTGTGTATCACTGTAAAGTCGCACTTCTTAAAAATCCGAAATGTGAGAGCACCGAAACGTCTCGGAAGTTTTAATTCGTTGTTGGCCTAGTTCCCAGTTTAATTCTTCATCTGTACTGTGATATTTTTGGCCATTTAGTTTGTAATTGTTTTAATATTTGACTTAATGTAAAATGTTTTTTTTTTTGCCAAATCTGGCAACATTGAGGTTAGGATCATTTTCTGCATAGACCTAGGCCTGTGCGATGTTCGATACATCGACGCTTGTTCGATGTTTAAGGGACATCGAATGCGGTTCGATGTCTCATGAGATGCATCGAAACATCGATTTACATCGAAACATCGATTAACATTGAAACATCGATTCACATCGAAACATTACAACTTCGATCCAGATCGAAAAATCGAAACAATATCGAGTTTTCCGACCAAAGGGTCGTGTTGGCCACTGTTCCAATCGATCTTTAAAACAAAAATCAAGAACTATGACAGTTTTTTTGTTAACGTTTTGGTATTTTGATGTAAATGTATGCTTACAATGCTTACATGCAGATCGATTTTTCGATTCATATCGATGTTTCGATGTTTTTAAGTAAATTAACGATTAGATACCGATCGATGTTTCGATATTTTCCGATATTTTTCGATTTTTCGATGTTTCGATACATCGCTCCGATGTTGGAAATCGGCATCGAAGTGACTTCGATGGACCGAACGAGACATCGCACAGGCCTTGAAAGACCTCTCTCTGAGAAAAACGGTCTCAGCACTCAGCGCGCGCAGGTAAAGGGGATTCAAAAAAAAAAAAAAAAAAAAAAAATATAGCGGTCATTTTCGCGACGATAGAACTACGAACGCGGTGACCACCGAAAAGACACCCCCGCAGGGGTAGGACGCTGACGAGGCCCCATCCTCCCCTCGGCAACCCTTATCTATCCATCATAGCATCATGGATTATGTAATCGAGTTAAAGAGGCGTAACCTAAACAATTCGCCAATGCCATGTATCCTGTGTCTCGCCCTCCCTCCCTCCTCCTCACCCTCCCTCCCTCCCCCCCCCCCCCCTCTCTCTCTCTCTCTCTCTCTCTCTCTCTCTCTCTCTCTCTCTCTCTCTCTCTCTCTCTCTCTCTCTCTCTCTCTCTCTCTCTCTCTCCTCTCTCTCTCCTCTCTCTCTCTCTCTCTCTCTCTCTTCTCTCTCTCTCCTCTCTCTCTCTCTCTCTCTCTCTCTCTCTCTCTCTCTCTCTC
This sequence comes from Trialeurodes vaporariorum, assembly GCA_011764245.1. Lineage (NCBI taxonomy): Eukaryota > Metazoa > Arthropoda > Insecta > Hemiptera > Aleyrodidae > Trialeurodes > Trialeurodes vaporariorum. Next base: position 7,102,092 of record VMOF01000024.1, on the reverse strand, counting down.
TCTCTCTCTCTCTCTCTCTCTCTCTCTCTCTCTCTCTCTCTCTCTCCATTCAACCGACTCTATTTTCTTTATTTTCAAGATTTTTATCTGTGTCCATAGGTTCCCCAGTGCACCCATGCCACCTGCATGCTAAGACAACTTCACCCCCTTCCCCTATTTTCCTTTCCTCTCCCCCGCTCACAAACATAATTTTCATCATACAATAGACCGTTTTAGTAGAGCGATATATCGTATCGATTGCCGTCCGAGGGCCTCTGGCTCCAAACAAACTCTGGTTCAATGTAATTTCCCCATAAGCGAACTTTTGAACGGAAATTTAGGGTATTAAATCAAACAATAAATGCGACCTTTTTGCGATTATGAATTCTACGTCCTTGAAAATGCTTAAGTATGCCTGGTTCCTTGACTAAAACTGCCGAAATCAATAAGATATTACAGATTCAATGTTGCATTTGTAGGTTAGATTCGCCCGAAATCCCGCCAATTCCACAACAACAACAATAACATTTGGGTGATTCCAACCTCCAAACGCATCGTTTAATCTGTAATATCTTGTTGATTTTGGCAGTTTTACGGGTGGAACCAGACAAAATTAAGCATTTTTGAGGACGTAGAATTCATAATCGCAAAAAGGTCGCAATAATTGTTTAATTTAATAGTTGAAATTTCCGTTCAAAAATCCGCTTATGGGGAAAATGCATTGAATCGGAGTTTGTTTGGAACCAGAGGCCCTCGGACGGCAATCGATACGATATATCGCTCTACTAAAACAGTCTATAACCCTAGCTCTACTCTACTCCACAGTTGACTGACAGCGAAGCAGCAACAGAATTTAAAGTAATGAAGGGAGAAAAAAAAAAAAACGGAAAGTTTGGAAAGGAAAGAAGTAAAGGCCATAGAACAAATTACGTAAGTATGTAATAAGTTCGAAGTGTTCCCGATTTGAGACCCGCACTGTGATGTGTGATTATAAAAGTTCGAGTCGTAATAGGATCGAGTCGATGGTCGCAGACTGCTTAACCTTGTAGGTGACGTCATTCCATTGGAAAAGGTCCCTATATATAGCAACCCTCCGATGCCTATAATGAGAAATGATTGCGGTGTAGGGCTATCGGATCCTCATTTTAGCCATCGAAAGGCTTTCAATGGAACCCTTTAGAATGGAAAGATTCCACCCATGAGATGTAGTGAGCGAGAATTTTGCCTGTGAGTTCGAAAGAAACTATAAACTTTAACGAAATTTTCCAAAAAAGTCGACTTTTCGATTCGATTAAAATTTCTCGATCGATCGATTTTTTTTTTTTTTTTTTTTTTTTTTTTTTTTTTTTTTTTTTATCATGCCCTAATCTCGCTTATTCGTTTAAGAATGCAAAGATAAAATTCAAAGAGTTTTGAACGATTGAAACTTCGATGGTTCGAAATTTCGATCAACCAAAAATGTCGAAGTTTCCGATTAACCCTTGTGAGCCTAAGGTATTTCGGTAACACAAAGGACTGAGGGGGGGGGGGTGTTTTTGTACCCCAAGGATATTTTCATGCAGCACAGTCAGTATCAATAATTTTGAAACTTCAATGGATGGATTATGTACTTAGTACCCTAAGAGAGTAATTTATGTGAAATTTGAGTAAATTTTTGCTATGTTGCCAAATTTACACCTACTTTTAAAAATAATGTCAAAATAAAAAAAATGGAAAAAATGAAATGAGGTACCATCTTATTTTTCCATTTTTGATAAATTTACAATTTTTTTCAATGATCTGACTTAATATTCTTAATCTACATAAAATTTCCGTAAAATTCACTGTAATAGATGGTTCCAAACTTAAAACTGGCAGGATGAAGGGGGGTATATTTGTACCCCAACACTTTAAATTTCTATAATATCGACAAAAATTCATAAAAATTAATGAAATTTGGAGGACGTGTTCTAAATATCCTAACTTAAAATGTCATGAAATCCCAAAAAATTTTGAGCAGTTTCGACAAAGTGGCGTCAAAAACTGGCCTGGGGTACAAATCTACCCCCCCTTAGGCTCACAAGGGTTAAACGCGCAGGCCTATAACTATAGTTGACTTCCCATCATTGTCCATTGACTCTGCATTCGATTACGGTTTGCATGTTGACCAAAGCATGAATAGCATCGCAGCATCGGTGTACTATCGACGAATCAAAGATTGTCGCGAGGTTTTCATGAGCTAAGTTTCGCCTTCAAGGTTCTGGTTCGGCCACTCTTCATACTCCTTACACCTTGCAGGTGAGAGGCCTGTGCGGGTAGGGTGGGAAAGCCGTTGCAGATCAGACCCCCACTCACACTCAGAACTGGCAAAGTGTGAATATCTCGCGACACTCTTTAGTTCGTCGATAGTACACCCGAAAACGAGTCTCGAAAACTCGGAGCTTTGATGCCGTCCCAGTGCTGCCGGTGACGTGAAATCTGGAAACCTAGCATTTGTCCGTTTAAATCCATGAAAAAGGTTGAATCCGAAAAGTATCACTGCGATATATCGCAATAGCTCAATATTTTGCATAGGTTTAAATGAACTGAATGCAAAGTTTTCATATTACACGCTCCGCCACAGTTATGGATGCATTGTAAGGTATAGATACACAATATTAGATTCAAAATTGATTTATACTTAAGGTGCACTTCAGAGACTTTTAACTTAGGATCTCCTTGACTTGGCTTGGCTCGGGAAATTTCTCAAACCGAGTGGAGTTGAGCAGTGGCGAGGCGTGCGATTTGGCAACGTTCCTTTTTCCAATTTAAACACATTAGAAAGGTCGAAATGCCTGGTCATCGCCGATGACTGAAGCGTTCGACTTTTTTGGTGAACTTAAACGAAGAAAATACATTGTTGTCAAATTTCACGCTCCGCCACTAGAGTCGAGTCGAGCCGAGCCGAGCCGAGTCGAGTCGAGCCGAGCCGAGCCGCGTGAGAAAATTGCAATTCAGAAACGCACACTGTATAAATTTAATTTAATTCAAGATAGCGCGAAAAGATTACCTTAAAATAAGATTATTTTTATCTTGAAAATTCCTTGAAACTTCCTCGCGAAATCTCAAGGCGTTTTGACTTGAAACGTGTTTCTGAAATGCAAAATGAAACTGGAGGAAGATGCAAAGTTCAAGTGAGGTCAAGGAGATCTCAAGAAAAGTATCTGACTTGCATCCAGTTATTGTTAGATGAAAATTATAGTCTTCAAAGTTTCTAAATTTCTTAAATTCCATTCTAAAAGTGTAGGCGCCAGTGGCAGCTCGTGCAATTTGGCAGTGCTGAGTCTCTATTCGGTCTTTCGGTCTAAGATCGGGAATCTTTCTTTCGATCAGAGAGAGCGCCTTCAATTGGCTGAGTATGCAATTTCGTTTCCCGCGAGTAGGAAGAGTTGCTCAGAGAACATATGCATCCATTGCTGCGCGATTGCGCGCACTCCTAACGAACGAGTTGGACGCCGACTTCACTCTTACAATTCGTCGTATTTTGCTTTGTCATCGCGATGGCGATTTTGATTATTTTTTTACGTAAATATGTTTTGTCGCATATTCATTCTGTTTGCACTCTCAAAATGTGCTCATTTTGAGGGTGCATTTTGAGAGTGCAATCAGAATTAAAATGCGACAAAACATATTGACGTAAAAAAATAATCAAAATCACCATCGCGATGACAAAGCAAAATACGACGCTTCTTTAGATTTCATTTCGTTCGATCTGCCTTACTCGCACTCTTTGAGGCTTACGGAAATGGGTCTGTTGCACACTTCGGCTACAGCGTTTTAAAGTATCAATTCCTATGTAAAAAGCTGAGAAAATAACAATGGTAGCATCAGAAAACACTAAAATTTAGTATTAAACTCACAAATTGCGAAAAACACTAGACACTATTCACCCCCACCACGTGCACGATATTTCGCGAGATTAGCGCGGCACATTCAAATAAACACGGTCGACTGTCATCACAGCTGACTTCATAAACAAATAAACAATGTCAACACTGACGGTGTCTGTTCGAATTTTTACGTTTCAATATACTCAATTCCTCTCAAAAGGTTGTGAAAGGTACGGAAATCGATATTTGTGTCGAAAACTTATCAAAATGGAGCAATAACTCACAGGTGTTCCAAGGATGATTCCAACTTCGATCATCATGCTTGGAACTCCTGTATGTTATTGTATCATTTTGATAAGTTTTCGACACAAATATCAGTTTCCGTACCTTTCACAAAGGTTTCCCAAAGGTTTCACAAAGGTTTCCGAGGAATTAAGGATATCGAGACGTAAGAATTCGAGCAGACGCCGCCAGTGTTTACTGTTTATTTGTTTATGAAGTCAGCTGTGATGACAGTCGGCCGTGATTATTTGAATGTGCCGCGCTAATTTCGCGAAATATCGTGCACGTGGTGGAAAGATACACGGGTGAATAGTGTCTTGTCTTCTGTTTTTCGCAATTTGTGAGTTTAATACTGAATTTTAGTGTTTTCTGGTGCTGCCATTGTTATTTTCTTGGCTTTTTACGTAGGAATTGATACTTTAAAACGTTTAGCCGAAGTGTGCAACAGACCCATTTTCGTGTCTCAAATTTTCCGGTTTTATTTATGAGTACTCTTCAGTCTGCAGCTTGAAACTTTCAGGAAATCTTTCTGAGGAATGTTTGCATCAGGTGCTGACGTTCCTTAAATAATGTGTACTTTTCGCATAATAATCAATTTCAGCCAAAAACTGATAACTTTTTGAGCAGCGCGAAGCGACGTGATGTCCCCGATTTGAAATAATCGACCCTAGAATACCAATTAGAACGAACAAATGTATATCCACTCACAAAACTGATTTTTCTGTGTTTCTGTAGATCTCAATTCAATTTGTAATTTTCCATTCCGTTTTGATGACCATGGAAATTTTAAGTTTTATTTTTGAGACAAACATCGCTTTTCCCTTGGATTCTTCATATGTTTGAACAGGTTATTAAAAATATAAAGGTTTGACTTTTACGGATCACCGACAAGACCTTCCCATAATTCCAAGCCTCAGTAGAAACAGGGGGCTTTGGGTGGTTTCCGTCCCTCTCCCTCCCCTTCTTTTTTCGGCAATATTACAGTTAAAGAGAGGTCAGAACGGAACGTATAAAAGCAAACACTTAATGTTTATTTTTAATTAATGTTTAATAGTTTTAGTTTTAGTTTAATTTTTTTTTTTTTTTTTTTTTAGTAAATATCTATTTTTAGTACATGATTTTGACGACTCGTAGTAATAACTTAGCGGCGGCTCGTGCAATAAAGAGGTAGTTTCAGAAGTGTAGGCGGACCTAGACCGATAATCTTTGGATTTTGTCAACATTATTTCTGATATTACTCGATGAAAATGAATAAAAATGAAATTGAGAATTCACTTTTCAATGAGGAAAACTTTAAACACAAAAGAATAAAGTCAGGAGCAAATTCGGTATTGATTTGAAGGAATGAAAGTTGAAAATTCGCAAAAGATTATGGTTTTGGTCCGCCTACACTTCTGTAACTACCTCTAGCAACAATGAACTCACCCTACATTTAAACCATTTAAAAATAATCGATCTTCAGGGAATTCAATAAATCTCTGAGAAATCGATACTTTAGCATAAGTTCAAATGGCAAAAAAACGTGGCTCTCAAGTGTCAATAACCTGCAAACTCATTTACCTTCAAACACAAGATCATGCGATAAAGCCAGCATCATAAGGCCAGATTTTTTCCCGTTCGAAAGCCTAAAAAACCCCATTCATCGTGCGTGTTGTTTTTCTGTGATTTTGAGTTTAGAAAGTCTCATTTTTTTCTAATATTTTACATAAATTATTTCATCACCACTGCGTCCAAAGATTCAACTATAATCATCTAAATAGAGTTGTATTACGTGATACAAGTGCTTCCTGGCATGTGCTCCAGTCGTGTTCGGTAAGTTTTTTAAGTTTCTGGGGGAAAATATTGTTTGAAAATTAATTAATTTACTTTTGTTGCCATCATCACCCCACCGTGTTTAAAGATTTGCTTTGCGAGTTAAAACTCTTTACCCCCCGAAAAGTGCCAAGAGCCTGTGAATAAAAGTCATCCGTGTTGAAAAATCAGGTTCGTTTACTCCTGTTTAAGAGTTTCTTTTCGTTGATAAAACGAAATTATACGTAGAGACTGGAGGTTTTATTAGAGTCCCTATATGTAGAGAGTTAAGACAAGAGGGTAGTCAACTTCTGATTGGTCGATGAGTTTCAGGCTCTACGGATGCCGCCATTGGATGCGATTTAGCACTTTTGTTTACAATCGGAGTTGTTTACCAACGGTATTTTGCGGATGAAGAGTTAATTTTCGACGAATCTGTTAATTTTAATCATGATACGCCTCAAGAATGTCTATAAATCCCAAAAGAATCTTTCAAAGGTAAATAGATGTCGATCCACTAAAGCAGTGAAAGATTACATCGTCAGAAACTCAGCGGCACTGTAATCTTTGCAATGGACGAAAACACAACAACGGCCCTCAGAATGTAAACAAATGTGCAAAATCGCATCCAATGGCGGCGCCCATGGTTTCACTTGTCTAACTCTCTACATATAGGGACTCAAAGTTTTATATGCATGGGCGCCCGCAGAAAAATTTCCAAGGGGGGGCAAAATTTTTGAACCCCAACGGAAGGTCTAGGGGGACCCCCCCCCCCCGGTGTAAAAAGGGAAAACTTTTTTTTCACTCAAATAGTGTACAATTATTAACCCATTTTAGGTGTATCAAATAATAATAACAATTTTGACGTGTTTGATAGAATGGATAAAGGGACGACAGATGATAACGATTGTAAAAAAAAATATATAATTTATTATTCCTTGCAAAAAATTAGTTAAAATTACAATATAAACTAGAAATGGAGTTTCTCAACTATTACTCCTTTGATTAACTGTCATTTTAATTTCATTTTCTTTTTTCCTTTCATTTTTCATCGTGAAATTTTGACTGTTTTGAATTCCAGGGGGGGGGGGGCAAGTGCCCCCTCTTGCCCCCCCCCCTCCGGGCGCCCATGTTTATATGTCATTAGTTACGTAATGGGTCTGTATAGCAAACTTTTGCTACAGCGTTATGGAGGGTCAATTTCTATGTCACATTGAAACTTGAAAGGATCGAAAAGTCTCAAAATCCACCGATGAATCAATTCTTTCAGCATATAAACTTGCAACTTGAATAGGACTTGAATAGGATCCAATCCCCCAATCCCAATGTGAAACATTCATTTGACCGCCATCTTTGAATTTTGTTAAACGTTATTGGGTTTGTAAGTGGATTTTTAGACTTTCCAATTCCAATGTGATGTTCAAGCAACATAAGGCTGTAGCAAAAGTAAGCAACAGACCACCCACTTAACATACTTTTCATGAATTTCACCTCCATTCACATTATATGTTTTTAGAGGAGCTTGATTTACACTCAAAGTGGCAACCAGCTGCGTAGCGTGCAAGGTGGCAACGTAGTAATCTGTCCATTTAAACCCCTGAAAAAGGTCGAATGCGAAGGTGTTCATCGAACACCCAATAGTTCGATCTTTTTCATGGGTTTAAATGGACGAATTGCAACGTTGCCAAACTGCACGCTACGCCACTGGTGGCAACAGTGCATCACGAAAATGTTTTTTTTTTCCGATTTGGATGTCTATAGCCTTTAGAATCACGGAAGCATTATTGGATGACCCGCCTACTCCTACTCCTCCAGTAGCTCCAGAAGTTAGAAGAATTTGAAAGGAAATGACAAAAATGTCAATTTTTGCCGTCTTCTATTACACAAACATTTGACTAAACAGCTAAGCCGATGGTCGCGTATAGAAGCGTTTTATCTCGCATGTTTACAACCTCTTCTATTTTTGAAACTTCCTCGAAGGAAAAAAAAAAAAATATGAAAAAAAAAAAACTATGTCGACTATTTTTTAAGGAGGAAAAAAAAAAAAACAACTATGTCGAGCGTTTTTTTCCCCCTTCAGTTTTTTGTCAGCGTGAAAAACTACAGGAGGAAAAAAGAAGAAAAAAAGCAGCCACAAATAAAAAAAAAAAAAAAAAAAAAAAAAAAAAAAAAAAAAAAAAAAAATCAATGGTAAGAGAAAAAGCTATACCAGTGGCGACTCACGACACTCGTGTGCTACTTGGCAATCATATGCTTTGCCATTTAAACCTATGCAAAAGTATCGATTTCTCAAGGATTTGCAGTGAATTCCCTGAAAATCGGTTATTTGAGGCAGGTTCGAATGGAGAGAATCCATTGTTGCCACATTGCACGAACAACCACTGAAAGCGACAGAGACAAAACCAAGAGCTGATCGGTAACTTCAGCGTTGGAGGATGCGCTAGGCGAAAAACAAACCAAAAAAAAAAAAAAACCATCGATTATTTTTTTAAGGTCAAATGTGGCAACTATATACTACTAGCAAAACCGCTCGAAGTCTGTGTAAAGGAGGAGGCAAAAGTCACGTGACTGCTCCCAATCTGTCCTCTTCTAACACACACGTTCAAGCGGACAGAGAGATAGAGAAGGAAAAATTCTAGATCTACCCGTTGGAGGAGGTTTGATATACGTGTTCTATTTATTTCATAATTTGGTTGATCGATCTGTAGAAAGTGACTTCAAGGTTAATTATAAAATAGATATATTTCTACGAGTGCTCAGAAATTTTAGATACACCACATTCAAAATATCTCGCGAACAATAAGTCGTAATTTTATTTTTAATTCGAAAAATTCTAGTATAGGGATTGCAGTTCAGTATTTGCAGCCCACCCCCTCCCCTTCCCCTTCGAAAAATGGTTGGGGAAGTTTCCTCGATGTAAATTAATGATTAATGATTAAAAAATTTTGTTGAGGCGTAATTTTACTTCAAGGTATACATATAGGTGGAATCCAATGGTAAAATAAAATCTGAGAGAAAACTGGTGGTTCACTAGCATGGATTTGCAATTGAAAAGGATCCGATTCCTTACGGGAATCCGTGTGTAAGAACAGACAATATTGTTTGGATCTCAAAATTTATGTGACGTCGCACTAAATCGGCCTATACTCTGTCAAACCACCCAGTGTGTCAGTTTTAGGACCACCGAAACTCTCTAGCTGAACGTGAAAAGCTTAATTTCAAGCGTACGACGATGTATATCCAAAACGGTTCGGCGGTTTTTGGGAGAAACGGATCCATAAATACCGCCATTACATTCCCGCGGGCCGATCATTTACTTTATCGTTAAACCGATCGTTAAAACTGTCTACGAGTGATGCTATTGGTCGAAAATTGTAAAACTTAGCCGTTGCTATGGTAACCTTCGTTAAGAGTCTCGATTTATAAAGGCTGTTCATGAGTAACCTTTAAAAAACGGACACTATAACGATGATTACTATAGCAACGGCTAAGTTTTACAATATTCGACCAGTAGAATCACTCATAGACAGTCTTAACGATCGGTTTAACGATGAAGTAAATAATCGGCCCGCTGATATCCTAATATAATAAGTCTGCATCTAGCACCCAGTGAATTGAAAAATTCATGACTGGTTGGAAAAAATAAAAAAAAAAAAATAAAGTGAAATAAAGCAAATTTTAGCGATCGAATATCATTCACTTCAAGAATTGATGATTGCTAACTGATGCTGCTGATCGGTGAAAAAACTAGCCAATGAGAGTCGAGAATGAACTTCTGAATGATATTCTCGTGAAAATGAAAACTGCGATAATAATATTCCATAACATAACCTCTAAATCAGCTCTGAATGACAAGACCATTTTTAACAAAAAAAACTAGCGTATTCGAAGCTAAAATTATGTTTGTCTCATAGGAAAATGACTTCTACGCATGGTTTGTACAATAAACTTTATTCGAAAAGTTCGTCATTTCCGAAATTATCGTGGCGAAAGGAGTCAAAAAGGATAGAAGATGAGAATTCTGACAACGGTTGCAACAATTCGAAAATCGAATCTACCTCCGGAGGTGAATTCGAAATTTCCAATTGTTGGAATTCAACGGTCTCCGGTGAGACCAACGAAACAATCGAATATCATCAAAATAAAATGCAAATCCATCGAATATCATACGACGGTGAATGATATTCGATCGCTAAAATTTGCTTATAAAAATCCCATACACAGAAGGGCTGAGACCGGGAAATAAGCAGCAAATATTTATGTTTTAGTTTTTTTTTTTTTTTTTTTTTTTTTTTTTTTTTTTTTTAAATGGCAACGCTGTGTCAAGCAAATAAAAGCGGAAGTAAGTGGATTATTTTTTTCTCGAAATTTGACAACTCCGACGTCTCGTCGACTAGCTCAATGCGCGCCCTTGAAAAAATCGTCGGCGAGATCTCTAGGATTTTTTTCAGGAATCATAGATACACCATTTCTGCTAGCTGGACCTTCCGCCTTCACCACATTCACACCATCAACTAAAAGTTTTACAGTTCTTTACTATTCACATTATAGATTTGCAGTTTCCCTTTTTTATTCATTCCTTCCTAGGGGTCCTTTTTCACAATTATTATGATCGGCTCTCTTGCGATGTTTTCTTAAGGTGATTCCATGGCACGTGACCAAGGCGATCGATTAATGGGACAATTGCACACTTTTGCTATAAGCGATTTAACAGTCGATTGAGGCGTAAAAACCTCAAAAAATAACGATGGCGGCACTAAAAACTTTCAAAATCCACTCCTAAACTCAATAAACGCAGTTATTTGCGGGAGCGTAATGGTGGCCGAAGGCACTAACAATGGGAGATTCCTATCTTAATTTCGTCACTCTTTCTTTGTTGACAAGGATGATTCACAGAGTAATTAGTCATCAGAGTGATGATCCACATCCGATGAATGGTGCCGCAACACCTAGTGACATCGGTGTCAAATGAAAGTAGTCTCTTATTGGTCACTTCTTGATGGAGTTTCATAATTGTTAGATGGGAATCTCCCATTGTTAGTGCCTTCGGCCACCATTACGCTCCCGCAAATAACTGCGTTTATTGAGTTTAGGAGTGGATTTTAGAAGTTTTTAGTGCCGCCATCGTCATTTTTTGAGGTTTTTACGCCGTAATCGACTATTAAATCGCTTATAGCAAAAGTGTGCAATAGGCCCATTGTCATTTCCCGGACTCCTCTGTGGAGTTTTTTTTTTTTTTTTTTTGTAAAACCAGGATTGTCAGCACCTGGAGGTAGATCTAACAAAGATACCTGTTAAGATTGGATGCTCGAATCCGGAAAACAAGGACGTAACTATGGGAAATCGCACAATCGCTGCTCGATTTATTGTATCGCACAACGGATTCCGAAATCCCATAGTTACGTCCTTATTTTCCGGATTCGAGCATCCAAACTTAACAGATATCTTTGTTAGATCTACCTCCAGGTGCTGACAAATCTGGTTTTACCAAAAAAAAAAAAAAAAAAAAAACTCCACAGAGGAGTCCGGGAAATGACAATTAATCGTTCGACTAATCGATCGCCTTGGTCACGTGCCATGGAATCACCTTAAATAGACAGTTTTAGTAGAGAGATTGAATCGTATCTATTACCGTCCGAGGACTTCTGGTTCAAAGCAAACTCTGATTCAATGTATTTTCTCCATGAGCGCAGTTTCGAACGGAAATTTAGGCTATTAAATCAAACAAATACTGCTACCTTTTTGAAATGCTAAATTCTACGTCACTTGAAAATGCTTGATTCACGACTAACAAACGACACTGTCGAAATCCACAAGAAATTACCTACGGATTAAAAGATGCGTTTGGAGGTTGGAATCACCCGAATTCTCGCCCGATTTCCGTCCACTCCACAAAAACTTGGTGATTCCAACCTCGTAATGCATCGTTTAGATCTGTAATGTCTTGTTGATTTCAGCAGTTTTAGTTTTGCAACCAAGCATGACTAAGCATTTTCGAGGACGTCACAATCACAAAAAGGTCGCAATATAATTTATATATTTAACCCAGATTTCAGACCTGGAGTCCATTCCGATGGGCATTGTAATAACACGAAATCTTATGAAAAACATGAAAATACAATATGCGCATGCGCGTCAATTTAGATGAGGAGGCAGCACTTACAGGATCAATCATGTCGACCAAAAACCCGTTTCTGAACAAAAAGAATTTCAGGTCTGAAAGGGTCAGTATCCAAAATTTCGGTTCAAAAAAGTGCTTAGGGGGAAAATACGTTGAGAGTTTGTTTGGAACCAAAGGTCCTCCGAAGGGAATCGATACTATTACATCGCTCTATTAAAATAGTCAATTTTTATCTGCTCTCTTGAAAGGCTTTTATGAATAGGTGTAGGTAAATGGACCGTAAATTTGTTGAAGGTAAAATACTACGAAAAGAGAACTTACTCATTTTGGGACAAACACAGAAGTAACGATCAATCATGAATCCACTTACCTGAAACAAAACAGAAGATAAAAAGAAGGTTAAACATCAGGAATTTAAAAAAGCAATGACTTTTGAGAGTGTTGAAAGAAGGCACTGTTTGCCATCATGGGCATCACATGACCATTTAAAGAGGTTTCAGGTCGTTTGGTCAGGTCTAATAAATTACGTCTAATGACAAAATGCCTAATTCATTAGGTCCACAGACAAGAAGTCTAATAGTCAAGGACGTCTACTCAACAAAAAGGTCTACAGGCTTTTGGTCCAGGAAAACAGGTCCACAACGTGAATAGCCTACTGATAAACAAATACGGCTATTAAAAAATTGGTCCACAACATTTGCTAATGAATTAGGAGAAGACCAATCATACGCACTGAATTGAAAAAAAAATGTTTTGTGGTAAAGACCCGTTTACCTGTACAAGAATCGATACAATAATATGGGACGAATAACTGTCAATTTACTTCTTGCATGGCATAAGAAATGTAGAAAAAATAGCGAATGAAAGCATCGACATGATTTGTTAGAAGGCAAAAGAATAAGTTAGACCTACTTTGCAATCAGACCTTATTTGTAAGTAGACATAATTAGCCAATGGACGAGGAATCAGTAGACATAAAATGCTAGTGGACCAAACGACACATTAGACGAAACGATTGTGGACGAAATAATAGTATAGACCTAATGTCAAGTAGACCAAAAAAATAGTAGACGTAATTGTCGTAGGCCAAAGGATCTCTAACCTTTAAAGATTTGGGGTATGCCTTCAGAGACTTTACTTGAGATCCTGCTTGACTTGACTTGGCTCGAGAAATTCTTACGTTACGTCAAATTGAGTGAGGAAAATTGCATTTCAGAGACACTTTCCACGCGTAAATCAGCGCAATAATTGAGTTTAGTTCTAGGATGCTAACAAACTGGACTACCGCACCGAAAATCGAAATTAATTAATGTGCTCACCGAAATTGTTGTGGTTTTTACGCAAGAATCAACTATACATATTTGATTGCGCTTAAAGTACAAATTAACAAGATACCTAGTGTTGAAGATTCGTCACATGCGTGGGGGAGGGGGGGGAGTCCCATCATCGGCGGACACGCAGGATTTAGTCTATCTCTAACTCTTTCCATTTAAATAAGTGCAATGAAAAAGGACAGAGATAGGGACTAAAGTCACGTGATGGGGGCCATCACGTGACTTTTGTCTTTAGCTGTTTCTACGCGTGGGTTAAAAAAGGATAGCAGAGGGGGCCTCTGGTATCCTTTTTTAACACACGCGTACAAACAGCTGGAAAGAGAGAAAGACAAATTCCTGTATCCGTCTCGGTTCACGTGCTACCGCCAATGGGTCTGTTGCACACTTTGGCTAGAGCGTTTTAAAGCATCAATTCTTAAGTAAAAAGCTGTAAAAATAACAATGGCAGCATCAGAAAACACCAAAATTCAATAATAAACTCACAAATTGCGAAAAACACTAGACACTATTCACCCCTGTATCTTTCCACCACGTGCACGATATTTCGCGAAATTAGCGCGGCACATTCAAATAAACACGGCCGACTGTCATCACAGCTGACTTCATAAACAAATAAACTGTAAACACGGACGGCGTCTGTTTGAATTCTTACGTCGCAATAACCTCAATTCCTCACAAAAAATTAAGAAAGGTACGGAAACCGACATTTGTGTCGAATACTTATCAAAATAAAACAATAACACGCAGGAGTTCCAAAGATGATGATTGAAGTTGGAATCATACTTGGAACTCCTGTGTGTTATTGTTTCATTTTGATAAGTTTTCGACACAAATGTCGGTTTCCGTACCTTTCTTAATCTTTTGTGAGGAATTGAGTATATTGAAACGTAAGAATTCGGACGCCGTCCGTGTTTATAGTTTATTTGTTTATGAAGTCAGCTGTGATGACAGTCGGCCGTGATTATTTGAATGTGCCGCGCTAATTTCGCGAAATATCGTGCACGTGGTGGAAAGATACAGGGGTGAATAGTGGCTAGTGTTTTTCGTAATTTGTGAGTTTATTACTGAATTTTAGTGTTCCCTGATGCTGCCATTGTTATTTTCTCGGCTTTTTTCATACACGGAAAAAAAAGATTAGTGAAAATAACCATACGGATACCTGATTTTGGCACCTGCTAGATGTCATGGTAAAGTTGACCAGAAGTATGGTACATTTATCGATACTTTGAGTAAATTCGACATGCAATCAGGCAACATCACCTAGTGCCTAGTCAAAACATAGTATACTTCTGGTTAAAATTACCATAACATCTAGCAGGTGCCGAAATCTGGTATCCGTATGGTTATTTTCACCGTAGTTTTTTTTCCGTGTAGGAATTGATACTTTAAAACGCTGTAGCCGAAGTGTGCAACAGACCCATTAGCAACTGAAAAATCGGACCCGACGTTTTAAGGAAAACCCCTAGAGAGTGAGTGTGATCGAAAATTCAGTTGGAAATTTCATTTGGATCCAGTTTAATTTTATTGTGAAGTTATCACTAAACCGGTCTTGAACAGATTTTCCCACGCGAACAAGTTTTTGGCACAGCCCGCGGAAATGCCAGGAGGAAGTAATGCGCGCGCAGCACAGCTCTTCAATTATCACTCACTGATGATCAGATAGGCCTAGGGCTTCGAATTTTGCCGTCGTAAAGAAAAAACAAAACAAAACAAAAGAAACAAAAAAACAAAACACAAAAAAATGCATTCTGGGAATGAGCAAATGCAGAGCACCTTTCCTATAATAATTCTTCATCCCACAATCCACAGTCCACATCCAGCGTAGCAATGAGCAATCATTCTTCCACTTCATGGGCGGATACAGGAATTTGTCTTTCTCTTTCTTGAACGCGTGTGTTAAAAGAGGATGGCTGAGGGGGCCATCACGTGACTTTCGTCCCTATCTCTGTCCTTTTTCATTGCACTTATTTAAATGGGAAGAGATAGAGATAGACGAATTCCTGTATCCGTCGCTGTTCCGCTTACATTTTATTTTTATTAGCTTATTTACTTTCTTTATTTTTCTTTTTTTCAAGAAAATGCCAATAGATTTAAAAAATTAAAAGTGCATTCTTTGCTATGTCAGTGATGCAGCTTTCTCTAAATCGCGTTCAATAATGCGGAGTTTCTTAAAAAAACGTACGCTTTACCTTTCTTTACAGAAAAAAAAAATACTTAAAAAATTGAATTCGCGTGCTTTTGAGGATTATTAGCAACACTCGAGGCGGAATTCGGACATTGATTTAAAAGCTCCTCCATCACTCAATTTGACTTGAGTTGGATAAATAATGAAAAAAAAAAAATCTAATAAGTAATCTTTAAAATCTCTCTCTCTCTCTCTCTCTCTCTCTCTCTCTCTCTCTCTCTCTCCCTCTCCCTCTCCCTCTCCCTCTCCCTCTCTCTCTCTCTCTCTCTCCCGCTTCCCCCACTCGCTCTCCCTCTCTCCGCAACCTTTTATTCAAGTTAGGAATCAGGGGCGTCATTTCGAGTTCGGCTTGGGGGGGGGGGGGCAACTCTGATTAATTTTTTTTTTTTTTTTTTTTGGCTCGTCAATATAATTTTAGAGCTATAGCCGGCTGGGGGGAGGGGGGCAAAACTCTGATGACCTTTTTTTTTTTTTTTCTTCTTCGCTTATCAATTTTTGCCTAACTTCGAATCCTTGGGGAAGGATTGCTCCCCCCCCCCCTCAAATGACGCCACTATTAGCAATGGAGGGAACCTCTTTCAATGGGGCTGTTCCTTTCCAAATAATTCAATTATTAAATACTGTTCGATGTTGGTTTTATGAGGCGCACGAAGCCTCTCCGCTAAACCTTTTTAAGTCAAAAGGGGAGGGGGGGGAGGGGGTTGTCTCTAAAAGAGCACTTTGATTAGTGAAGATGTCTTCAATATAGGGCGGTTTATTTTAAAACCTAGAAACAACACATGGGCCACGACCGGAAATCAGCTTTCTGACTTGGTCAGCGCTCCTGTCAAGACAATTTTCAGCACCAAACGTTGTTGTTGTTGGTTGTTTTTTGTTTGTTTTTTGTTTATTGTTTTTTTGTTTTTTTTGGATACGGGATCAGAATTAATCAATAGGGTAGTTTACCGTAATCGAGCGGACAAGAGTGCTACCCGGCGAGCATGATGCAACGAAGCCGGAGAAAATCTATAGTTTCTAGGATTGATGGCTGAAAACACGACGATATGGGTATATGTATACAGTATACATACACGACCTAATGAGCGAGTGAGGCTTTTTTGGTAATTTTCATACGCTTCAATGGATCACACTGCCGAGTTTGTCCGTCACTCCTCCGCTCACCCGCGATAAACCACAAAAAAAAGCATGAAGATTGGAGACAGCTTGGAAAGCGGCGATCAATGCATCGAAACATGGATGCTCTCTCTCTCTCTCTCTCTCTCTCTCTCTCTCTCTCTCTCTCCCTCTCCTCTCTCTCTCTCTCTCTCTCTCTCTCTCTCCCTCTCCCTCTCTCTCTCTCTCTCTCTCTCTCTCTCCCTCTCTCTCTCTCTCTCTCTCTCTCTCTCTCTCTCTCTCTCTCTCTTGTCTTTCTCTCTCTTCCCCCATTAGAGCACGTGTGTTAGAAAAGGACATAGAACAGGGGCTAAAACGTGACTTCAGCCCCTATTTCTTTCCTTTTCCAGCACATACATTCAAACGGGGAAAGAGAAAGAGAGACATATCCCTGCGTACGCTACTGCTCCTCGGTGTTTCAAAATTACGTCCCATAAACAGTGGCGAGGCGTGCGATTTGGCAACGCCCCTTTTTCCCCATTTAAGCGCATTAGAAAGGTCGAAATGCCTGGTCATCGGCGATGACTTTTTTGGTGAGTTTGAATGAAGGAAATAAATTGTTGCCTAATTTCACGCTTCGCAACTGCCCATAAACTTTCTTTATTTTGGTAGTTCGTTGGATTTAGCAAAAGCGTTCCCAATCCCGATAAACGTGGGCGGCGCGTGGGGTCAACAAGTGGGGGGGGGGGGGGGGGGGGGGGCTAAAAATCAACATCCTTTTTTTCTCTTTTTTCTCTTTTTTCTCTTTCTTTCTTCACCTTTTTCAAAATAACGTTTGACGCGGGCGGGGGGGGGGGAGGGATAAAAAAAAAACATTTTTTCTTTATGGTTTTCAATTCATTTGCTCTACTGAAATAAAAATTACTGCGAAAAAGGAGGTGGGCAGGGGCGTCATTTCAAGTTCGGCTGGGGGGGGGCAAAAAATTTGATGACTTTTTTTTTTTTTTTGCTCGTCAATAAAATTTTAGAGCCATAGAGCCATAGAGCCGGCTTGGGGGGGGGGGCAAAAATCCGTTTTTGCGCCTGACTTCAAATCCTTGGGAGGGGGCAATTGCCCACCCTGCCCCCCCCCCCCAATTGACGCGTCTGGAGGTGGGTAAAATTTGTTTAGCTCCTCGTTCTCAAAAAAGTGGGGGGGGGGGGCTATAGCCCCAATAGCCCCTTGTACGCGCCGCCTATGCCGATGAAGTAGATCAGAATTTTTACACCAAGTGCACCCCGGTTGGCGCACATAAGATTTGAGTCCGCGAGGCTATGGTGAGATCACCGATTGGGGGTCTGCAGGCTCATTTCGAATTTTCGGATGGCACGAAACGGGATAGCGACAGAATCAATTAATCCTATCGGTTTTGAAGACCTAAAGGCGGCGTCACGTGACCATAAAAAAAATACATCGAGCCATTCGTTTTGAAGATTCACTCGTTCATACAGGGTGTAACAGATGTATCTCCCCCCCCCCCTGTCTAACTTTTGAGCGAGTTGAGATAAATTGCTGCGGTTTGAACCATTCTTCATAATTTTAGTTGAAATTTATTTTTTTGGGGGTCAAAACCCCCCAGCCCCACTAGGGGGCCCCCAGGGGGGCTATCTCAAAAATTTCAAATGGCAACCCCTATCTTGTGATACATCGTTTGGAAGGGCGTAAAATTCTAAGATTTTTGGCGCAAACCAAAGGTCGATATCGTTTTTCGTTTTCGATATATCGAAAGTCAAAGTTCGACTTTGACCCATTTTCAAAAAATCAGAACTCCCATTTAAAAAACTAGGCGTCTAAAATACTCTAAAAAACAAGTACTTTTCAGAAAAAAATACGGTTCTGCCAAAAATTTGGTCCAAATTTGGTTTTAGAGCCCCCCAACAGTTGTCAAAAAAATTGCCCCTCAAGGGGTCTATCTCAGAAATTCCGAGGCACGACCCCTATCGAGTGATAAATTACTCAAAAGAGCGCATTAAACTGAGCATTTTGGCGCAAACCGCAGGTCGATATCGTTTTTAGTTTTCGATACATCGAAATTTGACAATGGGTGAAAATCCACCTTCGCCATTCGATTTTCTGTATAAAAAAGCTCGTTGGAACTATTTCTTAGAAAACGGGGGGGGGGGGGGGAAACGGACGGAATGAGTCCAAGTTATATGAGTTCTAGGAAGAGAGAGAGAGATATTTCATTGGGTCCTAGCTACAAGTTCTAAGCTTGGTATAGTTTTATTTCTTAGAAAAAGTGGACAAAAAACGGACGGAAGGTGTTCAAGTTATGAGTTCGAGGAAGTGAGAGAGATCGTGTCGTTTGCCGGGCTGATGATGTGTGTGAAACTGAGAGAGAAAAAAATAAGTGCCACGAATCGAGACTGCATTTATTAGAAGCTAGAGGCCAGGCACGAGCTGATCGCGAGAACTCTAAATTTTTCTTTGAACACTAATTTTGTCAGCAGACTATAACATAGAGAGCAACGTCAAAACGGGCCGTGCGTTTAACTCCAACGAAAACTCCGTTGTTTTGGTTAGAGTCCCTATACGTAGAGAGTTCCCTATACGTAGAGAGTTAAGACAAGTGAAACCATGGGCGCCGCCATTGGATGCGATTTTGCACATTTGTTTACATTCTGAGGGCCGCTGTTGTGTTTTCGTCCGCTGCAAAGATTACAGTGCTGCTGAGTATCTAACGATGTAATCTTTTACTGCTTTTGTGGATCGACATCTGTTTACGCTTTGAAAGATTCTTTTGAAATTTATAGACATTCTTGAGGCGTATCTTGATTAAAATTAACAGATTCGTCGAAAATTAACTCTTCATCCGCAAAATACCGTTGGTAAACTGTTGTATATGTTGTATAGTTGTATAATGTCTGCCTGCCGCCTGTGGCAGCACTGTACTTAGAACCCAACCAGCCGGGGCTGTCGTAGCTGGTACATAAAGACATCCCGACCTGTCATGGCATAATCAACTGTCTTATTATTATTAAACCCTTACATATAGTCTTTTACAACATATAACATGGTGTCAGGTTCGAGGTAAAAATTCACGTTCGTCTTCGTCAATTGTGTAAAATCGCGTTCGTGCAACTTTTCTATTAGTTGGTTCGATTCGTCCGGCACTTTGTCTCGCCGCGATAGCCGTGATAACGCACTCGTCTCGTCAATCGTCTTTGTCTTCCAGTCGTCACGTCTGTCGAAAAGTCGTCTCGTCCAAGAAAATAAGTTTTCTGGATAGAAAGTTCTCAAGTCTAAAGTCATTGTTTCTGGAAATCTAATTTTTTTTTTTCGTCATTCCTCGTCGAACGTTCTATCCTAACCTCAAATGTCGAGCACGCACCACGTGTAATTCCGAATCGAAATTATCGTCGTCGGAATCATCAATATCGTCATTCAGTCAAGTCATTGTCAAAGCAGGTCATTCCGTCTCTTCATGTCCGGTCCAGTCAAAGCAAATCTGTCTCTGCGAATCCTGTCCTAGTCTATCCGTCAAGTCTATCTGGTAAAGTCTATCCGTCAATTAAAGTCTATCCGTCAAGTCAAGTCTGTCCGTCAAGTCAAGTCTGTCCGTCAAGTCAAGTCTATCCGTCAAGTCAAGTCTATCCGTCAAGTCAAGTCTATCCGTCAAATCAAATCTATCCGTCAAGTCAAGTCTATCCGTCAATTCAAGTCTATCCGTCAAACATAGTCTATCCGTCAGGTCAAGCCTGTTCAAGTCTAGTCATTTCCAGTCTCACACAAAGTCTTCGGTCAATTCTCAAATAAGTCTTCTGTAACAACTCTTTACTGTTGTCACTTATAAATAAGAGAAAAAGGGAAAAACAACAAGGAAAATAAATGCCAAAAGCAACAAGGAGAACTTTTACAAAATTCTATTCAAATGTTCAAAGTATCACAGCTCAATAATAATATCACAAAGTTACAGACACAAAATTAGTGCTCCGTCAAAATTAATTTCAATCGAGCGGACAAACATGTCGCTTGACATAAAGTTTTATAAATCAAAAGGATGAGATTAACAAACAGTCTTTTGTACTGTCATACACACAACAATAATACACACACACACAAGATCACCAGATCAAATATTAAATAAAAGGTATGCACCGCATAAGGTACAATGAAATCCGTCAAATGAAAATATTATTTAGCGCAATGAAACTTGTCGCTTGAAAATTCTTAAATCAGTCGGGTGAGATCAACAAAAGTAACTCGGTCAAAAACTCTCACAGACACAACAGGAAAAATCTGCTGGTTCTTTACTTTAAATCAAACTTTTAGTTGCACCGCAATCGGATACATTAAATAGAGTAAATAAGCACATGGCCAATACGTAGTTGACTAGAATAACGTGACGATTTCAATTTATAAGAAAATTACACAATTCCTGACACACTCACACACACATACTCACACATATTACAAAAATAAAAGGGGGGACAAAAGTTTAAATTTCAAGAAAAAAAATATGCTGGATAAAAACCTGCGTCGCCGAACGGTTAGGGTCTTACTTAGTGGCCGCAGCCGATGACCAAAACCTGATTAACGCCTTCTCGAATGACTATTAGACCAAGATGATTATGACTTCATATCAGAAATATCCGTTGGTAAAGATGTAAATAAATAGTAAAATCTAGCTCACGTTAATAAATCCAGAGATGATGATGTGGAGATAAACGAAGAACGTAGAACTAGTCCAAGCAGTTTTGAAGCGTAGATTCACTTATATCCAATCGGTTACGAAGCGTAGATTTAAATCGTTGAAGACATCCAAGAGGCGTATATCATTAATCGAGCGAAACGGCTCAAGACGTAGAAATCCAAAGATAAATTATCCAGACATAAAGGGGTAGATCAGAACAGGAACATAAAACATGAAGTAGGCCAAATCAGCCATCTAGTACAGATATGAACAGAGACTGCAAACAGCGATTGCAACAGCGACTGTAACCACGACTGTAACAGCGACAGCGACCCTGTATGAAACAATTTCCAAGCAAAAAATAATAACACAGAAATAACTTAGATAACCTAGAAAACACACAGCAGATGAATGAGCTCTTGGCTAGAAATAATTGAATTGACTAACAATCTTTTGATTTGAGAATTTGAGATTAGCCTCATGGCCTGAGCCTTTCAACAAAGTTCCATTTCTGGTTAACAATTTAGATTTTAAGAAAACGGAGGCACTTTACAAAATAGGAAAATATTAAAGAGAAATGAGCTGAGATCTAATGAGAAAATGCTTCGTCTTTAAGAGACAACTTGGAAAAAGAAAAGGCAATCAGTAAGAGAAAGCACATGGTTGAAAGCCTAAAATAAAGCCTACAAGGATTTTAAAGTTACACCTGAGAAAAGAGAAAAATTACGTTTTGCCTGAAAATAAAGGTTACACAAGTTAAGACATTGAAAAGAGTTTGAAAGGACGAGAAAGAGACATTAAAATGCAGCAATGGACGGCAGAAGGCCTCCATGCAATCGTACAGGTGGTTGATTTGAGACAAAGTGTCGTCAAGGCCAGAAGGGCTCGTTAAATATTCGGCAATGAATTCAAAAAGGCAATTTCAGATCTCATAAACAATAATTAACAAGAGAAGTTTTCCTTCGTGCTCTGGCAAGAGAGAGAGAGAAATATGGAAACAGAAAAGGGAAATGGTAGCACGTGCCTTGGCAATGAATACGACAAAGACTCGACAAAACCACAAGAGAAAAGTCACTCAAAACAAATCAAAAATAACTTACCCAATACTGGGGATGGAGAATTCAATCGCTCAATGTATTTCAGCAAAGGTATCAAAAGAGAAACGTAGACTAAAATCCTGATACAGTTAAAATGGAGTACTTAAACAACATTCAGACACGAAGCACAAAGTGAGACGGGAGCTCTCTCTCCAGTGTCCAACCGGCACGCTGGAGAGAGACCACTCGAATGAAGAACGCTTGGTTACACAAGGCCTGGCTTCCGCTAGGAAAGCTTCCAGAACCTTCTAGAACCTTCTAGAACAAATCGGCGTTTCCGCCGCTCCGCTCTGAGAGTGATCGAGGATAGAGCGTAAAGAGGAAACGGATAACTCGCGAAAATGAACCGGTCTTTCTTTCGGATGGATGCCGCTGATGAGTTTTCACACATGAATACAAATAATTGTTCCGAAAATCGGCACAGGCTCCTCCCCCCAACGACAACCATCCAAAAGAAACACCCATTCATTAACCAGATCCACAGACAACAACAAAATACTAAAAGTACTTACAGAAATAAGGTAACGCACACGAAAAACATAACTGACAATTAAAGAGTACCACATAGCTTTCCTGGTTCGACTACATAGGCAGTTGAAAAACTTGCACCAATAAGAGGGCACAAAAATACAAGGTAGCGTAGGAAATTTACTAGAATATCCCCAAGGGGAAAAGTAAAATCCACACTAATTATTCCACCAAGAGGAAAATACAAACACAAAAAATCACAACCAAATCACACCATATAAATGGCAGAAAGGAAACAAATCAATAGACTTACAACACCTAAATCTTTCTCGCTAGCGTTATCCAAAAGGAAAAGCGAGTAGATTTAGGCAAGAAACCGGGACAAAATAATTCAAACACACAAAGAAACGAACACCTTTCGTATCTAAATACACAAGGCAGCAATCAGTGTTCTTGTTAGAGACTTACTCACTAGGAGGAAACAAGTCACTGATTCGAAGCCAGAAAGCAAAAAGAGAAAACAAAAATAACAAATTTTACTGTGAGAGGCTCTCGGACAAACACCTCTTCAAAATCCAAATCCAGAGGGACAAAAGATGACAAAATGTTCCTTGGGACTCATTCGATGAAACACCTAGTAAAGTACACACAAGGAACAAGACGATCAAAATCCACATTCACATGCAGACAGATCTTACTAAACAATGGACTAACACAGGAATCAAATTCCAAGTGTATGTATTTTTTTTTTTTTTTTTTTTTTTTTTTTCCACAAATCGGTAGATGAAAATTCCTCTTCATTTTAAGACACAACCAAAGCCTAATTTTTTTTTTAAAAAAAATAATAATATATAATACCATAAAAGATGAGAATAATTGAACACTATTCAAAAGGGGAAATCATACCGCTAATATTACCAACTACTCGGGAAAGAGGAAATAAACCTAAAGAAAAGTTAAACTAATCAACTAAGGAGTACAGAGCAATTGGATAGAAAAATCCCATTGCGAAATTATACTAACCTAAAATAATATCTAAAGACACATCCGTTTAAGGAAATGTTTCGCGAAAACATTTCCAGGGAGATACCTCGCGACAGTATACCCATAATAATGATTCAATACCCATAATAATGAATCAGACACAATTCGGGAGAGAGATACAACTCACAGTAAGGTAGCCACCAGGAAAACCCGGGGCAACAAAATAAATCAAAAACAATCTCACAAAGGAGATATTAGAGGAAACAAGAATTCAACAACACTCCATGGAAATGGTTAGTGCAAACAAGAAAAGAAAATGGTACTCAAAAATTTCCTACACAAAATCACATAAATAGAGAGCACAGAAAATCTACAGTACAGGAAACAACCTTCCAAAATACTGAATTTTAATACATTTTACACACCACTTAAATATACACCAAAACAAAGCCAAATCAAAAATTTTGAATTCTTCACTTTGTTTCACAGAATTTCTTTAGTTGACTGACGTGCGCTTTCTTCAGCGTTTCACCCGTTTTAGGGTCCGCAAGAAGTAGCGTCACTGGAGACAAAAAAGATTGAATACGATAAGGACCATTCCACCTGAAAGCCAATTTCGCCATAAATTTCTTCGCCTTACTACTCTGGTTATGAGCCTTCAGTAAGACCAAGTCATCTACAGCGAAACTATGATCCTGACGAGATTGGTTATACCTAACTTCCGACTTTTTATGGGCATTCAACAAGTGTTTAGTTGCATCCTTCCATACCTTCTCAATATCTCGAGGTTCGGAGGGTAAAAGATCATTAAGTGACCAATGCAAAGCAAGAGGATGAGACGCTGGAAACGAGAACATAATTTCAAAAGGGGTGTGCTTATGACCTTCGTGATATGCGAGATTAAAAGAGAGTTGCAGCCAAGGAATATTTTCATCCCAGGTGTTATGACTGTTATGATGATAAGCAATTAATGCACTCTTTAAATTTCTGTTGACCCTTTCAGCCGAATTGGCCTGAGGATAATACGCCGGAGTGACAATGTGTTTAATGCCGAGGCAAAAACAAAAATTTTCAAAAATGTCAGAGGTAAATTGACGACCTTGATCACTCACCAACGACTCAGGAAAACCAAACGATTGAAAGATTCCTTTCAATTCTTTAATTGCAATTACAGAGGTAGCCTGACGAATAGGGAAAAGCCACACAAACTTGGAGAAATAATCCGAACAGGTGAGAAGAAATTGATTTCCTAATTTACTCCTGGGTAGGGGTCCGACAAAATCGATATGCATCTTCTCCATAGGTCTACTAGGAACTTTAGAAGAGAGAAACCCCACACGAGTATTTTGAGCAGGTTTACTGAGACAACATATTTCACATGCTTTAACACGCCTTTTCACGTCAGAAGCCATTCCTGCATAAGTAAAGTGCGTTCGAATACGTTGAAGAGTTCGGAAAGAACCTACATGAGCACCAAACACTGAACAATGATAATACTGAAAGATCATGGGAATTAAGGCCTGGGGTACAACAATCTTTGGAATATTAGTTCGACCATCAATACAAAAAACAACACCCTTCTTAAGGAGGTAGGGAGAAATACCTTTACCTTCATTGGCAGCAGTAATCTTCTCTTTCAAAAAGGGATCTTCTAATTGATACTGGAGTAGATTATCGTGAGCAAAAGGGAAAACCGGGACAGAGATTTTAACAACATTAATTTCAGGAGGTTCGAAATCTTCTTGATGAAACATACGAGATAATGCATCAGCACACACATTAGTTGTTCCACGAATATGCTGTACTCGAAACTTAAGAGCTGAAATTCTAATTATCCAACGACCAATTCTTCCAAGCTGACGAGGATGCGCTAACAGCCATGTCAGAGCTTGATTATCACACTCTAAGAGAAATTCCTTATGCTCAAGATATATACGAAACTTATCACAAGCGAAAAGCACTGCCAGACATTCGATTTCATACGCAGAATATTTCTGTTCCTGATCAGTCAAAGTGCGAGAAGCGAAAGCAACCGGAAGACGCACACCATCAACTTCTTGAAGTAAGACTGCACCCAAGGCAGAGCCTGAGCCATCAGTTTGAAGTATAAACTCTTTTGAAAAATCAGGAGTTTGAAGAACAGGAGGGCTGATGATAGCTAATTTTAAATCTTCAAAAGCACGTTGTTGCTCATCACCCCATTCGAATTTTGCTCCTTTTTTACGGAGTCGATTAAGAGGTAAGGCGCGCTCAGCCAAATTTGAAATAAATTTTCCATAAAACTGAATCATTCCTAAGAAACGAGCGATTCCCTTTGCATCTCGAGGTGGCTTGAAATCACGAATTGCACGAGTGCGTTCAGGATCGACTTCAAGACCTCGAAGCGAAAAGAGATGGCCTAAATAAGAAATCTGTTGAACAGCGACCTGTAATTTCTTTGGATTGATGGTGATACCCGCCTTTTGAAAACGTGACAACACAGTATCAAGAACATCCATCAACTCATCGAAAGTTTCAGCAAAAAGGACATAATCATCGATAAAATTTACAAGATTTTTGAAACGCAAATCAGAGAAAAGCAAATTGCCAAGTCGAGTAAGTACCTGAGCTCCGGTGGCAAGACCAAACGGAATTCGTTCCCATTCAAAGAGACCAAAAGGTACACAAAATGCTGTCATGGCTTTGGACCTTTCAGACAAACTGATTTGATGATAGGCAGAATTTAAATCGAGAACACAAAAATATTTAGCCTTAGCAAACCAATTAAAAGCGGTGTTAATGTCAGGAAGCGGAACTGCTTCAATATCAACCTGCTGATTTAATTTGCGATAATCAATCACCATGCGAAAATCCTTTTCACCCTTTGGCACAAGAAAAGCAGGGGAAGCATAACTACTCTTACTAGGACGAATGACATTCAAAGAAAGGAGTTTATCAATGTGCTGCCGCAGAAATTCCATTTTAGGGGGTGAGAGTGTATACGGGGTGGAATGAACAAGTTTTCTATCCTTCAAAACTATGTCATAATCAAGCAAATTACACCGCCCTAAATCAGTGGTCAAAACAGAAGAATACTTTTCCAAAATTCGCCTAACTTTTCTTTTTTCCCAGCTGTTAAGATGCGAGAGATCTGGACCATTAGTTTCATCCAACTCGGGAGTTTTTGTGTTACACTGATTCTCAATATTGGAACAATCGACATCAAAACTAGAGAGTGCCTCAATACATATAGGGGGTTTGTAGCCAGAAATAGGAAAATGATTTTTGCATTTAAACTTAAAACAAAAGGTATTACCATGAAGGTCAAGAATTAAACCCGAATGCCTAAGAAAATCAGCACCGAGAATCATGTCAGCATGAAGATTAGGAGCAACAAGAAATTTGAAATTCCAGGAAAATCCTTGTATCTTGAAATGCAATATTACAGAACGAGAAATTTCTAGAGGCTCATGCGAAGCAGTAAAACAAGATATATTACACTTTTCAATTTTCTTGAGGCATTTGGAATTCCTAATTAAGTGAAAAGTTCTCTCAGAAATTAAAGTACGAGCACTGCCTGAATCAATTAAACTTGACATTTCCAAAGAACCTAACTGAACAACAGAATGAGGTAGGGGAGCGGTTTTGGGTACACCAATCCGATAAACTAAAGGATCAGAAATAGCATTACCCTTCGACACCTGTGTACCACTCCAGAAATCCAGGTGCGAAATTAGTTTTTTGGATTTACACGCCTTGGACAATTCCGAGCCATATGACCCTTGAAACCACAATAATAACAATCTCTAGAATTTTGTTGAGCAGAATTCACAGGAGAACTACCAGAGAAACCAGGAGGTGGGGCACTAATATCCGGTGGAAAAACTGCAGGACTTTCAACCACATTCACCCGATGACGAGAGGGTTGAGAAACATTAGGCCGAGATACAAGAGCAGATTTAAACAACATTCCTTGGTTAGCACGCTGAGTAGCAGCAAACACCCGATCTTGCGCAATGCGACTCAAACGGTGAAGATCATCAAAAGTACGGGGTGGATTTTGGAAAACAAAATGAGCAGCAGAATCCGGATGCATATTAGAAATGACAAGTTGAACCAAATCAGCTTCAGAACGTGAGTCACGCACTAGCAAGGCCTTAGAATAAATATCATGAACAAAATCAGCAAAACTTTCACCGTCTCTTTGAAATCTATCAACAGAAGAATGCTTAATATGGCGATGAATTAAAGGAGGTAACAAATCAAGAGCCTTTTCATGAAAAGCATCAAAATTAAGATTTAAATTCAAAGTTTCAATAACACACTGAGAAAGAGGTGACCGAGTATAACGTAAGATGGCAGCCAATAGATCTTGATCGGATACACCCGCCGTTTGTCTCACAATCATAACATGTTCAAGAAACTTTAACAGAACCTCAGGGTCTAACCCGTTAGAGTCAGGCAGACTGCGAAGAAGACGTTCAAGAGGATTTGGCATCTTACTGAAGTTACGAGGATTCTGCAGTAAAGTAGATTGAGACAAAGTAGCATTGAAACTAGAACTAGCAGGTGCAAATCTCGAAGACACAGGGAAAGTTTCAGCATAAGGATTCAACCGAGAACTAGAAATAGCAGGTTGTCGAGGTAACTCATACGTCCCAAAAACAGATGCAGGAGGCTGACTAGGTAAATTAACATTTTGACAAAAAGAAGGACCACAGATAGATCGAGCAAAATGGGCATCAGAAGCTCTAGAGAAATGTACCGACGAGGTAGTAACAGGTACAGGAGGACTAAAGATAGAAACACTACTAGAGGTAACAAGTGACGAGGCAACATTGGGTACATTAACATTAGGACGAGAAATAGGATCACTAAAGAGACTCCAAGGAGCGGCCGATGGAATAGGGGCCTGAGAGACAACGCTTGGTGTGGACACATTTTGGGACAAAACAGCAACAGATTGTGAACTAACTGGCAGAAAAGTACTAGCACTAACTGGCAACACCGCCGATGATAATTCTAAGAAAGATTCAGAATTGTGAGCAAGAAATTGTTTAAACTCCTCTAATTTAGTTTTTAATTTATATTCCAGATTGGCAAGGTCTTCCATAAGATCACAATCAGGCGAATATAACTTTAAATAAAACAAACGTCGCAACAGATGTTCAAGTCGACCCAAAATTTGCTTATCGCGCCCAAACACTGGGTCGATTTCAAAATCCTCAATTAGAGTCACCAATCTAGAAAAGGTTTCCTCAACACAACTAAGTTCTACATTACAATCTAAACCTTGAATAATTTTAGGATCAGGTTCCACTCCTTGTTCAAGTAGGGATCTAAGTTGCTTACAACATACTAGAACATGGCCCCGAGTTTCATCGCCTCTAATAGCCAATTCATACTCGATGAGCTCCTTCGACAAAAGTTCAGGAATGAATAACATGATGCCACTAAGCAATTATCAATGCACCAGAATTATCAGAAAAGCAAGGGGATAGTCACACCAAACAACACACACACAAATCAAACACTAACAACAAGAAAGGGAACAAAACCCAACCAGAGAAATGAAATCATAACCACGATCCGGCTACCATTTGTAACAACTCTTTACTGTTGTCACTTATAAATAAGAGAAAAAGGGAAAAACAACAAGGAAAATAAATGCCAAAAGCAACAAGGAGAACTTTTACAAAATTCTATTCAAATGTTCAAAGTATCACAGCTCAATAATAATATCACAAAGTTACAGACACAAAATTAGTGCTCCGTCAAAATTAATTTCAATCGAGCGGACAAACATGTCGCTTGACATAAAGTTTTATAAATCAAAAGGATGAGATTAACAAACAGTCTTTTGTACTGTCATACACACAACAATAATACACACACACACAAGATCACCAGATCAAATATTAAATAAAAGGTATGCACCGCATAAGGTACAATGAAATCCGTCAAATGAAAATATTATTTAGCGCAATGAAACTTGTCGCTTGAAAATTCTTAAATCAGTCGGGTGAGATCAACAAAAGTAACTCGGTCAAAAACTCTCACAGACACAACAGGAAAAATCTGCTGGTTCTTTACTTTAAATCAAACTTTTAGTTGCACCGCAATCGGATACATTAAATAGAGTAAATAAGCACATGGCCAATACGTAGTTGACTAGAATAACGTGACGATTTCAATTTATAAGAAAATTACACAATTCCTGACACACTCACACACACATACTCACACATATTACAAAAATAAAAGGGGGGACAAAAGTTTAAATTTCAAGAAAAAAAAATATGCTGGATAAAAACCTGCGTCGCCGAACGGTTAGGGTCTTACTTAGTGGCCGCAGCCGATGACCAAAACCTGATTAACGCCTTCTCGAATGACTATTAGACCAAGATGATTATGACTTCATATCAGAAATATCCGTTGGTAAAGATGTAAATAAATAGTAAAATCTAGCTCACGTTAATAAATCCAGAGATGATGATGTGGAGATAAACGAAGAACGTAGAACTAGTCCAAGCAGTTTTGAAGCGTAGATTCACTTATATCCAATCGGTTACGAAGCGTAGATTTAAATCGTTGAAGACATCCAAGAGGCGTATATCATTAATCGAGCGAAACGGCTCAAGACGTAGAAATCCAAAGATAAATTATCCAGACATAAAGGGGTAGATCAGAACAGGAACATAAAACATGAAGTAGGCCAAATCAGCCATCTAGTACAGATATGAACAGAGACTGCAAACAGCGATTGCAACAGCGACTGTAACCACGACTGTAACAGCGACAGCGACCCTGTATGAAACAATTTCCAAGCAAAAAATAATAACACAGAAATAACTTAGATAACCTAGAAAACACACAGCAGATGAATGAGCTCTTGGCTAGAAATAATTGAATTGACTAACAATCTTTTGATTTGAGAATTTGAGATTAGCCTCATGGCCTGAGCCTTTCAACAAAGTTCCATTTCTGGTTAACAATTTAGATTTTAAGAAAACGGAGGCACTTTACAAAATAGGAAAATATTAAAGAGAAATGAGCTGAGATCTAATGAGAAAATGCTTCGTCTTTAAGAGACAACTTGGAAAAAGAAAAGGCAATCAGTAAGAGAAAGCACATGGTTGAAAGCCTAAAATAAAGCCTACAAGGATTTTAAAGTTACACCTGAGAAAAGAGAAAAATTACGTTTTGCCTGAAAATAAAGGTTACACAAGTTAAGACATTGAAAAGAGTTTGAAAGGACGAGAAAGAGACATTAAAATGCAGCAATGGACGGCAGAAGGCCTCCATGCAATCGTACAGGTGGTTGATTTGAGACAAAGTGTCGTCAAGGCCAGAAGGGCTCGTTAAATATTCGGCAATGAATTCAAAAAGGCAATTTCAGATCTCATAAACAATAATTAACAAGAGAAGTTTTCCTTCGTGCTCTGGCAAGAGAGAGAGAGAAATATGGAAACAGAAAAGGGAAATGGTAGCACGTGCCTTGGCAATGAATACGACAAAGACTCGACAAAACCACAAGAGAAAAGTCACTCAAAACAAATCAAAAATAACTTACCCAATACTGGGGATGGAGAATTCAATCGCTCAATGTATTTCAGCAAAGGTATCAAAAGAGAAACGTAGACTAAAATCCTGATACAGTTAAAATGGAGTACTTAAACAACATTCAGACACGAAGCACAAAGTGAGACGGGAGCTCTCTCTCCAGTGTCCAACCGGCACGCTGGAGAGAGACCACTCGAATGAAGAACGCTTGGTTACACAAGGCCTGGCTTCCGCTAGGAAAGCTTCCAGAACCTTCTAGAACCTTCTAGAACAAATCGGCGTTTCCGCCGCTCCGCTCTGAGAGTGATCGAGGATAGAGCGTAAAGAGGAAACGGATAACTCGCGAAAATGAACCGGTCTTTCTTTCGGATGGATGCCGCTGATGAGTTTTCACACATGAATACAAATAATTGTTCCGAAAATCGGCACACTTCCATCAAATTCATTTGATCTTCGAATAAAGTCTTACGTCAAATCGAGTCGAGTCACAAGTCTGTTAGTCGTGATCAGTGCAATCACATATTCTTTTCTACGATCATCTTGTCTTGTCTACGTTTCACCTGTCAGATCACTTGTCTTTCGTCTGTCTTTGTGATCAATTGTCCAGGAACATCTATGATCGTCGGTTTATAAATCTTTGTTTCTCAAACTGTCCAAGTCAAGTTATAATTTCACGTCAGTCTGTCTGTCCAGTCATGTGTTAAGTCATCCCGTCACCGACCAAGTAACGTTATGTCAAACCAAATGGATGTTATGTGTCACTGTCCTCCTTTGTCTACGGAAGGAAATTTGTCTGTCAATTGGGAAAACTGGAAGTCACAATTTAATGAATGTCTAGTCAGAGCAAATCTCCAAGATGTCCCAGATATTCGAAAAAATTCGTTACTCCTACTCTTCATAGGTACGTCAGTCTGTAATAATTTTAATTTACTTGATTTAGAGTATGAAACCATAGATCATGTCAGTTTTATTGTTAGGTTGGATGAAAAGTTTTTGCCACAAGTCAGCCTAACTGAAAAATTAGTCTCTTTATTAAATAGAAAACAATGTCAAGACGAAAGTCTCGAATCTTTCAAATCTGCTTTAGTAACCTTAAGTTCCAAATGTAAACTTGGTCTCCTCCAAGAAAGTCTAACCAAAGCTTTGTTCATTTGTGGTCTGAACGAAAAATGTCAATTTTTAAAAAAATGTCTATTAGCAGAAGAAAATGCAACGTTAGAAGAAACATTGCAAGCTGCAATAAAACTTCAAATGTCAAAATTGTCAAATAATCATGAGTCTACTTTGTCAAGTCTTGAAATTCACAAGTCTATGTCTAGTGGTAGTGTCCTAGCTACTGAGTTAAGTCAAAAAATCTGTGAATCTTCAACGTCCGCTGAAAATGATCATTTAGTTATCAATCAATTATGTGTCAAACAAAGTCGTACAGCCAAACGTCGTCAAACTCGTCAGTCAAAGGCGAATAGTAGTCAATCTTTAGCAAATTATAAAAATAGTCAGTTGTTACTGTCAGAAACAAAAATTGATCAGTCTTTGTCAAATAGTCAGTTATCGTCAAAAGCAAAAGGTAATCAGTCCTCATTAAACTCAAAAATTGATCAGAATTCATCTAAAATAAATGTCAATCAGTCTCCTTCAAATAAGTCAAAAAAGTCAGTCAGTCAGTCTCCGTCAAATACGTCAATTATTCAGTCATCGCTAAATCTTGATGTTAATTGTCCATCGTTAATCCCTGTCAGTTGCATTAAACAGTCATCTAGTGAACTGCAACCAAATTCTTTTGCCATAGAGTCGTCACAAAGCGAATCTGATAACAATTGTAAGTCAGATCAGTCAACTAAAATGTTTAAGTCTCACAATCAATGTAGTCAGCCGTTGTTCGTCAACAGTAATCAAAGTTATAATCATGTAAGTCATTTGTCAGATCTCAAAGCCAGTAATAAAAATGATTATCATTGTAGAAATCAGTGTACAGATTGTGGTCAGCAATATCACAAAATCAAATGTCCAGCGCAAGGTATAATTTGTTGGAATTGTCATGAATTTAACCACTTTGCCAAATTTTGTCGGAATAAACAAGTCCATGATCTCAAGTCAACTAGTAAATGTCAAAGCATAATTAATTTCAAAAATCAAAATTCTAATAAGGTAAAGAATAAGTTGTACAAATATCAAATGCAACCAAATCTTAAATCTTTCCGAAATTCGTGTCAAAATTGTGGTCTAACTAATCATGTAATTAAATGTCCAGCCATAGGAATTCAATGTCACACGTGTCAAAAGTCCAATCATTTTTCTAGGTTTTGCAAGTCAAAAGCGTACATGTCTAGTTCTAATGTGTCTAATAAAACAAGTCTCAATGAAGCTTCTTGTCAATTAAGTCTGTAAGTCAGTCGTATCCACTTCTCTCACTTCAAATTGAACTCTTGTCAAAACAGTTTGGTAATCTATAGTGATTTCACTGTATTTAAATTTTAAATAATTTTCTTCATTGAATTTTAAGTAATTAACGCTTCAAACATCTGAAGAAATCATGACCGTACTTATAAGTTGACAAATGAAAAATTTTGTTCTACAAATTATTCTTTCTATTGCTCCCTCTGTGATATTATATTTAAGTTGAAAAAAAAAAAAAAAAAAAAGGAGCATGTTGTATATGTTGTATAGTTGTATAATGTCTGCCTGCCGCCTGTGGCAGCACTGTACTTAGAACCCAACCAGCCGGGGCTGTCGTAGCTGGTACATAAAGACATCCCGACCTGTCATGGCATAATCAACTGTCTTATTATTATTAAACCCTTACATATAGTCTTTTACAACATATAACATAAACAACTGCGATTGTATAAACAAAAGTGCAAAATCGCATCCAATGGCGGCATCCGTAGAGCCTAAAACTCATCGACCAATCAGAAGTTGACTACCCTCTTGTCTTAACTCTCTACATATAGGGACTCTAGTTTTGGTCTAACTGCAGATATCGATGCTGCTCATCAGTCAAAGTATGGTCCACTTGAACGTTATTTCGTTGAGATCCCGGAAAAAAGTCGACTTCTTTTAATTAGTCACTATAAATTGACGAAAAAAATATTCATAAAAAATAATTTTGTCCACAGATCAGGGTCTAATGAGTAATGACCCCATTTAGTGAGTCGTAGAAAAAGTTTGCAGCAAACCCATTCTCTCTCTCTCTCTCTCTCTCTCTCTCTCTCTCTCTCTCTCTCTCTCTCTCTCTCTCCTTATGTCACATTATTTATTTTTTTTTTTTTTTTTTTTTAATCAATTTAGTTTAATATTATTATTATTATTATTATTATTTTTATATACATACATATATATATTAATAAATTTTGATAGTTTCTGATAACTTTTATTTTTACTACTCATTTTTTATATTCCATTTATCATTGCTTTGTTTTTCTACTTTTAATTTTGTCACTTTAAATGTATTAATTTATGTAACTTTATTTCTTATTTGTTTATTATTTGTACTTTATTTTTTATTTATCTTAGTGGTTATGTGGAAGAGAGGGCCAGTATTGGCCCTAACATTGCCACTTAAAATAAATCGATCATTCATTCATTCATTCATTCTCTCTCTCTCTCCGCTCTTTCAAACGTATGTGTCATTAGAGAAGGACAGAGAATGCGAAAGGCAAAAGTCAAGTTGAAAGACAGCCCCTAATGACTGTGTCCTTTTCTAACACATTGGTTCAAAATGGGCGATGAGAATAAAGAAATACAATTTCGTTGCTCATGAACAAGATGTCGAATTGTGACGGGTTGACATCACAATGGTGCGATCTACGGAAGGTAAGGTCCGGTCAACCGTACGAAAGCAGTAAGTAATTATTCAGGTCGCTTTATTTCAACGCATTTTTGTTGCCTGTTTAAATGCACCAAAGCAGCTCTCAAGTCTTATCTCTATACTGAAAAAAAGAGGCACCGAAGGTCCTGTGCTTTTTTTCCCTCACATGTTAAACAGTTTTGGTTTTTTTTTATTTTCTCTCATTAGCATGGAAGACGTAGGGGGAAAAAAAATTATAATTTTTTTCTTTTTTTTTTTCTTACGATTAGTTTTACTTTTCAAGGCGGTGTGATCGACAAATCTGCCCGACTTTTGAGACATTTCGCGGACTTCCTTGGAGTATAGATTTCGTTTGCTGTAAGAATCAACCTTGTATCTCTTTTATTTCAATCTGTAAGATTATCTTCTAATAGTCGTAGTAAAACGTTCCGTGGTTGGTACTTTGGTTATCGCATATCATCAGACCTCGATTCCGTAAAAAAAAAAGAATATAAAAGCCACGCGGTTCAAGTATTTTATTTTTTCCTCTCTATTAGGGCGCTTTAACCCTTTCAGACCTGAAAATCCTTTTTAACAGGAACGGATTTTTGACTAACATTGTTCATTGTTGATCTCAGCGCTGTTTCCTCGTCTAAATAATTGATGCGCATATTGTATTTTTTTGTTTTCCATAAGACTACATGTTATTCAAATGTCCATTGGAATGGAATCCAGGGATGAAAGGGTTAAATAGGTTTGTCACTTAAACTAATAAACAAACAAAAATAATTCGATCTTTTTACAAAAAATCACTATTATGCTTTCGCTAAGATACAGTAGGTATGTTCCAATCCAAAATTCCTGATCAGGACTTCGCAGTAGCAAAGCAAAACAAAAATAAAAAAAAAAAAAAAAAAACAAAAACAAACTAACAAAAAACCCGATTTTCAGTGGAATAAGTGTTATTGAACAATATGCTCGACTAGTAAAACAAATGCGCTGGGTCTGGATGCTGCATGCAAGAAACAAAATTGTATCTCCTTTACTTCAACGTTGCAAGCATTGTTCCCAGATTTGCCTTTATAAATTACCAAAGAAAACCGAACCAGTGGCGGCTCGTGCAATTCGGCAACAGTGCTTTCCCTCCATTAGAATCTACGGAAGAAAATCGATTGCAGGTGAAGCGCCGTGCCGCTTCACAATCGAATCGATTGTTTTTCATTGAATTAAATGGATGGAAAACATTGTTGCCGAATAGCACGCGAGCCGCCGCTGCACGGCACGGACATGCAGCAACAAAAAGTTGTACAATGGCGCAGCCCTCAGCCGCAGGATCTCTTCCATCTCTCTCATCATCCCTTTAAGTGTATGAGTAGAAAGATGATAGAGAAAGAAATACGTATCTCCTTGTCTATATCCTTATGTAATATATGTATAGTTTTTCAAAGGAGAAAAGAGAGGGACATAGAGAATTTTTTCTCCATTGAGGTACTGCGACTATTATAAATTAGAGCGGAGAAGGAGGAGAAGTGCAAATAAAGACGTTTACAGGACGTGAAAATCAGATACTAAGGTCAAGATCGAACAAACCGCGGCGCGACAAGAGTTAAAGGAATGGTGTGGCGCATCCATCAGGAGCTTGTCTTTCTCTCTCTCTCTCTCTCTCTCTCTCTTGGTCTATAAGAATGAATGTGATAGAAAGAGATAGCTGGATGGGCTATCGCGTGATTTTGATCCTTGTCTCCATCCTCTTCTAACACAAGCTGTTAAATTGGACAAAGAGAGAGAAAAACGGTCTATGCACCGAACTGGAGCCGCGCCGCGCCGCACTATAGTCCAGAAGTCCGGTTTAGGAAGACATTAGTTTGCATTAAAATCGCCCAATATCTTGAAAACGGCTCATCTGACACCAAAACTGGTAATTACAAAAAAGATAGAACGTAAACCGTTTCGACTTTTTTGTGATAACCATTTTTGATGTCAGAAGAGCCGTTTTCAAGATATTGGGCGATTTTAATGCAAACTAATGTCTTCCTAAATCGAACTTCTGGACCATAGTGCGCCGCGCCGGCTGGACGGTGCGCGGTGGTGGTGGACATGAACGGGACGCCTCGCTGCAATTACGGGTAACGAGCGTTAGACGCGCTTCCGGCGCACAATGGGTTAATTTTCGGAGTTTCCAGAAATCTTCTCAAACAAGATTCAAGATTAAGAATTGCAAATCAATATACGCTTTTAGTGCGAAGTCAACGGTTAGCCAGCAACCACAACGATGCACTCATCGGTCGCAATCGGTTATGATAAAACTCGCGTAGTGTTCCAAACTATCTCACTCATTCTCCCGTGACCCCCATGTATGTATACCCATCTCTGTCTAGTTTCAAAATTCGTACACAGGGCCTTGTTGCCCTTGTTTTACGATAAATTATGATCAAAACCGTTTTAAAATGCCTCGAGGAATTCATGTCAGCCAAAAAATTTCACGGAAAGATGTCTCTATACACGGTTTTTGAAATTAGAGTGAGATGGCAGTACATAGGGGTTACGTGAGAGCGAGAGAGACAAACTGTCATTGTTTGGAACGCTCATCACCGGCAGTCGCCATTATTAAAACCATCTATTGCACTATGTGAGCAGGGGCTAGTATTACAAGCGGGGACAAAGAAACCTCAGTGCCGCTCATGCATTTACTTCATGGATAAACTAATCGTTAGGACTGCGTACGAGTGATGCTATTGGTCCAAAATTGTAAAACTTGGCTGTTGCTATGGGACACTCGTAAATCCTTCCAAAATAAATGCTACTACAAACCATCTCCAAATAACAACTCCAGAACGTTTTGTAACCTTCATTTCAGACCAATTCCAAATAAATCTGCTCCGCAACTTTTGATTGAAGGTTAAAAACTTAGAGGCAAACAAACAAAGCCCGCGAAATATCCATAAAAGATCTCCATCACGGCCGTCACGTCACTTCGATGTCTTTAAAATTACGTTCCAGAGGGTCCCTCTATGGTTATTGGTTACTGCTCGTTTGGAACAAGAAACGAGACCCAGTGGCGTGGCGTGCAATTTGGCATCGTTGCAGTTCGTCCATTTATACCCATGAAAAAGATCGAACTATTGGGTGTTCGGTGGACACCTTCGCATTTGACCTTTTGCATGGATTTAAATGGACACATTACAACGTTGCCACATTGCAAGCTACGCCAGTGACGAGATCATTTAAGTCCGAAAACATCCATGGTCCAGTTCACTGAGCGTCGCTTGGAGCCTACAGTCGTATTAGCCGCTGCATGAATGAGAATCCATTAGTTGTGATTCATTTCGAGAAAACTTGCAAGAGCGGATGCACCAGTGTAAGTGAATGGATAAGTAAGGTAAGTATTAGTGAGTGCGAGCGAGTAAGTATGAGTAAGTATAAGTGAGTGAGTGAGTGAGTATAAGGATAAGTGAGTATGAGTGAATGAGTGTAATGATTGGTCTAATAGCACACGCAGTCTTAATGATGTGCTTAAAATTCATAGTCGCAAGAAAAATATTACTTATTAAGCCATCGGCTAATAATAATAGATGCGCGGTTCTACATTATTTGAGCAGTGGCTGCATTTGAGCGCTTCATTGTTAAAACCTGTGTTGATGAACTTCCGTGCGCTGCGCAGTGCAATGCGCACATTTAAACTGATTCAAAAGCAGGGTAGGCAATCTGCAATGCACGTGTTTTCCCCTACAAAGAAGCGTATAAGGTAGCATGTCTAGCTCTTGAGCAGTCGGTTTCAACTTCCAATAACCGCGTTACTGTCGTATTTATACAGGGTGTCCGAGAAATGAGTTGACACTTTTTGTATGAAGTCTTGCAGGGGGCGGAAAATCTGAAAAATTCAGGAAAAATCCAAAGCTCTCATAGGACTCTAGGAAAAATGCAAAAAACCCCCTGGGATGGGGCTCCCCCCCCCTGCAAGCTTTAGATTT
Source organism: Trialeurodes vaporariorum (assembly GCA_011764245.1). Lineage (NCBI taxonomy): Eukaryota > Metazoa > Arthropoda > Insecta > Hemiptera > Aleyrodidae > Trialeurodes > Trialeurodes vaporariorum. The sequence goes on along the minus strand of VMOF01000024.1, from coordinate 7,062,938 downwards.
TTCCTGCATTTTTCAGATTTTTCCGCCGCCTGCAAGACCTCATGCAAAAAGTGTGAACTCATTTCTCGGACACCCTGTATGTATACAGCCGCATCTATCAACTAATAATTTCTAGAACATCTGAGTCATTGGTGGCTTGACGTGATCTTTCCTCGCATGATTGAGGCGCTTCATGGAAATTAAAGGGGTTTCGAATTTTAAATAAGTTTTCCTGTGAAACATTTTACACAGAATTTCCCAAGTCTACCGTACCAGCCAGTGGCGGAGCGTGCAATTTGGCAACGATATAATGTGTCCATTTAAATCCATTCAGAAGATGGAAATATTGGGTGTTCGGCGAACGCCTTCGCATTCGACAATTCACGTGGGTTTAAATAGACTCAATACAACGTTACCAAATTGCACGCTACGCCACTGGTACCAGAAGGCCGATCTTTGAAATCAGTGGATAAAACTGGTAGCCTGGATAAATGAAGGGATGCTATTGGTTCCTCTGAAGTGTTTATCGAAAAATATACCTCTGTAACCAAGTACCCCCCTCCGCTACATTCAATAAGCTATCGACTTTTATCGGCTAGTTCCAAGCAGCCGATAGCTTATCGAATGTAGCGGAGGGGTACTTGTTTAAAGGTCTCTCCTTTTCGATAAACAATAAAGAGGTACCAACAGCAGCCCTTCAATTTATCCAGTCTACCAGTTTTATCCACTGATTTCAAAGATCGGCCTGATTCTGGCCTTTTCCTTGACCGCTATTCGACAAAAAAAAAAAAAAAAAAAGCTGAAACAAGATACACCATTGTATTTTGACGAGACAAATTCAAATTTTGGGAGTTCAGAACCTCCCGGTTATTTGAGGGGGGGAGGGGGGGTGTTTACTAAGGATCCCCCCTAAAACAGCAAAATAAGCTATAAAAAATTAAGTTAAAGTGGTACTTCTATAATTCTAAAACACAAGGTAACCTTAGGTTCGTCAATTGAAAACCATAAAAAAATAAATAAATAAATAAATAAATAAATAAATGAATAGATAGATAGATAGATAGATAGATAGATTGATATATAGATAGATAGATAGATACATACATAGATAGATAGATAGACAAAAAATTGTATGCTCCCGTTCTAGAATTCCCCAGTGAGCTTTTCTTTCCAGTCTTTCTTTTACTCTTCGATTTTGTTTTCTCATTTACCGGCGCAGTTCGTCGGAGCGTTCTTGATCTTCGATGAAGTTCGTGACAACTCTCCCCCAGTGTACCCCTGCTTTAAAGCCGATGAAAAATAACCCTTTTCCATGTTTTCATACGGGTGTTTCGGAAGTTATTGAAATGTAAACATCACACATTAAATTTTTAGCATGAACACGCTGCGCCTGTGATCGTTCGTTTGGAAAATCATCGAAGGACCGATGAGCTTAATCAAAACATAATCGGGTTTATCGTAGACATTCTCCGGAAATTTTGATGTATTTCCCCAGATTACCGGCCGGGAGAGGTTCTCGAGCGCTCTCTATGAGTAAGAAAAAAAAAGAATTAGAAATAGTAAGGCAATGACGTAACAAATAGGCCGTGAATCTGTAGATAAAATACAACTCTTGCTCGTAAGGTGTAAAAATGGAATGGCAATCACAGTGCGCCTTCATTTCGCAGGGACGCAAAACGACATCAGCCATGTACGAATAGTTATCTATCGCTTCGATTTACACAGTTTCAAAACTCTTAAACCGGTAGATAAAATAAGACGCTCGATCGTAAACAAGTTAAAATGGCATAGCAATCACAGAGCGCCTTCATTTCGCAGGGACGCAAAATGAAATCAGCCATGTACGAATAGTTATCGTATGGCCTCGATTTTCACAGTTTCAAAACTCTTGCAAGAAAATTTGCATTGCCATAAAAAATTGTGAACGTGATAAGCAATGCGCTTTGCAAATTTCACAATCAAAACAGCGAGTTCTATAAATTTACAATGGAGAAGTCCCATCTAAACTGCAGTTTCTCAATGATGAATCCAGGGCTGCCGTTTTGCGTGTAATCAATGCTATTTTTCTATTCACCGATGATTCCGCCGGTTGAGAAAAGATTACACAGTTCAGTTCAGTGTATGACTGTAATGCACGAAAATACTCTGATCTGTAATATTTCCTTAATCGGTGGAGACTCCGTTGATTAATTAAAATATCCGCAAGTTTTTTAAAGTCATCGACGACTCCACCGGTTGAGAAAAGATTACAGATGCAAGTATTTCGGTTTATTACAGTCAAGCACTGAACTGAACTGTGTAATCTTTTCTCAACCGGTGGAACCATCGATGAATTGAAAAATAGCATTGATTATACGCAAAACGGCAGCGCTGGATGAATCACTTTTCTCAGCATTGATTAAGCTGCAATATTAGATGAGACTCCCTACTATCACCCGCTCATTATTTGACCGCCATCTTGTAATTTTGCAAGACGTATTTATTGTGTTTGTCAGTGGATGTTGGAACTTTCTCATGCATGCTCTCAACGTTATTTTTAAATCATTTTACACAGGAAAAAAAAAATAAATAAACAAATAAATAAATTAAAATAAACAATTAAATGAATTAAATTAATAAATTTTTCGTTTGTAGAAAAAAATTTGCAACAGACTATCACTATCGGCGTCATATCAGCGAGAAGTCCTGTTACCGTGGAATTACCCATGAGTACGCATTTATAGGATTTGTTTTAAAACAATAAGAAAAACGTCGGGAGAAAATGGCAACGCCTGATATCCATAGTCATATTCCTTTTTGCAAATTGCCCGCGGCAATTAACAATAATTCATTAAAATTCATAAAAAGCGCGACAAAAATAGAACGGAAAATAGTTAAGGAATGGGAGAGGGGGGGATTCCGTCCTTAGATAGGAATGCTCTTTCGGTTAATATATGTATATTAATTAAAACCCTCGCATCACAAAATCGAAAAAAAATCCCTATACACCTGTCATTATTTCGTTTGGTTAACTACTGTGACGGCTTGTTTACAACCGATATATTAACTGATGGGTTTTAAAACCAACAGCATTGGTGACGCGACAGATCTATAGATTGACTATTGTTATCACTTACGATTCTTTCAAGAAAACTTCGAATACGAGTAGGAGCTTCATAAGCAGAGCTGCTGTTTCACGTATAATTGATGACACTATTCAATTCGCCGATGATTCCACCGGTTGAGAAAAGATTACACAGTTCAGTTCAGTGTATGACAGTGCTGCACGAAAATACTCTGATCTGTAATCTTTTTTAAATCGGTGCAATCGCTGTTAATTTATTAAAATATCCGCAAGTTGTTTAAAGTCATCGACGACTCCTCCGGTTGAGGAAAGATTACAGATGCGAGTATTTTCGTGCAGCACTGTCATACACTGAACTGAACTGTGTAATCTTTTCTCAGCCGGTGGAATCATCGGATAATGGGTCTGTTGCAAACTTTTTGCCACAACGATTAAGAGTGTTTCATCTAATGTAAAATCGCCTGAAAAGTCCATTGGTGGCAACAGAAAGTCATAGGTAAAGTGCAATAATAAACTCACAAGAGGCGTTTAATGAAATCCAAGATGGCGGAGAAATATCGAGCAATTTGTATGCATGCACCACGAACATCCAAGGATGGCCAACTTTGACAACCTCACTGGAGGTAGAGGTTATGTGTTTGTTCAGGTTTTGATTGGTTGTGATCGATATTGTGAGGTTGTCTATCCTTGGATGTTCGTGGTGCATACATACAAATTGCTCGATATTTCTTCGCCATCTTCGATTTCATTAAACGCGTTTTGTGAGTTTATTATTGCATTTTATGACTTTCTGCCGCCAACAATGGACTTTTTCAGGCGATTTTACATTAGATTAAACTCTCTTAATCGCTGTAGCAAAAGTTTGCAACAGACCCATTGAAAAATACCATTATTTATACGCAAAACGGCAGATCTGTTCATAAGGCCTGCATGTCAGATGATCAAACAGGATCTTCAAAGTACCATCAAAAAGAGCAGCTGGTGATTGGTGAGCACCACCATTGGCGGCGACATACCCTGAGCCCCCTCCTTCCCCCCGTAGAAATTGAGTTGGGCCCCCTTTAATTAAAGTTTTATAATTAAATTCGCGTTTCTGAATTCTGTCCTAATTTTTTCTCTCTCCTTTTCCTTTCTTACATTTTCGTTCTTCCCTCTCTTTTTTTCTACTTTATTTCTCTCATTGGCGGATCCAGTGGATTGTCTTTCTCTCTCTCTCTATGGTCATTTGATCGCGTGTGTTAGAAAAGGATAGAAGATGGGGCGAAAGACACGTATCTGTACTTTTCCAACACATGCGATCAAATGGCCATAGAGACAGAAAGAAAAATTATTCCTGGATCCTCTAGTGGTTTCTCTCGACACTTATTGTTAGCATTAGAAGCCCCTTAGAGGGGTCTGCAATCTGCATAGGTCTTGCCGGGTCTACATAGGTGCTATCGCCGCAATATGGTCTGAAATCGAAAAAAAGAGGCCAAAAATCAGTTGAAAAAAATCCAATAAAAATAATCTTTTTCGACCTTTAAAGCTTGATTTTAAAACTTTCAAATGACAATTCTAGGTTCAAATTACTAATTAAAAGTGTTTTCTGTGATTAAAATTGGTCTTAAAAGTTTTGAAATAATAGATTTATAAAAAATTTACATTCTGATTTTAGGCCAATTTTCGACGATCTCAGACCATTGTGCGCCGTCACCGCGCACGAAGATTTTTACGTCAAAATGTCCGTTAATTAGCGGATAGTTGAAAATGCTGTGTGTTGCACACCGATCACTGAATTTACGGTAGGGAACAACTTCGAGGATCTAACTTGATCTTATAGAGAGGAATACAGATCTTCTGAAGTTACCAGAGATCGCACGTTACGCCGCACAACAGCCAGAGATATAAAAAAACAAAACAAAACCGGGGGGGGGGGACTGCAGAGTTGGGCAAAAAATTATTCGGAAATTATTCGGTGTGTCCGGCAACGCCGAGTCAATCGAATTATTCGACGAATAATTCTACAATTGAGCTATACCTTCTGTGTGTTTCCCTTTCCTCAACTCAGGTAGCGAACCCAGTTTTCAGTGTTGCCGGAGTCATTTCATTATTTCTGATTATTCGGTTGCCCAACTCTGGGGGGGGGGGGAGCGTCCAACAATGAATGAAAAAAGTCATCATTATCGACCTTTCAAACTTCATTTAAAAACAAACAAAAAACAACAACAACAAAACGAAAAAAAAACGGAAAAGAATCGGCCAGAAATGCGTGAAGAAAAAGGTCATCAATATAGTAATCATCGTTATCGACCTTTCAAACTTCATTTAAAATTTGCCAGAAACATTTCTAGAAATACATTTCTAGTTAAAAGTGTTTCAAATTGTGATTAAATTGGTCTTAAAAGTTTATAAATGAATGAGAAAGTTACTTTCTCATTTATGTTCACTTTTTGAATATCTCAGACAATGGCGTAGCGTGCAATTTGGGAACGTTGCAGTCCGGCCATTTAAACCAGTAAAAAAGATCGAACTATTGGGTGTTCAGTGAACACCTTCGCACTCGACCTTTTACAAGGGTTTAAATGGACACATTACAACGTTGCCAAATTGCACGCGACGCCACTGATTCTCAGACCGCAGTGCGTCTGGCGAATGGGCGCATTGTTGTCGAATCAGGCCAAAAGTCAACCGGTTTTACACTGATGTAAGTATACTATTCGGTGGAAAATTTAAAGGTTCTCGGTCAAATCTCTTATACTTATATCCAGTGGCGTCGCGTGCAATTCGGCAACAATGTATTCTATCCATTTAAACTTATATATAATATCGAATTCAGGGGGTTCACAGTGCACAAGGAAAATTCGATATATTTAATGAGTTTAAATGGAGCAGTTGCATTGTTGCCAGATGGCACGCGACGCCACTGCTTATATCTGAGCCTGTTAAGATAAAAGAATCCACCCACGGCCACGGCATTGGCGGATACAGGGGGGGGGCGAAGGGGGCGATCGCCCCCCCGTTCGGCCCAAAAAGTGGGAAAAGAGGGGAGAGGAAGGGGTATAGCAACAGCGGAAACAAGAAAAAGGGGTCATTTAGGGGCGAAAATTCAAAATTCGCCCCCCCCCGTTCGCGAGGGCTAGATCCGCCACTGGGCCACGGTGGCGCACGCATAATGTTTACAGTATTTATGAAACGGAGAAACATTTTTTTAATCTATATAAGGCAGGAAATTTCAATTGTCTTTCACGAGATTTCAAGAACGTTCTATGATCTGAGTCAGAGATATCGTGTCAATTGCCAATAACTGATTGTAAACAATTTCTATAGGCTTGGCGATTTTCCTCATAGAATGCTGCGATACAGGAAAATAGACAAGTTCTATCCGTATTGTAAAAGTGACGATCGAGCGACTGATCCGAAAATGTTCCACGCATGTTGCGCATGGTCATGTCATTGTTGCGTTCAAGGTCAATTTCAGTAGAAGGGCCATTCCACGCGCAAAAGAATCTCCAGTAAATTAAAAAAAAAATTAAAAAAAGTATGAAAATCTTTTATTGGGTCATTCCACGCGTTAAAGAATCTTTAGTAAATCAAAATGTTAAAAAAAAGTATGGAAATCTTTTATTGGGTCATCCTATATCCTATTAATTTCAGCAGAAGGGTCATTCCACGCGAAAAAGAATCAAGAGATGTGGGGGTGTAACGGTATGCTCTTTACAAGGGGGTGGGATATTTGAACCCGACAAATTCAAAGTCCGCAAGATTGAATTACAATCAAACACCCAATGTTAATATACAGTAAAAGCGCCTAAAGGCATTTCGTCGAATAATAAGGATCGGATATAGATTTTCCAGGAGAGACTTGAAGAAAATGTTAAAAAAAAAAAAAATAAGAGTCCTTCTACCGGTGGCGTAGCGTACATTTTGGCAACGTTGCATTTTTTCCATTTAAACCCATGTAAAAGGTCGAATGCGAAGGTGTTCACCAAACACCGATTAGTTAAATTCGATATTTTTCATGGGTTGAAATGGGCGAACTGCAACGTTGCGAAACTGTACGCTACCACTGCTTTCTACTTATCCTCTTCGCTTATTCCCCATATTAAATATCAAAATACAAGCTTTTCGTTAGTCGATATACTGTCTTGATTATAGTCGATACAAATATGTCAACTTCTGCCACATTCCAGCGGCGGCTAATGCAATTTGGCACCAATGTTTTCCCTCCATTTGAATCTATATGTATACAACAATCGATTGCTGATGAATCGTCACAATCGGATTGATTGTTTCATGCACAGAATCATATGGAAGGAATGGGGCTATTGCACACTTTTGCTATAAGCGATTTAATAGTCGATTATGGCGTAAAAACCTCAAAAACTAACGATGGCGGCACTAAAAACTTCCAAAATCCACTCCTAAACTCAATAAACGCAGTTATTTAAGCGAGCGTAATGGTGGCCGAAGGCACTAACAATGGGAGATTCCCATCTAACTATTCTGAAACTCCATCAAGAAGTGACCAATAAGAGACTACTTTCATTTGACACCGGTGTCACTTGGTGTTGCGGTACCATTCATCGGATGTGGACCATCACTCTGATGACTAATTACTCTGTGAATCATCCTTGTCAGCATAGAAAGAGTGACGAAATTAAGATAGGAATCTCCCATTGTTAGTGCCTTCGGCCACCATTACGCTCGCGCAAATAACTGTGTTTATTGAGTTTAGGAGTGGATTTTGGAAGTTTTTAGTGCCGCCATCGTTATTTTTTGAGGTTTTTACGACATAATCGACCATGAAATCGCTTATAGCAAAAGTGTGCAATAGCCCCATTAGTACCGGCGGCTCGTGAAATCTGGCAACCATGCTTATTTGCCACTTAAACCTATGCAAATGTATCGATATCTAGGGAGTGCAATTGCAGCTCCTGAAGATCGATTGTATCACACAGGTTTAAATGAGGAGAATCCGTTGTTGTCAAATTGCACGAGCCGCCATCACTGGCTACATTGCAAGATGAACCGCAACTATACCATGCTCTACTTACTTTCGTATGATAAAGAGAGGGCATACGAAGAGGGTAATTGCCGAGTTCCAACATGATGAACCTTTCGGATGTTTACGGATGAACCCTGCTTTTAAGGAGCCTCTAACTTTCGAGTTAGCATAATTGCCTTGAGAGTTTGAGACACGGCAACCCGCAACACATAGATAAAACGGTAAGCCTGAATTTTAACTCACAGGTTTAGTTAACTATTGAGGATTCATTATTTTTGATTTCTGAAAAATGTAAGTTTATTAACCTAAATACTTCCGAAACAATTGAGATAGTGAAAAAGCTGCTATAAATGGACCGCGGAATGCGATGTCTAATTTGAAATCAATGACTAAAATTGCCAGACGCGCCGCAACTGTTAAAGGTCAAATATTCTGCCTCGTTGGAGTATTATACTTTCTAAACTTATCTAATGTGAGCCGAAACATGACGCGAATTTAAGCACGTCTACACTATACAGCCTGGTCAAACTTTTATTCGCATTTACAGATACTCATTGTCAGACATATAATAGTATTTTGAGGACACTATGATCCCGTAACCTGTACTTGATGCCTGCGGTTAGAACCGAGGACTGTTTACTTGATTCATGATTGTTGTGGTCGGATATTATATCGGGCGTCGGCCCAGTATCATTATAGTCGCGCGCCGCGCATACAAACACTCAATTTAAAAACGTATTTTGGACGGTATTCTTGTGTGACTTTCATGGATTAAGGTTCACTTTCCTAACCTTCATTCCAGTGATTTCTATTTCCGTATTTTTTTAATTTTGGCGCAGCAGCCGAATCGCTAACCGAGTTAACTTCAGACTATTTAAGTTATGTTGTGGTACAGTCAGGGCTGCCGTTTTGCGTATAACCAATGCTATTTTTCTATTCACCGATGATTCCACCGGTTGAGAAAAGATTACACAGTTCAGTTCAGTGTATGACTGTAATGCACGAAAATACTCAGATCTATAATCTTTCCTTAATCGGTGGAAACTCCGTTGATTAATTAAAATATCCGCAAGTTTTTCAAAATCATTGACGGCTCCACTGGTTGAGAAAGATTACAGATGCTAGTATATTCGTGCAGTACAGTCAAACACTGAACTGAACTGTGTAATCTTTTCTCAACCGGTGGAATCATCGGTGAATTGAAAAATAGCATTGATAATACGCAAAACGGCAGCCCTGGGTACAGTATAAATGAAAATGTTTGTTGTACTTAGAACAACATACGTTACTGTGTAACCTAATGTACTCTAGTTGTAAACATTGGAGGCTCCTCGTGCAATTTGGAAACCTCCATTGAACCAATGTACAATAATCGATTGATAAAGAAGTGCTACTTCGATTGTTTCACATAGAACCAAATGGAAGAAAAAAAATCACATCAAATTACACGAGCCGCCATTGGTATGCACCATTATTGTTACGTCATTTTAATTTTGTTGCACAGGAGATTATCCGAACGAGCCTTAGACTAAGGAAGTACCTATTTTATTATACTTTTTTTAATTTGTGTGTTCATGTTATGAATGAATAAATATCTTAACTACCTCCTCATGGCTACAACCAGACTTATAAATATGCTCAGGCCACAACAAGTTCGAATCTAATCCGTGAATGATTTTGCAAAATTCAATGACGACAAAAAACCGTTGCTTCGCCTATAGTGAACGATTAATTTCGAGATGGGTCTAGACGGCCTTAAATGGCCGGTGTAGTGAAAATAAAATTTCGAGTACACGAAAAAGAAAAAGCAGGGGATCTTTCAATTTTAAAGATTGCTCACCAATAGTTTGAGGCAAAATTTTATTTTTCATTCCTTCAAACCGAAACAAAACATGCCTGAGGCTGACACTGCGATTCTAAAGGGCTGTGTCGTGAAAAGCCAATTCTCACGATTAAAACGGAAGAGTTTATTGGCATAAAGACGTTTAGAATGGAGCGGTGGACACTGCACACCCATAGGGTACACCACACCACTGATCAATCATCCTTTTATTAATGTTTTTTCAGATTGTGAATGTCTGAATGAGATTCCGATAAGTTGATCCTTTTTTTCTTTTTTTTCTTATTTCTTTGTTCATCAGAGCACAGTCAATTTCTCATACTGAATGAAAAATCCCAATTTGATGCATCTGTATCTCATAAATGGGTATTTTATCAGTCGAATACCCTGTGTCATACTTAAATTATGTGGCAATGCTACAATGCCAAAGAAATCTTCAATTTCATCATGCAATACGAGAAACAACGTTGGGAAATGCCGAAGATTGAATGTCAGTGAGTTGTCTTCACTTATAAACGAGAACTAACAACGGCTCATTATTATTAAATTTTTTTGCACTCGTGCAGTTATCGAGAAGACTTTGGCTTTAATTAATATCCGGGCCCTGTTCGAAAAAAAAAATCAGCGGCGGCTCGCGGAGTGCAATGTATCGATATATCTCGTCCAAATTAAACCTACGGCGAAGAATCGATTCAATAGAACCTTCTGTATAATCGATATTTAAGCACGAGTACAAATGGGAGAAAAACCATAGTCGATAACTCCGTTGGTTCTCAAGCCGCCACTGAAAAGTAAGTCGTTCAAATGAGCTGTCATAATAACCAGTGATCAGAAAATTCGACGAGAGTAAACACCTGTAAAAGTGCGTAAGGGTAGGGGTCATTTCACGAAAGATGGCAGATGAAAGTTCATAGGTTTCCTGCACCGTTGGTACACTCCCGCATCGATATTAGCGCTTAAAAACACAGAAACTTCTAATACTATACATAAGTACTCAAAATAAGATGGTATTAAAAGTCTTTGCAAAAACAAAAACTCGCCCATGCAGTAAACAAGACGATCTGTCACCGGCCAACTCTCGTGAAATGACCCCTACCTATAAGTTTCCAAACAGTGTAGTGAGTAGTCACTAATCATAAGTGTATTTCGGTTCGGTGGACACTTACGAGATAAGAGTTTCGCGGAGTGTCATCGTTTGCTGGCTGGATAAGAGCACCAATTCTGGCTCGTTATCACTGTCCATGCTACTTGTCTCCATATTCTCGTCGTCTTCCAAATTAATCCTCAGCGATGGCGGCAACACTGCCAGCGTAACACCCGCAAAAATGAGTCACGATAGGGAAAAATACCACAAGTCGCTTGTTACGTCGTGCAAATCACATTCGGGGCACATTAACGAACCAAAACAAAAAACAAAAAAAAAACTAAACCGAGGCACTCCGCGAACAGGGCAACTTGCTCCGAATCACCGGTGGAAAAAAAAAAAAAACAAAAACAAAAAAACAAAAACAACAAAAACAATAAAAACGTTAAGGTGGAATTGAAGGCGGGGAAAATTATTAAATTTTCATTTGCTAGCACTTCGGATGTATAAAAAAGCAAAAAAAAAAAAAGGGGAGGGGGAAAATGCGCTATCTTAGACGTTAGAACTAGGGGGAGGAGGGGGCGACGATGCACTTGAAAAGTAGTGGGAGGGGGTTCCAAGGAGTGAGGAGGGGGGAAAAGTGTTACGCAACCGATCAGTTGAGAACGCTGCGCTTGTATCACCGCACCGTACCGCGACCGTTCCGAATCGCACCGCACGTGGAGTCCGCGGAAAGAAGTACTAACGAAAGCATACGTATTGTTCGACAACAAACGTGCTCGACACCACACTAAACATCAAGAATCGGGTAGAAGAGCGGACTGCGGCCGCATCGGGAACTAAAGAGTCAGCGGGAGACATGCGAGGAGGGAGGTAAGGAAAGGGTCCCGGTAGGGGGAGGGGGAGGCCCACCTACCGGTGGCGGTGGCGCGGCGCGGCGGCGGCACAGGCCCGACACGATCTCTACTCCGCGATATGGCGCGAAACTAAAATACAGGGTTGCCGACTCTTGTGATAAGACGATCGCATCCATCTGACCCAACGAGCTATACAGGGTGTTGAAAAACTGTTCCCGAATATTTCAGAGGCGGATTTTACAGGTCAAAATAAGACTTTTGTTTCCTATAAACATGGGTCCGAAATTGCAGTCTTTTCGAGTTACAGTGTTGCAAAGTTTCCGAAAAACAAATTGAAAAATTGTCATAGCTCCCTCGTGAATTTTTCTTAATTCTCGTAAATAGGTACTCTGATGTAGTTTTAGGCGTTCTTGCCGATTTTGGCCGTGAAAATGCTGTATACAAAAATTCGAGGGGGGTTATGGGGGTTTTTCTTGATTTTTCTCACTTTTTTTGGCCAAATTAGGTAAAAACATGCTTTCGGGTTCATTGAACCCAAAAACGATTAGCATTACTCAAAAGTTCGTAAAGAAATATGCATTTTTAGTCCTTACAAGTTTTTCCAATCCGTTAACCATTTCCGAGAAAATCGTCCCTGAAGTTGCAGAGGTCGGCCAGTAATCGCTTTTTCTTTGATTCTGTCAATTCTTGGCCGACTTCTCCAACTTCAGGGACGATTTTCTCGGAAATGGTTAACGGATTGGAAAAACTTGTAAGGACTAAAAATGCATACATTTTTACGAACTTTCGAGTAATGCTAATCGTTTTTGGGTTCAATGAATCCGAAAGCATGTTTTCACTTAATTTGGCCAAAAAAAGTGAGAAAAATCAAGAAAAACCCCCATAACCCCCCTCAAATTTTTGCATACAGCATTTTCACGACCAAAATCGGCAAGAACGCCAAAAACTACACCAGAGTTTCTATTTACGAGCATTAAGAAAAATTCTCGAGGGAGTTATGACAAATTTTCAATATGTTTTTCGGAAACTTTGCAACACTGTAACTCGAAAAGACTGCAATTTCGGACCCATGTTTATAGGAAACAAAAGTCTTATTTTGACCTGTAAAATCCGCCTCTGAAATATTCGGGAACAGTTTTTCAACACTCTGTACATTTACCTCGAGTGGCAGTTTCATAGGTAACCTGCGTAACCACCATGGGGGATTTTTAGGTTTGGTTTAAGCAAGTAAATTGTCCATTTGATTCCGTGTATTTTGATGCGGCATCACCGCACAATGGACCAGAACATGTTTTGATCCATTGTGCGGTGATGCCGCATCAAAATACACGGAATCAAATGGACAAATTACTCGCTTAAACCTAACCTAAAAATCCCCCATGGTGGTTACGCAGGTTACCTATTAAACTGCCACTCTAGATAAATGTATAGCTCGTTGATCGGACCGGTGCGGTGCAAGTGCAACCTTTGGAGGGTGATTTAAAGAGAGGGGAGGAATAAAAATACATTTGGATAAATAGGAGAATGGGGCTCTTGCAAACTTTTGCTGCGAGCAAATTAATAGTCTTTTATGTTGCAAAAACCAGCAAAAATCACGACAATCACACTGAGTAAGTTTAAAATTCAGTAATAAACCTACATATCTACATAAATGGCAAGATCGTAATGGCGGTTCGACGCAGGTATCATGGGAGATTCCTATCTAATATGCCACTTTCTCTTTGGAAACACAGAGGTATGTCTCAATTTAGATAGGAATCTCCCATGATACCTGCGTCGAACCGCCATTAAGCTCGATTCTGAGAGTGAAATTCGTGATTTTTTAGTGTACTCATCGTCATTTTACAGGTTCATATGCAAGAATCAGCTCTTCAATCCCGTGTAGCCAAAGTTCGCAAGAGCCCCATTCGGCTCTAGGCCTGTGCGATGTTCGATACATCGACGCTTGTTCGATGTTTAAGGGACATCGAATGCGGTTCGATGTCTCATGAGATGCATCGAAACATCGATCCACATCGAAACATCGATTAACATTGAAACATCGATTCACATCGAAACATTACAACTTCGATCCAGATCGAAAAATCGATTCATATCGATTTTTCCTACCAAAGGGTCGTGTTGGTCACTGTTCCAATCGATCTTTAAAACAAAAATCAAGAAATATGACAGTTTTTTGTTGATGTTTTGGTATTTTGATGTAACTGTATGCTTACATGCAGATGGATTTTTCGATGCATTTCGATGCTTCGATGTTTTTAAGTAAATTAACGATTCGATACCGATCGATCTTTCGATGTGGATCGATGTTTCGATATTTTCCGATATTTTTCGATTTTTCGATGTTTCGATACATCGCTCCGATGTTGGAAATCGGCATCGAAGTGACTTCGATGGACCGAACGAGACATCGCACAGGCCTATTCGGCTCTGTAATCCTAAATCGAACCTCAGGAGTCGTGAGATTTTTTTACGTTCAAGCAGTGGCGTCGCGTGCCATCTGGCAACAATGCAACTGCTCCATTTAAACTCATTAAATATATCGAATTTTCCTTGTGCACTGTGCACCCCCTGAATTCGATCTTTTACAAGAGTTTAAATGGATAGAATACATTGTTGCCAAATTGCACGCGACGCCACTGCGTTCAAGTCAGCGGCGAAGCGTGAATCTGACAACGCAGCACATAGCTCCAAAACCTACGCAAAAAATCGGTTCCGAAAGGAATCGCCGATTCCTTAAAAACTTCGATATTTTTCATAGGTTTAAAAGAATCAGAAGCGATGTTGTCGGGTTGCAGGCTTCGCCGCTGCTTCAAATTCGGCAAGTATTTCGCAAGTAACATATTTTTTACTTCAGGTTTTAGGTATGGTGAGGTGAGGACCAGTGCAGTGGCGTCGCGTGCAGTATGGCAACGTTGCAATTTACTCGTTGATATCTTTGCAAAATATCGATTCGAGGGAGGGCACTATGTACCTATTCTTGAATTCGATCTTTTTCGTGGGTTGAAATGGACAGGATGCAGCGTTGCCATACCACGCGCGACGCCACTGGATGAAACTTGAAATTAGAGGCGTCTAGCGCAATGGGGCTACTGCACACTTTTGCTATAAGCGCTTTAATAGTCGATTATGGCGTAAAAACCTCAAAAAATGACGATGGCGGCACTAAAAACTTCCAAAATCCACTCCTAAACTCAATAAACGCAGTTATTTGCGCGAGCGTAATGGTGGCCGAAGGCACTAACAATGGGAGATTCCTATCTTAATTTCGTCACTCTTTCTGTGCTGACAAGGATGATTCACAGAGAAATTAGTCATCAGAGTGATGATCCACATCCGATGAATGGTACCGCAACACCAAGTGACACCGGTGTCAAATGAAAGTAGTCTCTTATTGGTCACTTCTTGATGGAGTTTCAGAATTGTTAGATGGGAATCTCCCATTGTTAGTGCCTTCGGCCACCATTACGCTCCCGCAAATAACTGCGTTTACTAAGTTTAGGAGTGGATTTTGGAAGTTTTTAGTGCCGCCATCGTCATTTTTTGAGGTTTTTACGCCATAATCGACTATTAAATCGCTTATAGCAAAAGTGTGCAATAGCCCCATTTGGCAAGATTGTATTTCGTGCATTTGAACCCATGAAAAAATGTCGACTTAATGGGGGTGCACACTGCACAATGCGCTCCCGCAATAATAAAATTAATTCAACATTGGGTAAAATCATTGATTCTTTGGAGAAACGCAGTGTCTCGTCTAGAATCGATGTTTTTGCATAGTTTAAATGGGAATATATCACAATGGGGCTCTTATGCAAACTTTTGCTGTGAGAAAATGAATAGTCCAATCTAATGTATAGACCAGCGGAAATCACGAAAATCACACTGAGAAAGTCTAAAATTCAGTAATAAACTCACATAACTGCTATAACGGCAAGATCGTAATGGCGGTTCAACGCAGGTATTATGGGAGATTCCTGTCTATTATGTCACTTTCTCTACGAAAGCACAGAGATATGTCTAAATGTAGATAGGAATCTCCCATGATACCTGCGTCTCTCCGCCATAAAGCCGGATCCTGAGAGTGAATTTTGTGATTTTTTAGTGCACTCATCGTCATTTTTACAAGTTTTTATGCAAGAATCAAATCTTACAAGTTTTTATGCAAGAATCAAATCTTACAAGTTTTTATGCAAGAATCAAATCTTACAAGTTTTTATGCAAGAATCAAATCTTCAATCCCCCATAGCAAAAGTTTGCAAGAGCCCCATTCCAGATTGTTATTTTTACCTTGAATCGTTATTTTACAAGTTTGTTTTTGTTTTAATTTGTTTTTTGTTTTGTTTTTTGTTTTTCGTTTTTTGTTTTCTTTTTTGTTCATTTATACTCTTTATTTATCTATTCATCTATTTATTTATTGATTTATTTATTTATTTATTTTTAAAAGAGAGAAACAGTTATGGGGTTAGGAGAGATTTCTTGGCAACGGTGCCGACCGTGGCTTCATACGATGCGACGGAGTTATCCGAGCTCGCCCGACCATTAATCGTAAATCGTAAACTGTCGAAGCGGCGCGCAGTGACGGCGGCGTCTCCGTCGCGTCGAAGCTAGCAAGCTCCAAAATTTGAGTGGTAGGAGATATGACGCACGGGATTGCCTAAATGCCGCGTGGGCCACTTGCCACCGGCACGGGCATCGCGAGCGAGCGCGGATGCACGACGCAATGCGACGGCGCGGCGCGCGCGGCAGGAGACGCTCGCTCCATGACATAATCGCGACCTCGATAAATCGACGCTACGCTATCTACACTGTTGGCGAAGATCGATAAAGGAGGAGCGATCGATTTTTTCGACAGAAACCGGAAGACCCATCTAATATCCCCCCCTCCGCCTGATGTTATTCGTCCGCGGTTCGCAGCATTTAACATGGAGTCTGTCTAATGCAGGGCCCCCACTTGGGAAGGGGAGCCATTACTCCATTACCAGGGCCGGGGGGGGGTGATCACGGAGGATCGGATCGTTTTGGTATCGTTATCGTTATCGTTTACATGTAACCTTATGGGTGGCTCAACCAGAGATTACTAAGCCTAAGAGATATGGCATAACGATTCAAAAATGTTGTTCGACTCCTACGCAGTATGCAATGTGGCGTACGCTGGTGACCGTAAACATTGTTACTACTGTTGTTGTTTGAATGAGATTTGACAGCAACGCCACTAACTAAATTCATAAGATTAATAAAGTGTTTGGGAAGTTTAATGAGCTCTGAGTATATTTCGTACGTGAATTTGAAAATCTAAGTCACTTTAACCATCCCATCGGCCATTAAATGACAAACATTTAGATGCCGCAGAGAATCTAACCTCATTTCCAACAACATGAATAACAACAATGTTTACGGTCACCAGCGTACTGCACGTTGTATCATGGCCATTCTGCAGGCGTTTTTTACGGAGCCCGGCCAACGGTTTTTTAACACGGCGGAGATAGGAAGTGCCATATCTCTTAGGCTTACTAATCTCTGGGCTCAACTCATGGAATCGTTTTGAGCCATAAAGTAAAGTTTTGAGCCCCTCACAACGATTGAAACGGACGAAAGGAAGCGGTGAGTTGGAGGCTGTCGTCTACTCGATCGTTTGAAGTAGGAAGAGGTGAGGAGGGGATCACCTGCGCGATCGAGTTGCGCAGAAGCAAGCCCATTTGATTTAATGCAAACGATAACGATAACGCTAACGAAACGATCCGATCCTCCGTGATCACCCCCCAAGGCTTCCTCAGAAGTGGATTTCTTTAAGTACCAGCATATTTTTCAAATCGACCACACACAATTGTTTATCTTCTAGTGTCATTTTTCCAAAAACATTAAAAATCTTAAACAGAAACTTGATGTTGACTTTCGATAAGTACCGATTTTTTACTTCCTAGCATCGGAGGCAGTTCTATTTGTGATGACAACTAGCTTAAAATTGCATGGCTTTACGAGTATGATTACAATAATTTCCAACGAAGGCAACCCTATCGACCCCTCTAACGATTCAGCTTGGCAAATCGAGTTGATCGCCCTCAAGGGTTTTCCTATCTTTCGCAACTGGGACCGTTTCACTCCTGGCATCTCTCATGACTCTTAAACACGGGCAAAAAGGTGATGTCATAGAAACCCCCCGAGTGACCCCTCTATCGATTCAGCGTGGCAAACAGAGTCGATCGCCCTCAAGGGTTTTCCTATCTTTCGCAACTGGGACCGTTTCACTCCAGGCATCTCATGACTTTTGAACATGGGCAAAAAGGTGATGTCACAGAAACACCCCGAGTGACCCCTCTATCGATTCAGCGTGGCAAATAGAGTCGATCGCCCTCAAGGGTTTTCATATCTTTTGCAACTGGGGCCCTTTCACTCCTGGCAACTCATGACTCTTTAACATGGGCAAGAAGGTGATGTCACAGAAACACCCCGAGTGACCCCTCTATCGATTCAGCGTGGCAAATAGAGTCGATCGCCCTCAAGGGTTTTCATATCTTTTGCAACTGGGGCCCTTTCACTCCTGGCAACTCATGACTCTTTAACATATGGGCAAGAAGGTGATGCCACCCTCTTTCACTTTCTTCGCTCCCCTTCTGTCCCTCTCTCTCAACCAGAGTAGAGTCACTTGATGGAAATATTGTATAGGGAGTACCAACACGACGCTTTACGCATTTTGACAGGAGTCGATTTTGTCGACCGCGTGAACGCATTCGAAGGTTAAGTTTGACAGTGGACCAGTGGTGGACTGGCGGATTTGCCGGCATTCCGGTTCGTTCCCGTACGTTCCTCAACGAATCGACTCCTTTCGTAAGGAGCCTTCGATGTCGTCGACTCCTGCTCGACTCCGTGAGAGCGTAAAACCAACGACCAATCACAACTCGTTGAGCTCGCGTCGGTACTCCCTATACAGTATTTCCATCAAGGGACTCTAAACCAGAGCTGCTTCAAGTCGTCTCGTGTATATTTAGGGGTGCGCCTTCATTTTTTAAGGTAGACTAAAACGGTACAGGAGCTTACGAATATTTAACTACTTTGCATGTGATCTTAGGAATGGTTCACGGTTCATTCCATTCCCATTCCTGAATTAGCTGAGGCAGTGCCTCACTTGCCTCACCCGGTGAGCCACCTCTGCAGTGCAAGTGAATTCCCCTCAATCGATAGTTTACACGGGTTTGAGTTGACAAAATGCTGCGTTTCCAGATCCCACGTGAGGCCACTGTTTCCCATCTAATTTCTCTCTCCCCCCCCTCTCTCTCCCCCCCCTCTCTCTCTCTCTCTCTCTCCCCCCCCCCCTCCATAGAAACACACAGAGGACGGTCTCAAATTGGATAGGACCTAAATACGCCATTACACCTCAAACTTTAAAATCATTGAGTGAGTGAAGTGAGTCTAAGGGTGAATTTTTTAATTTTGTAATGTGCTCATCCACGGAGAAAAATTTCTGATTGAAATTACGGAACGTAGGAAGAAATTTGGGTAAAAAGAAATTCCCTTTAAAATAATAAGAATTCTTATTGATTCAACCAGAATTATCATTCGACCAATTGAACGTTCTGATGATCAGAAGAATCACAAGAAAGAATCGTTGGATCAATAAGAATTCTCATTATTTTAAAGGGAATTTCTTTTTACCCAAAATTTCTTCCTACGTTCCGTAATTTCAATCAAAAATTTTTCTTCGTGTCCTAATTTTCGCATGATTTTACTCAAGAATTGAATGTTCCATCTAATCACTTACAGTAAAAATTAGCAAGAGCCCATTACCAGTGGCGGCTCGTGCAATTTGGCAACAACGGATCCTCTCCATTTAAACCTATGTAAAATAATCGATGTTTAGGAGGTGCATTGCACCCCCAATAAATCGATACTTTTGCATAGGTTTAAATGACGAAACACATGGTTGCCAAATTGCACGAACCGCCACTGCCCATTACATTCGAGAAGAGTACAATTTAATTAAATATAATCACTACCTGCGGAACTCGATCACCGCAGTCGTGGTGTGTAAGTGAAATAATTTTGGATTCCAGCTTGTAATTAGAGCGCTGAAGCGTCACTGCAGTATTTGTTAGTTAGTTAGTTAGTTATAGTTAGTGGGATAGAGCGAAAATGCCGGAAACGTCGAGATATTGCAAACTTATGCATTCTCATAACGGAGGTATTATTTTTTCGGATCGCACTGATCGCAGCCATCATGACCGTACGCACGCATCGTAGGTAGAGCGTGACGGTAGGTCAGTTTTGGAGAATGTAAATTAGGACGACACCTTTCGAAAGTCCAAGATGAGTATCCGGGCCAGTTTGCAGTGTCAAAATATTCGAATTTTGATCATTTTAAAACGATGTGAAATTCCGGTAAGAAACGGCTCAATTTATACTCAAATGGAGCTGTTGCAAACTTTTGCTACAGGCTTATTGATGGTTGTTAATGGGGTAATACCCTGTAAAAATAACGATTAGCGCACTAAAAAATCACGAAATCCACTCCTAAACTCACAAAATGCGCTTTTAAATGCGAGACCGTAATGGCGGCCGGGGCCGCGGTTTTCTTATGGCAATTGTATGCTTCTTCTTCTTGTGTAATGTGTGGTGTTGCGAGAACACCTCGTGTCGATGGCGCTGATTGAAGATAGGGAACCCCAATGAAAACCGCGGCCCCAGCCGGCATTACGGTCTCGCGTTTAAAAGCATTTTGTGAGTTTAGGAGTGGATTTCGTGATTTTATAGTGCGCTAATCGTTATTTTTACTGCGGGTATTACCCCACAATTGACTATTAATAAGCCTGTAGCAAAAGTTTGCAACAGCTCCATTAACTGCACTGGGTCACGAGAGAGAATGCAGCGAAATTTAGTTTAAGAGCAGAACCACGAAAAAATTGCGTCCACGATGGTTAAAAAAAAAAAAAGAAAAAAAAAATGCCAAAGGGTTTTTTGCAAACTTTTGCCACAGAATAATACAATCAGAACGGAAACTCTGTCGGATTTTGAAGCAAATTCATTTCGCGTCCGCCATGTTGGGATATAGGATGTTTACATCTAGATTCGCGCGCGAAAAAAAATATAGGACATGATCCGCGAAATTTTCATTCGGAAATGCCATTAGAATAAAAGTGAGGCTGGAAACTTATGATTTCTTTCCAGAATTTACAGAAATAAATGAGTTTCAACACAAATCACACACGTCCGCCATGTTGGGATATAGATCCACAGCGTTGCCTATTGGTGCCGTTCAATTCCAAACTTGCTTCCATTGGCTCTTATGGGAGTTTCCGTTCTGCATGATTGTATTATTCTGTGCTTTTGCTACAGCGTTATGAAATATTGGCTTACATGCAAACTCACTTGAAAGTAACGTTGAGAGCAGTGGCGTCGCGTGCAATTTGGCAACAATGTATTCTATCCATTTAAACTCTTGTAAAAGATCGAATTCAGGGGGTGCACAGTGCACAAGGAAAATTCGATATATTTAATGAGTTTAAATGGAGCAGTTGCATTATTGCCAGATGGCACGCGACGCCACTGGTTGAGAGCATCAGAAAGATCCAAAATCCACCACAAATTCCCGTCTATACTCTGTTCACGATAAGAAGGCGGTTGAGAATTCAGCGACAGTGCGGCTGTGCCGGCTACCCCAACCCTTCGCAGTGGCCCTTGTTCTCCCGACCATCCTGTTGTCACGGAAGATTTCTAAGAACCGACAGACTCTAAAATTTACACACGTCCAGTAAAAATTGCGAACTGTCAAAGAGATACGACAAAACGGACGAAATTTTCGCCGTTTCTTCGCAATCGCACCCGGTTCGTTCCTAAAAACGTCCTAAAAACCGCCTAATATTATCCGAGTGTCGTTTAGGTTTCGAAGCGAACGTCCAAATGTCGGCCTGCAGTGCAGTTTGAGTAAGGCGGATGTCCGTTTCTCGTGTATTTTCCGGAAACAATGCAGACCTTAGCCCATTTGCATGCGTTAGACTTTGGGTTTTTCCCAGGACGTTTTTCGGCTCCGCGAAATAATCTTAATTATAACGGGTCTGTTGCAAACTTTTGCTACTATCTCCAAATAACAACTCCAGAACGTTTTGTAACCTTCATTTCAGACCAATGGGTCTGTTGCAAACTTTTGCTACAACGATAAAGCGTGTTTCATTATATGTAAAATTGCGCGAAAAGTCCATTGGTGGCATCAGAAAGTCATGAAATGCGATAATAAACTCACAAGAGACGTTTAATGAAATCCAATATGGCGGTAAAATATCGAGCAATCTGTATGCATGGACCTTTAACATCCAAGGATTGCCAACTTTGACAACCTCACAGCTATAGAGGTTATGTGTTTATTTACCTTGTAATCGGGTGTGATCGATATTGTGAGGTTGGCTATCCTTGAATGTTCGTGGTGCATGTATACAGGTTGCTCGATATTTTACCGCCATCTTGGATTTCATTAAAAGTCTCTTGTGAGTTTCACACTGCATTTTATAACTTTCTGATGCCACCAATGGACAATTCACGCGATTTGACATGAGATTGAACACTATAGCGCTGTGGCAAAAGTTTGCAACAGACCCATTGGGACGTTTTTCGGAAAGTTTCATTTTTTGCCGGGACACTTTTAAATTTGCTGGTGGAAAGACCCCTTTACTCTTTGGTGTTCTCACTATAGAAAATAGCAATTATAGATGGGACTCCTCCATTGAGATTCATTCTTTCCAAATTTTGCCACACACCCTTCAAACCTTCTCACATTATCCATATATATAGCGTCTTCCCTTCCATAGACTCGAAAACACCGTTTTCGTCCTTGCCGCCAAACTCGTGTGACCGTCCAGTAGCAATTTGGCAACTGTGAATTCTCCCCATTTGAATGTATGAGAAACAATCGATTCTTGAGGGGACCACGGCCCATTCTCTAATCGATTGTTTCTCATACATTTAAATGGGAAGAATCCACAGTTGCCAACTTGCTGGCTCCGCCCATGCCGTCCACACTGATGATAAAAATCAAGGTCCTATCACGGGTCAACCAACTGAGAAAAATTTTATTTGCCTATTCGTCTAGTTTTTTTTTTTTTTTTAGTTGGTCTAACGGTTTCCGATTTTATAAATAGCATAGGCAAATGAAAGAACTTAAAACGATTGTTAAACTTAGATCATATGAATCAACTTTTGGGCGTAAGGCCCGCGTGGGTTAAATTTTTTTTCGCAATAAATTCCTTTTAATAGACTTGTGTGAGTTTTCCTGTTTACGAAAAGTTCCAAGAATAGAGACACACTTTTTTTTCTTCTTATTCTCAGAAAAATACGTCGAGACTTCGAAGGAATAAGAAAAAAGTTTGGACAGGCTAAAAAAGCGGTCTGAAGGTTAAAGAACCTATAGAATCCTTCTTTTTTTATAAACCGCTCGGCTGTGAATGAGTTTGCTTCGATTTGTTTTGACTCGACTCGATGAATCGTACTAGCGATTTGGCAACGTTGTTTTGTGTTCATTTGAACCCATGTAAAAAGTCGAAAGCAAAGGTGGTCACCGAACACCCATTAGTTCGATCTTTTTCATGGGTTTAAATGGACGAACAGCAACGTTGCCAAATCGCACGCCACGCCACTGCGAATCGTACTATTTTTATAGAGGTGGCGACGGGCATTTTGCAGAAAGGAACTAAACTGCGCAGGAAAACATTAGGAGTTGATCCTTTTTAGAATAAAGTCGCCCAGTTTGTTAATCGACTTCCAAATGTTAAGTTTAGTGAAAAAAAGGAGCTTTTACACAATAGCTTTGGCAGAGTGGCCTTCAATATGAGATGAAAAAATGTCTTACAATTAGTGGGTTTATCATAGGCCAGTGTCAGCAAAAAAAGAAGAAAGAAGTTTAAAGCTTGCGTTAATGAGTTTTGAGACACGCGTGTCACACAGAGAACAGAGAGTTCATTAACTCAAAATACAGGGTGCCCCACGGTTAAACCACCAAACTTTCAGGGTTGATGTTTTAGATCAACCTATACACTGACGCAGCCAGAAAATCTTCCATCTCTCTCATTTCCCATTTGAATGTATTAGCAGAAAAAGGATAGATATTTCCTAGGGGAAGGCCCCTGACCCCCTAGTGGGGTTTCGGAACTCCCCCCCCCCCAGAAAAATTTTTCTAGCTACGCCCGTCGCCCATGCTCTTGAAGTGCGTCGTATCGATAAAAAGAAAGGAAGAAAAAATGTTGGGAACAATTGAAAGTCCACTTGTGAGTCAGTTTTCCCATTTAAAATAACATCGAAGATGACAACTTATCTGCACAGTGAAATTCCACTTGTCTCGATTCATATCATGACCATCGTAAAGCGAAGACTCGGAAAACGTTATATTGCTGGTCCTGCGAGTTTTAACCGTAATAATAAGGGGTAACGGCCTGATACCACGCAGTAATAAAACATGCGTGCGACTATACGCGTACATATAGTGATCACTTACGTAAACGCTATAGATCTTCTACTTTTCAAGGACAAATGGCTCAAAAATAGTTTACCGCAAGAGAAAGAAGAAGATGAGACGGATAAAAATAGACAAGACCAAAATAAGACATTTTTACCACCCTGCCGAGGGGGGGGGGGGGAGTATAAAAGTTTCCCTATTTTTATTCCCTTCAAACAAAAGGTATGCCGAAGTAACAGGATAAGGGGAAGGGGCAGCTGATTATGTGAGCTTTAGGTAACCAACCAGTTCCGTCGGCAGATAATAAAATTCACACAAAAATTTAAAAAAAAAAAAAAAAAAAAAAAAAAAAAAAAAAAAAAAAAGCAAGTCCAGAAAAATTGAATTTTGAAGAGTTAAGAGAGTCGATGAACTTGGTCCCTCAATGCTATGGGCAAAGAAGAAAAAAAAAAGATACCGTTATGACTCTCCGTGGAAAACGTATTGACCTTTGGGTCTTGCGACCTTCAGGGCCTACAAGTGACTGAAAAGTGAAACGTTTCAACGGCTGGGAGATTTATGGGCAGCTCAAACACTTATATCATTCAATCGGACCCAGCGGCCCCCTCTCACATTACTCATCTAATTGGATGGATTTAATGAAGAAAGGAACCAACTACATAGGTCAACCAATGACAGTTGTTTCCTTTCCTGCACAGAACCGTCCAATTATAATTTCCAAATCCGCCGCGCAAAATGATCGGTATAAACCAGTGGCGTAGCGTGCAATTTGGCAACAATGTATCGTCTGCATTTAAACCCATGTGAAAGGTCGAATGCGAAGGTGTTCACCGAACACCCAACAGTTCGATCTTTTTCATGGGTTTAAATGGACAAACTGCAACGTTGCCAACTGGCACGCTTCGCCACTGGTATAAACTAGAGTCCCTATATGTAGAGAGTTAAGACAAGAGAAATCATGGGCGCCGCCATTGGATGCGATTTTGCACATTTGTTTACATTCTGAGGCCGTTGTTGTGTTTTGCTCCACAGCAAAGATTACAGTTCCGCTAAGTTTGAAACGATGTAATCTTTCCCTGCTTTTGTTGATCGACATGTATTAACGCTTTTTAATGATTCTTTTGAGATTTTTGGACATTCTTGTGGTGCATTATGATTAAAATTAACAGATTCGTCGCAAATTAACTCTTTTATCTGTAAAAGACCGTTGGTAAACAAAACAAAAGTGCAAAATCGCATCCAATGGCGGCGTCCGTAGAGCCTAAAATTCATCGACCAATCAGAAGTTGACTACCCTCTTGTCTTAACTCTCTACATATAGGGACTCTAGTATAAACTAGAGTGCAAATGGCGGATGCCCATTTGCCTCTGCACTGTTGCCACTATTTCGCTATATCTTATAGGTTAGGTTCAGATTCTCGACAATAACGGTCGTTGTTAAAAGAGATAATGTTCTCCGTAATAAAATTCAAGCTGAGGAAAAATTCACAAAAATTACCGCGGTCACTGTTACTTCAAAATTCCCATTTAAAATTCCATTGGCAATGCCCCGGAAGAGCAACGGGGACGTTTTGAGAGCCCTGCGCCTTGTCAGCGATTAAAAGCCCACCAAAAAGACAGGTCTGCCCGTAAGTCTGTATTCCCATCTAAATAACATTAGCTGTGCCCCGGAAGAGCAGAGGGGGTGTTTTGAAAGCCCTGCGCCGTGTCAGCGATAAAAAGTCCACCAAAAAGACAGGTCTGCTCGTAAGTCCGTCTTCCCATTTAAAATTACATTGGCGGTTCCCCGGAAGGGCAGATAGGATGTTTTGAGAGCCCTGCGCCTTGTCAGCGATTAAAAGTCCACCAAAAAGACAGGTCTGCTCGTAAGTCCGTCTTCCCATTTAAAATTACATTGGCGGTGCCCCGGAAGAGCAGAGGGGGTGTTTTGAGAGCCCTGCGCCGTGTTAGCGATTAAAAGCCCACCAAAAAGACAGGTCTGCTCATAAGTCTGTATTCCCATTTAAAATAACATAAGCTGTGCCCCGGAAGAGCAGAGGGGGTGTTTTGAGAGCCCTGCGCCGTGTTAGCGATTAAAAGCCCACCAAAAAGACAGGTCTTCTCGTAAGTCTGTATTCCCATTTAAAATAACATTAGCGGTGCTCCGGAAGGGCAGATAGGATGTTTTGAGAGCCCTGCGCCTTGTCAGCGATTAAAAGTCCACCAAAAAGACAGGTCTGCTCATAAGTCTGTATTCCCATTTAAAATTACATTGGCGGTGCCCCGGAAGAGCAGAGGGGGTGTTTTGAGAGCCCTGCGCCGTGTTAGCGATTAAAAGCCCACCAAAAAGACAGGTCTTCTCGTAAGTCTGTATTCCCATTTAAAATAACATTAGCTGTGCCCCGGAAGAGCAGAGGGGGTGTTTTGAGAGCCCTGCGCCGTGTTAGCGATTAAAAGCCCACCAAAAAGACAGGTCTGCTCATAAGTCTGTATTCCCA
This sequence comes from Trialeurodes vaporariorum, assembly GCA_011764245.1. NCBI lineage: Eukaryota > Metazoa > Arthropoda > Insecta > Hemiptera > Aleyrodidae > Trialeurodes > Trialeurodes vaporariorum. Next base: position 7,036,220 of record VMOF01000024.1, on the reverse strand, counting down.
TTTAAAATAACATTAGCTGTGCCCCGGAAGAGCAGAGGGAGCGTTTTGAGAGCCCTGCGCCGTGTTAGCGATTAAAAGCCCACCAAAAAGACAGGTCTGCTCGTAAGTCTGTATTCCCATTTAAAATTACATTGGCGGTGCCCCGGAAGAGCAGAGGGGGTGTTTTGAGAGCCCCGCGCCATGCTAGCGATTATAAGCCCACCAAAAAGACAGGTCTGCCCGTAAGTCTGTATTCCCATCTAAATAACATTGGCTGTGCCCCGGAAGAGCAGAGGGGGTGTTTTGAAAGCCCTGCGCCGTGTCAGCGATAAAAAGTCCACCAAAAAGACAGGTCTGCTCGTAAGTCCGTCTTCCCATTTAAAATTACATTGGCGGTGCCCCGGAAGGGCAGATAGGATGTTTTGAGAGCCCTGCACCTTGTCAGCGATTAAAAGTCCACCAAAAAGACAGGTCTGCTCGTAAGTCCGTCTTCCCATTTAAAATTACATTTGCGGTGCCCCGGAAGAGCAGAGGGGGTGTTTTGAGAGCCCTGCGCCGTGTTAGCGATTAAAAGTCCACCAAAAAGACAGGTCTGCTCGTAAGTCCGTTTTCTCATTTAAAATTACATTGGCGGTGCCCGGCAGCGTTTCGCCATTTAGGAATTTTCATCGCAATTAAGAAAGGTGCCTGGTCAGTTGAGACGGACTGTAGCGCCCATCGAATCACACGCAGCCGCTAGGATCGAAAAGTCACGAAAATCAGTAAATATAACCAAAGCTCTGTACATAGGCCAATTACCTTTCAGAAGACTATGTCATCGCAGACTACGTACTCTGATCTAGTCCATCAAAAGAAGCAAAACTATGGCAGTATACAATAAACTTAGACGTAAACATGAGGCAAGCAGTCCATATTCCTATATACACTGACTTGCAATCAGTTGACCCTACATGGGAAGAACAGCTGCGTCGCACGCAACCATTATTGACTCGAAGCCACTCCGATCCGACCAGTGACCCGAGAAGATTTGCAGTTGGGTCATTCCGGGTGAAATTTATAGCGTCCACGAGGTAAAAAAGTCAGCGCTTTTATTATAGCGGGCGGTCCGAAGAATAGTAGCGGCGGAGTGGCGGGTTGCATACCTACTGCCGCTCTTCAAGGTAAAAGCGTTGACTTTTCCACCTTGAGGAGCGATTGCCTTTCTTAAAATGTGGAGTATCGAAAAAATAAATATTGTCAAAATTCTTTCTAATTGTTTTCCCATCTGATTTAAGTAATTATTTTTCAAATTTCCAAGCTGTAACATAAAATGTGTGACGTTGAAGGTAGGTACAAATTGGCCTGAAAAGTACAGTCAGACATAATTCTGAATTGTTCGAGGTCAATAAAGGATTCTACATTTGAATTACCGAGACACCGATTTTGATGACATTTGGTTCATAATGGTGGTCGCTATTCCAAATAAACCATCAATTTGTTAAAGCTTTGGGGGGCTGTAGCTCAAAAGGGGGGCATTTTCGGACACATGTTTCTAGGGGGGGGGGGGGGGGGGTTATTATTTTGACCTCTAGAATACGTGGTTACAAGGACGACATATGTTTCTGATGCGCCCTGTATTCCGGTCCAAATATGCATACTTAACTCGTCAAAATTAGTCGAAATTGACTCCTCAATACCTCCAGGGATTTATTACCTACTTCAAAAATTCAAATAAAGATGTATTTTAAATTAATCTTTTAAAAAGTAAATCTACGGAGGGTGTTGAGAGGTCAATTTAGATTAATTTTGACGAGTTACTTACGGCCCTTATGACTCAAAATGTCATGCATTTCGTCGTATCTTTAACCGTTTCTCATTTTACTTTTGCGCAGATAAAATTGGTAGTCAGCCGATTCTCGGTATTGCTTCTATCCGATGGAGGACGGCTACCAGCGGCGGCTCGTGCAATGTGGCAACAATGGATTTACTCCATTTAAAACTGTGTAAAATGATCGATTACTTGGTGAGGCGCAGCGCCTCACCTAGTATCGATCTTTTTGCATACGTTTAAATGACTAAAGTGCACGGTTGCCAAATTGCACGAGCCGCCACTGACGGCTACCAAGGCGGCACAGTTTTTTGTCTCTCATGAAAAATTGAATTTTTTCACGAGGTCCTTCCTTCCGGATGCCTATTATATTTGATATTTTTCCCGATAAATATTTTGCTGGTCACAATAAATGATGGTAGCAACTAGCACGGACAACTCCGTTTCGCCCTTACAGTTATGACGAAACAACAGGTTACGTCAACGTACGAGGCTAAAGGCTTACGAGCGGAGAAATGTCGACGCGGATTGTCGACAGTGCCGCTTTGCTGAAAATTGAGCGGTCTATCGGCATCAACAAGACAGAAGTGACAGCAGTCGCGCCTGCGAAATTTCGTGGAGGCAGCAAGCGGAATACACACCAGTTCAAGCTGACAATAATTGAGAGTGAACGGAAAATGTGTGCGACGTGTTGCCTAAATAAACGGCACTTCGCTGGCGGGCGTGACTGACAAGATAGGATGAGGACCGATCATCCTTGATGTTCCTTCAATTAATCGAGTATGCAAAACCAGATCTCCATCGCGAGAAGCCCAAATCTTAAAATCCTCATGATGGCGATCTTCAGTCAAGATTCACAAGCTCGCATGGGGGGGGGGGGGGGGGCTTTAAGGGCACATGGCAAAAGCAACCCCACTTTTTTTTTTGGAGAAAGGCTCAGAAAAGGAAAGGGGGAAAAGACATTAGCAAATAAACGATGGCCCCTATCACAATGACCCTCCCTATCAAATGCAAATTCCCTACTTTCATTTTCACTGGGGTCAGCTTTAAACAAAAAAAAAAAAAAAAAAAAAAAAAGATCATCACTGTTCAAGCCCCCACACTCTGCCCCCAACTTTGGACCCATAATCCGTCCATACGCACTTGTCATAGGTTTCACAAGCTTAGGTTGTTCAAATAAAAGCATGAAACCAGACACAAACAATGAGATAGGATAAAACAAGAAGTGTAGAATGAGACGGCTAGAATTTTGTTGTTGAAAATTAACATTTAATAAATCATTTTTGAAAAAAAAAAAAAAAGAGGCAAATGACAAAGAAAAATTACAGGAAAAAAAATCCTAGCAAATAGGGTGAAAAATACTTGCAGTAAGTATGAACACACGTTCGTTTTCTCGTATTAATTGTAAAAGTATCAACATTTTTTAACAAGAATCAGAAGGTACAACAAATAGAAAAGGGTTTGATGGGGGAAAAAAATAAAAAAACCTCACTAAAGCAACAAAACCTATATTCATAGAGGGCCGGTTTCCTTCAAAAGACACCCAGAATTATTTCTGGAACCCCAAGGAATGCATAAGGTAATTTTAAGGCACACCCATTTCGAATTTTCTTTCAAGCAACAGAAAGGAATTTATGTATTAGCATTGGTTTCAATTCCTTCATCTTTCAAAAGTGTTTGAAGGTATCTCTCTTCAGTTTCAGAAATTAAAAAATAATGGGGCAGTTGCAAGGGTCTGAAATTTTGTTTTTTCTGAAGAATATGAAAGTATTTGATGAGCTGAGAACAAAGGTTCCAGCCGTTTTTTCCCAAATGTCCCAGTTTTGGAGATACACTCGGATAAAGAAAAAAAAAATGAATGAGTTGTGACAACACTAAGCGAGGTTCCGATTTAAAACAATGTATTTTGGACCAGAATCGCATCTTCGGAACTATGAAAAATAGATAGAGACAAAAGCCATTCTTGTTTTCAGATTGACTGAGTACTTTTATTTGCTAACAAAAAACAAAATTCACTCTTGCAACTGCCTCATTGAACAAAATTTTAGAATGGAAGATAATCTTACTGGGATAAGAAAAGTTCAAACATGATTCCATAATTACTGAGCTCATATCTATAAACTGACAAAAATGGAGCACCATAATTATTTTCTTTTTTTTCCCTTTTATTGAAAAAAAAAAAAACTATGGAAAGCAACGGGACCGTGTTGACCAAATTTTCACTGAGCGCTACATCTAGAGGCACTTTGACCCTTCCAGAATCATTTAAGGTAACAGAAAGTCAGATACTAGCTAATCTTCTGAAACATGTCTTTACAAAATACCTTGTCAATAATTTTGAAAATAAGGATGAAAATACCAAAAAACGGAAAATTGCAAATCGATTCTTTTGACGAAATGTGATATTCTATTTTTTGGTACTTTCAGCCTTGCTTTTAAAACTATGAATGAGATATTTTGTAGACATTAATCAGATGATTATCTAGTAACTGACACCCTGATTTCTCAAAGATAAGTTACTTTTAACCAGTAATTTGATAGTAATCGTATGATAAGGCTCCGATGGCTGAAATCGGCACTAAACTGGAGATTCAGCTTCATTGGTAATATTGCTTCAACAAAAGTTCCCTAAAGACCCATTAAGTAATTTTGGGTTCATTTCTTTTATTGCTGATATACAACGCATTTTTGGTGGGCTTACGACTAAACATTAAATAATGGACGGAGACACAGAGAAGTGAAGCAGCACTTGATAAAGTGAATGTGATTTGTACACATACAGACATGGACAGATATTGGAATTTGTCTGTCTCTCTCTCTTCCCATTTGAACAAATGCGTTAGAAAAGGATATCAGAGGGGGGGGGGTCATCACATGACTTCAGCTCCTATCTCTGTCCTTTTCTAACGTAATCGTTTAAATGGGAAGAAAGAGAGAGAGAGAGAGAGTGAGAGAGAGAGGGAGAGAGAGAGAGAGAGACAAATTCCTGTATCCGTGTATCAGAGTTGGGCAAATAGGAGTGTAATCGATTACACGGTTACTGCGTAATTGGTAATCGTCAAACCTTTGGATGGCAATTAAATGTATTCACTGATAAATAGTAAACTTTAGGGTCTTTTCGATTAGATTTGATTCTTCTGCAACTAATATGATAGGTGGCTTGTAAATAAATAATCAGCCTTAATTACCATAAAACCATCCTCCGAAAAAACGACGAATCATCCTCCGAATTACGATTACTCGGTAATCGTGTAATCGATTACCGCTCCCGTTTGTCCAACTCTGCCGTGTATGCATACAGACCTCCTTAAAAGCTAATAAAATTGCAGCAGCAAAAATACTGAGTTTTGAATAAAAACTAAAATGAACACCAATCAAGCAATAAAATATGAAAAAGAAAAATTTAAATAAAAAATTGGAAAAAAACCAAAGCAGTGAAAGTTAAAATTAGTGCAAATCAATAAAAATAGGAAATTATCCAGGAATTAGAAAAAGTTGAAAATTTCATGTCTTAAAAATAAGCTTGTAAAATAGTTTAGAAAACATGTAAATGCAACTGAATGGACTAGAGGCACAAACAGCAAAACTGCTGAGGGTTCACAGTTCAGAACTGCAAGAAATTGATTTCGAAAAAAAAGAGAAAAAAAAAAGGTATTGGTTACAGTAGGAAAATAACCATAATTTGGCAAAATTGAGATTTAAAAGAAAAGAAAAATTAAATTTAAGTAAATTTAATTATTTGAAAAAAATTAAATTTAGATAAAATTAATTTATTTTAATTAAATTTAATTATAAATTAAAACGCAGGAAAAATAAACTGATAAAAAAACTTTTTAAGAAACCCACAACTTTCCCTTCACCTTTAATTTATACGAACAGGTCTATTTTGGAAGGACACCAGCCTTCCCTCACCTTCTTCAGCTTGCACAATAAGTAGGGGTTGGAAAATTTTGCCATTATTTTTGGCTGATTTCGATGTTATTTTTCGTTGATTTCGGTGTTATTATTTGTTGATTTCGGTGTTATTTTTGCGATGCTTTTCGCGTCATAGAGAAAAAAATATAGTGCGTTTAATGTAATTTAGTTAGAATTATGAGTCATGACCCGTCACCCTCCTATTTTAACTTTTGTAACGATGAAAACTTCAAATTCCTCCTCAATTTTAGCTACGGTGAACCGTAACGCAAAAAACTTGAAAAATCGCGGTAAATTCAACGCGCACGCACTTTTACGATAATTCCGCAAAAATTTGACAATTTCGCGATTTCGCTCAAAAAGGCCGAATTTCGCGATTTCGCTGGTTCGAAAAGGCCGAATTTCGCGGCCATTTCGCGGATTCATGGCGATTTCGCGCAAAAACCAAAAAAACGGCCGATTTCGCGTTTTCACACTTAGCATTTTCGAAATCAGGGGACCGTGATCGATGCTCCTACATAGTTTTCAAGGCCATAGGAGCATTTTAAAAATTTCGCGGCGAATTGCGGCAGCGAAATTTTCCAACCTCTAGCAATAAGACTTTTCGAAACGACCTCATTCGTATAAATGAAAGGTGAAGGGACAGTTGTGAGTTTTTTAAACACGGCTCGGCTTTCAAGTTTACTTATTATAATAATTAAGACTTCTCCCATCTTCTTACAATAAGTTCATTGTTATTGACAATGAAAGGGCATAAATAATTAAAAGGCAAACAGGCATGGACGGAGAGAGATCTCATTAGAGAATAAAAAGTGGCTTCCAACGAATGTTCAAAACATGGCACTGTTTATAGTGCAGGGTCAAGAAAAATTACAATTGTGGCGGCGGCTACAAAAACAGCACACACAGGAAAACCTTATTTCAAGAAAAACGCATTTGAAGTTTTTATTTGCAAATAATGCGTTGATTTGATACAGAAGCAAGAACATTTTTTTCGGTGGTTTAATTGTTAGAACCCTCTTTTAAGAGAACCCGTGAACCAATTTATAAAGAAAATTTGGTTCGGGTTAGTTTGCAATCATTTTAAAAAAGCGATTTAATCGCAGTTTTTACATCCATCAACCTGATTTTGTCAGAGAAGCATCGTAATGTCGCAATATTTACAGGGGTGATGCTTTTTGAGTGTTATTTTTAACAATGCTGTTGGGGCGCAAAAACAGCACATACGTGCATGGGCTTTTACTGCAGGGACCGCCTCAATTATTTAATTTTTGAATAATAATTTCAATAGTTTAATTAATTTAATCAATAAATAATTAATTAACTTAATTTTTCAATAGTTTGAGAGGAACTGATGAAGCTGATGAAAGTTACTGAAGATTCAAAATCAGAGACCACAAAGACACAAAAAATGAGAGTTGCAGGGTAAGCTGTGATGGCCACGGCCATAAAGTTCTGAAAAAACCGATTGAGATGTAAGAGTCCATCATTGAAGGATAATTTACGATAAAAAAGTGGCTTAAAATGATATAATTGTCTGAAAAAATAAAAGATTTCGCCTGCTAGATTACCTAAAATTACTATCAATTTGGTCAGTTTGTTTACACTTTGGCAATAATCAATCTCTCAGCTCGGATTGTCACTTTAACTCGCCACTCACGAACCAAAAACTTACACGGATACTAGCAAAAGTAACCGCATGAATACCCATTGACTTCTGTGAAGTTGTACTAAAACTGTCTATTGCATCAGTTGAAGCTTATGAGGGTGTATGTTTGGGATTTTCCAGAGAAAGTCACATAAAGCTACATCAAAAGCAAAGCAGGCCGGCAGATCAGTGGAGATTCACATATAATAACTCGAGGCATAAAAACCTGCCAGGAAAAGAAAGAAAAACATACAAATTAAAATTGAAAGTTTCACAAAGTTAAAGGTAAAAGACTATCACTAAGGACCATTTTTTGCCCCCACCAGTAGAGTTTTGTAATGACTTCTCCTGAAGTTAAACACTACTTCAGAGACATGTTACAACATTTTTAAAAGCAGAAATCATTGCAACCTTGTGCTGTCAAAATTTCCACTAAGGTAGTTAACTGTTCGTACTCTGGGGAATTGGAATTGCCTATAAAATGAATTTAAGGTGCCCGACGAAATCTTATCTTGTAAGGGTCTTCATCGATAATCACCTTTATTCAGTGAGACTGGAACAAATATCATGGAAAAAAGCAACTTTTTCCATAAAATGGTAAAACGAACTGCCGTAATGGTAAAATTGCCGTAATAACCACATTCATGAATAAAAAATGTGCCGAAATCTCCCATTCCATCCTTGTTATTGATTCCACTAGATAAAATCTACAAGCACCTATAATAATTGATGGTTTTATCTATCTTTTTTGAGTTTTAACTTTTTGACCAAAAGATGGGGGCAAAAAATGAGCCCAATCTGATTTTCAGTTTTTACTTTTTACCTCAAGTCAAAGAGTAATCTACAGCCTGCCAATAAGTTTTTAATTTGCTCCAGAGCATGAATTTTTTCCTCAAAAACTGTGCAGCAACACGTTTCATTAAATATTTCATTTATATACTTCTTTTATTTCCTATTTGACATTGGTTACCCTAAAGGGTAGCTTGGATAATAAATTTGCAAGCGAGTATTGATCAACACGTACCAAATGCTTCATAAGACTAGGAGATTCATCTTGAAACAAGCAGAGTAGTTAGAACAAGGACAAAGAGAACTATCTTGACTGGTCTTAAAAAGCTGGAGGCATTGCAACCGTCTGAATCGCAAGTGTAGACACAGGATCGATATTCTCTATCCACTCCGAGCTGTTTAACATAATTGCAGTAGTTTCCCATGTCTAGCGCTGAACAAAATCTCTTTGTACCTAAACCACCTGCCAATGAAAAAGACAAGAATAAAATCAAAGAAGTCACTATGGATATTTATGAAAGCTAGCTGAAAACATCAGCAAAATCAGCAAACATTCACAATTATTCTGTTATTCTTGAAGGATAAAATACTTTATCTAATACTTTACTTATAATTTAAAAAAATTTAAAAAATAATTTTTACTTATAAAAAATTTAAATTTTAAATTATTAATTATAATTTAATCGATTCTTATTTTGGCCATGATTTACTATTAAAATAAGAACCGAAATCGAACCGAATCCAAACCAGAACCAAGACTCTAGGATAGACTAGAACCGAAATTGAAACAGCACCATCAATCTGAAGCAAAAACAGCGCTCAAAAAAAACGGGAGAAACACTTTCGTAATGCTGACAAGACCTTTGGTAAAAAAAGAGCCAGCAACAGACTTCAGTTGAGCCAACTAAGTCTTTGGTTCGTCTGACAAAATCTCTTTAGTTAGACGCACAAAATCTTTGGTTACTCTACTAAAAGTCTTTCGCTGAGTCATTTTTCTGCCAAAGGTTTTATCGGCGCTTCCAAAGTGTTTAAATCTGATTTCTCTGTGCGTTTCCAAAAATTGGATACAGTCCGCAGCCCTGTTATTAAAGGAGGTGTATTTATTTTACGCTTTTTACAATCAGAATCTACAATGTGCCTCCCCACAAGGATTAACAATATTAAGTCAATATCGACTAGCCCTGATTACGATTCAAACTTTCGTAATCATCTTGCTTGCTGTTAGATTAGACCATTCTTTCATAGTGAAACTTCATTTCAAAATTACAAAAGCAGGTACATATTCAATAATTTCAAGTTTAAAAAATACTCAAGGAGAAAACTTCATTTTTCACACTGAAACAACTTTTGTAAATGAAAGTACCATTTTCGATGACTGAACGTTCAATCATTCACAAAACTAGAAGCACAGAATAATACAACCAGAACGGAATCTCTGTCGGATTTTGAAGCAAATTCATTTCGCGTCCGCCATGTTGGGGTATAGAATGTTTACATCTGGATTCGCGCGCGAAAAAAAAAATTTAGGACACGATTCGCGAAATTTTCATTCTGAAATGCCAATAGAATAAAAGTGAGGCCGGAAACTTAAGATTTCTTTCTAGAATTTAAAGAAATAAATGATTTTCAACACAAATCACACTCGTCCGCCATCTTGAGATATATGACCACAGCGTTGCCTATTGGTGCCGTTAAATTCCAAACTTTCTTCCATTGGCTCTTATGGGAGTTTCCGTTCTGATTGTATTATTCTATGCTAGAAGAATAATTTACAAAAAAAAGTAAAAACCAGAGACAAAAGCAAAAGCCATGCAAGTATCCATTAGCATTCTAAAAAGCATCAACTGACTTTAAGGTAATTCCAGGCCGAACTTTTCCAGATTTCAATTTAATGCATAGCGCCACTAGTCATTCTTGTGTTTTCTGCATTTTAAATTAAAAACAAAGAAAAACACAAAATCCAAGAATGTCAGCACTTGCATAGTTTCTTTTACAAATTTTTCAAGCCCAAAACGAATAAAATTGGTTGAGAATTAAAGCTGTTATATTCCCCAATAAGCTGTTCATTTTCCATTAAGCTTAAAGAGTGCGAGTGATATTATGTCAATCTGCCTCACTTGCACGCACTCAGGCTTATGGGAATCTTGATACTTCCAATATCCCGGCTTTGTCCCAAATTTGTGCTTTTTGGGTATGCTCATCAATTTTAGCCAAAAACTGTTGACTTTTCAAGCAGCACTACGCGGTGCCCTCCATTGGAACTAATCGACCCTGGAACCACCTTAAGGTGATTCCAGGCAAAACTTTTCCAGATTTCAATCCGATGGATAGCGCCACTAGTCGCTTTTTGGAAAAGTCGTGTTTTTGGCGTTTTAAACTGAAACCATAGATAAAACGAAAAATCTAATAACGTCAGCACCTGCAAAAATTTTTATGGATTTTTGAGCCCAAAATGAGCAAAATTGGTTTAAAATTAAAGCCGTAAATTATGAAATTCGTTTCGCCATAAGCTTAGTGAGTGAGAGTGAGCGCGAGTGATGGTACGTCTATCTGCCTCACTCGCACTCATTGAGACTTATGGGAAGTTTTGTATTTCATAATTTCCGGCTTTATTTTTGAGTGTTTCGGCCTGAAACTCTCAGGGTATCTTCCTAAAGTATGCTCGCAGGTGCTGACGTTCCTCAAATTTGTGTTTTCAGCTTGAATTCGTCAAATTAAGCAAAAAACTGTTGACTTTTTGAGCAGCGCGACGTGGTGTTCACAGTTGGAACTAATCGACCCTGGAATCACCTTAAACGAGCAGATTAAATTTAAAACTAGACGTAGGTATTTGAGAGAGAGTACAAAGGTAATTAGGATGCTTGATTGTATGAGGCACCTGATATATATTCTAAAACTTAAAAGAAGAAAAACAGGCAATACCAGAAACTCACAAACGCTTAAGATTAAATCATTCTTGACTTTCATTTCAAAAGCCTTGTGTCCCCTAAAATTAAAAAGTCAAATTTTGAACAATTGGGAGTTCTTGATTGTAACTTTTATTTCTTCTTTTAAATGAGTTCGCTGTTTTGTAAAAAAAAAAAAAAAAAAAAAAAAAAAAAAAAAAAAAACAAAAAAACAAAGAGAGAAATAGACAAGCAAAATCATAGAGATTCTTACCAGTAACGCAATTTGAAGGACGATCGAAGCTGTGTCGACAAAAAAAGTGAAAGAAACACAACAAACTAAACCGTTGGTGCTGGACTAGAGGAAGTGAAATTGAAGCCGAAAAATCTACTGCGTACCGATTTAAACTAAATCGAGATAATCAACCGGTCTCTGATTAAAGCAATTTGATACCTCCATAGTTCCCCGTGGTTTTTATACAGAATCGTGCATCGTACATATGATCACAAGATGTCAGGTTTGCAGTGCCTCCATCATCCATATGGATCATAACATCCCCGCAGTCCATGTTTTCCGGGGCAGTACATTGGTAACAAATAATTTGATGAGCTATTTCCATCCGTAGGCAGCCAGAACATAAATGATTATTTTCTTTGAGATAAAATTTGAAAGCGAGGAAAGGAAGGTACCATAGAAGGAACCATCAAGGTTGACATCAATTGTACATCGTCATTAAAATTGCCCATAAGATGATAGGTAAGCAAGTTATAGCAAAGAATCCCTCTTAATTAAAATACGAACAATGGAGGAGCTGTCTAGAAAAACCACTTATAAAACAATGGGTATGCTCGTTCTAAAAAATGTATGATTTAAAGTGTTATTATGCTTTTGTTTCTGGTGAGTTAAACGGGTTATTTTTTTCATCTGATGAATGGTCTAAGCTTCAGTTATTGTCAGGAAAGATCAATCCATTTAACTCATCAGAAACCAAACACAGAAACCACACAGTAAAACTTTGAAATATTAATTTTACAGAACGAACATACCCTTTGTTTAACACATGGTTTTTCCAGAGAACTCCAGAAATCCAGAATCCAAAATCCAGATTGCATAAGCTGGATAAGTATTAAAAAAAGCAGGAGACCGCAGCGCCCGAGCAAATGTGGAAGTTTGATTACAGGTGTTATATTACAGTAGTGACAAGCGTCAATAAAAGAAATCAGGTAACTGAAGGCTAACTTTTTTAATCATGGAACATGATGGAACATGATGGAACATGATGGAACCAGCTGGAACAAGTCACTCTCCATTACTCTTCGTTGGTCCAAAGTAACCACGATCAGTGGCTTAGTACTTACTTAGAGTGGTTGGGTTGTTGCATTCCATTCTGATGGAATACTCTGGCTAACCGCAAGAAGTAAATAGAGCAGCGTTCTATCATGTTCCATCTATAGTTCCAAATAAAAAAATTTGCCTCATTTCCTTCTCCTTAATTTCAACATTTTGTAGAAAAGCAGTTAGGATCAAAGAACCTCCATTAAGCTATAGTGATAAAAGCGCCCCTCAACCAGACAACGGAAGGATTTGAATTTTCTCACTGTAATTGTGGTGCAATACCTTCGAGGACTTGTTTGACACAATATGTTGCTTTACGCATGCTAGAACAAGGTTTTGATTTTAAAGGAGAACCGTCCTTGTCTTGAAATTCTTTGCAATGGAAAGAGTCCTCTGTACTGCTATCACATTGATAACATTCGATACATTTAGCTGAAATACAATAACCCAACAATGATCATACCATGTTAAAACTGGCAAATAGAGAGAGCTATGTTGGTCGGTAAAAAGAAAAAGAGGAATTTAAAATATTTAAACCCTACGTTCGCCTGGTGAAGTCAAAGACAGTAAGTACCCATCCCCTTCAGAATGTTGCAATTAAATATCAGTCAAGTCGATGAATTCAATAGAATTGAACATATTTCTTCTTTACTGGATGAAATTAAGACATTAGTAAAAGCTGCTGTAATTCGCAAATAGGGTCCTGACAAGTAGCGGTTCCTACATCCGAAACACATCAAAATGCATCGGTGAGTGGTTGGTTTGCAACATGTCTGAACTCTGCACACCTATGAGTTTTTGGTAGCTCAGCACTGATTGCCAGGACCCAAAACGCAAACTGGTCAGCTCTAATGTCAATCATACAAAAGGATATTGATTACAAGGTCTTCTAAGAACGCTATTAGGACACAGACCCGTAGTGCTGTAATCTCTGAGCTTCATTCCTGAAGTGCAGTGTAAAAGCGACAAAATGTTTCCTGATATGTTTCGACACCCTCTCCCAATTATTTCACAATTGTCTTCTTCCCAAACCAAGAAACACATCTAAGATTACAGCTCTATCAGACTGACCTGTTGTCAATGGACCTTGGTTACTGTGGACAGCGAGACTTCAGTCGGTTAGCATTATAAGTGTCCTGCACACTGAACGTGCCACCTGGTAATTGACATTACGCAAACTTTCAGAGGCCGTTAGTAGTTGCAAGCATTGCCACCATTCAAAAAATAACGTGATGCTTGCTGACAGGCAAAATATAGATCATTCTAGAGCAGGACCATTTTGGGTACGGGTTCTGATAAGTAGCAGGCAGTGCGTGTTTCTGAACTGCATCAAAACGCATCAGTGAGCAGTTAGTTAGCGCAGAGTTTCGACTCATTGATGAACAGCCGCTTATCGATGCGCTTTGATGCAGTTCGGCAGCAGACAACGCTATTTGTCAGAACCAGATAATCAAAATAGTCCTGCTCTAACATCGCTATTTTACCAGATCATTCGATGTTCTGAAACTCTTCAAGGCCCTGATATGTCGATAAGACTGCTTCCAAAATAATCGGTGAATGCATCAGCAAAACTAGAATAACTGATGATGTTTAAACAAGGTAAGTGCAAATTTATCGTCAGAAAATTACATGGAGATAACATTAAATTTTTACATATCAGGTACGTCTTAAAGACTTTACTGAAAATTCTAGGCGCGGATATAAAAGCAAAAGGGTTCAACCAACTAAATAAAATATTGATAATCGAACAGCTGGAGAATGCTTTTATACCTGAGAGAGGAAGAGATCATTGAAAATTATTTGTTGACATACCTTCTTGAAGACACAAGGCAAACAGAATAGTAGAGCACAGAATTGAGGAGTACATGATTTCAAGCTGGTTTCACACGCTGCCGATTCTCATGTAAGGAGAGGGAGGATAAATGTACCAAGCGACGAAAACGATTTTGTAAATGGCACGTCCTGGAGATAGAGATGTAGTCCTCTGTAATCATTTAATCACTTAAAGAAATTAACTTCAGCAGGAGGAAAATCGCGGGATAAGAAGTACACAATTTGATCTCATTTCACTGATTTTCTACAAATGACTAATGACCTAAACGTAAACAAATCCAAGATAACGGTACGATTGGTTACTAAGGTTACGTACACTAGCACTCTCTTGTGAGTATAAGCTGTACTATCAAGATGCCTTACTTTTAAGGCGGGAGGGGAAAACCAGCCGCGCGCGACCGCGACGCACAGTGTGGCCAATGGCCAATCTGGGAGTGCAAAATTCAAAGTTCAAATAACACTTAATGGGGCTGAAAATGGACTCTCAGACGTCTACTGAGATGATATCCGGGCCTATATGGGTCATGGAGGTGTCGCTCGCAGGTAAAATGATAAGAGAAGTGACGAGTAGCCCGAACGTCGAAAATTCGCCGGTACCGTTCGCATTACGCAATCGTATCGTTGACGCTGTTAATGTTGATATATTTTGCTGTTGTATTTTTTTCCTGATGGAAGGATCCCAAGAAAGTAAGTAAAAGTACCTATTACAATATTTTAGCTTTATTTTGGTGTCTTAAGATTTTTCTGGGCCCAGCCACTAAAATTCACACATTTTTTGATGTTTGAAAGACTGCATCTTCTGATATCAGCCGATATCAGCCTTCAAATTTGTACAGAGTGATGCGAAATAAGGCAAAGAAAAAGAATATGGCCGGCTTTTTTGCCTAAATTTGCCCAAACTTGAAGAAAAGTAAGTTTTTGTGAGGCGTAGTGCCGTTTTAAAAAGTCCAAGATTTTAGAGAAATAAACATTTTTCGATAGTTAGATGAGCAACAGGTGATATAACACTGTATTATTGCACTCATAATAATCAGATCATCTGGAACGTGTGTTTCTGAAACGTCCATTTAAAACAAAAATTGCGACGTTGCCAGATTGCCCAAAAATTGATTTCGTTTTCTATTAAATTCAACGCTAAAATAAATGAATTTTGGCCCAATCTGGCAACCTGCGAAGATACACAGCTGATCGAAGGAAAATAACCAGATAACAGACCACTACCATCATCTGACAAGGAGTCATCCCAGCCTTGTCACTAGAAAGATTAGGTTAGGTTGGTTTGTTTTGGTGCATCACTGATATACTGAAAGATAGCGCGGACTGGACCTACACAGAGAAGAATTTCTGTCCCTACCTACGTGGATAGCGTGTTGCATGTACCATCTGTACAGGCGCTTTAACTGATTAACTGTTCTCACAATAAATTAACGTATCTGTATTATTTCTATTATATTTCAATGTCAGGCCAGTGACCGTGAATCTTAAAATTTAAAACGGCTGTTTTGATATTGAAGAATATTATCCTGAAACGCAATCACATAACGCGGTGAACGCGGTTCACCGCTGATATGAAGCATCTCCTATTAGATCCCTCCATAATTGTTGCCGGTGATGAGTTTTCAGAGGAAGAAACGGAAGAGTCAGGTGAAGATTCAGCGTCAGAGGATTCAGCGTTAGACGAAGATGACGAAAGCGTAGACGAAGATGAAGAGTGGGAAGGTGACGAAGGAGAAGAATAAATTTATTGTGGAAGAGGATTGTGAAATTGCCACATTTTTTTTTAGATATACTTACCTGCTTTTTCATTGTTATTGTTATTGGTTTTACCCTTTAAATTTTGAAAATGATAAAATTTTATTTTGTGCTTATAAAATCTCTTAAAAATTGGTCAATCGGACTTGAAATCTGTTCCCAGAGCCTATTTATAAGAGGAAATAATTAAAAAAAAGTTTTTGCTTACTTTCCATAACTCGTAAAAAAAAAATCGCACCAATTAGAAAAGCAGGAACATGAGATAGGAAGCGTGCAACTTGGCAACAAAAATTTCACTCCATTTGAGGCTATGTAAAACAATCGATTATTATTGATAGACCAATTTGTTTCCAACATAAATCGATTATTTTATTTCGGCTCGGATGAAGTAAGGCTACGTTTGACAAATTATACATTTCATCACGTGAAACTATAATACATTTGTTCAGCCACAGTTCGAACGGTAATTCTAACAATCGATACATGGATGCATCGATTTATCGTTACAATTAGAGCAGATTAGTGAAGCTGCTCTTTTGTAACGAAGAGTGGTTTCTTTCATTTCTTCTTTACTTCTTTCAACCAATTTATCAATTAAGATAAATTCAAAAATCTAGCAGAACGACTCACTTTGACCAATCGATATATCGATATTAAACTGCATCAAAATTATCGGCGGCTACATTTGAGCAGTATAACATGTATATTTCACATACTTCAGTGCATTTGGTCAAACTTTTTTCTTGAAAAAAAAAAAAAAAAACCGTTAGTATCAATGTAATTATAACTAAATTTAAAAGCCACCTCAATTCATGAAAATCGATATATCGAATGCTCAAATATGTTTATATTTCAATTCAAATCAGTCTTGGGCATCTATAGGGCCCCCCTGAATCCGCCAAACCGATAAAACATTATATAGGAAACCGGAAATAATTTTGCACTCCCAGATTGGCCGTCGGCCACACTGTGCGACGCGCCCGTTTCCTTAGAAAAATATTTTCTGATACAATCAGCATATTCTCCGAAAGTCTCATGCAGCCAGCACTATTGATGATCAAATTACTTAATTTCTCAAAAGTAAGTGAATAAATAGGAACTGCCTTACTTCTTTTGTGTTCCTTCGTTGACAAAGAAACTCTGATTTAGTCATCGGTCATAAACCCATGTCACACTGGCTTTTTCAGAAAATCTGCAGAAAACTTCAGTTTGTCAAATTTAAATAGATTCAGATTTATTTTGAAAGCTAATTTGATGGAAAAATTCAATCCTTTTCAGGGATTAAATGGGCCCCTTTATCGGTAAGTAAGCGCCCCCAAATCAATGCGAAGGGCCCCCTTCATCAGTGTACTTGTGATAAACGATTAATCAATTTCCTTTTATTTGAAACTATGTAAAACAATCGATTTTTCGTGAGCCACAAAGAATGGATACTTATGCGTGATTTATAAAAAATAGTAATCAATACATTGCAATTCTTGAGCTGCCTCTAGACAAAATATAACTTCCTAAAGAGATCAAATTTTCAACATTTTTCAAGAGATACATGCCTTGGACCCTTCCTCCATGGCATTGGGAGGGCTCCACATCATGGTAGGGGGCCCCATAGTGAGCTTACCCGCCTAGGAAATTTAGAGCCAGTCCGCTCCTTCTTTTATTCTCAAAAACAAAGAAAACACATAGGTACACTGAAAAAACCATACGGTATTGGACACCGTAAATTACAGACTATATAGGTTTACCGAGGGATTATGGTTGTGATGCCCGTAATTTTTGGCGGTGCAACCCGTAATTACGCACTTCATCACAGAAAGTAGCCGGCTTCAAGACCAGGAATGCCTCGGTAAACCTATATAGACCGTAGTGTTTTTTCAGCGTACCATAAATAGTCTGGATTTTATTGGCCACAAGATTTTTGACATTGAAAATACGATCAACAGTTTCATCATCCCACCTCTAATAAATTGATTAACTATACATATATATCGTCCCAGAGATGATTGGACTTGACAATTCTATGCTTCTACGGCTTTCATGAAAACATCAGCTTCAAATCCGCAACCATACAATCTGATTGGTCAAGAGCAGTAACCAGCAGACACTGTAAACTGAGGTTGATTTTGCCAATTTGCGGTTTAAAATAAGAGTCAAAACAAGAAGATAAAACACAAGATAACATAAATTTAAAATTTATTAAAAATACATACAAGAAGGATAGCACAGTTTATATAATAAAAAAAAGCACTCATAATCAGCTGCTTCAACCGACGAAAGTCCTAAAGATCAAAAACTAAGCATGGTTAGGAGGATAAAATTACATTTGTAGAAAACAAGATTGTAGTAGAATTTTGCTACAGAGGTATGGGATATCCGTGAAACTAGCAAGCCCAGCCCTGAAAAAAAAAAAAAAAAAAAAAAAAAAAAAAAAACGATGCTCATGAGAAAAACTTTCAAAGTCCACTCGTTTATTTAATGAAAGTTTATAATAAAAAGTGAAGCGATAAGGGCGATGTAATGCTGGTAGTATTATAAGGGTAGTCCCATCTAATGTGCCAATTTCTCTATGCCAAGAATGGAGATTTATGGAGTGACAACCTGCTAGAACATAGGCTTACAACGAAATCTCCTCTAGCAGTATCAGGAAAGTGAAAAATTAGATAGGACCATCATTATGATACTACCCGCATTACATTGCCACCACTGCTTCAACTTTTTCAATTTTTTTAATTAATTTAAAAATTGGACTCTGGAAGTGTTTAACATAAACTTTTTTCAAGCTTTTATTAAGTTACAGAATACGTTTTGACAAGTTTTCACTGACATCACCGTTTTTTTTTTTCTTTTTTTTTTTTTTTCTGGGTTTTAAATCAACGCCTACACTCCATTCATCTGTAGAAAATTTTTCCAAAAAACCCTATTCATTGTGAAATCTTTATAGTTAAATGTAAGATTTCAATGCACCAGAGAGTGCTGAGGATTCATTAATGGTGAATGAAGCTGCGGCAATATTTTTCTCAGGATGAATGGATTATCAAATCTTATGTACAATTCATAGGAAATACGATTAAGTGTCAGAGTAACGACATTAAATGGTACACTTGAACAGTGTTGCCAGATCTTTTGGCTTTTCCCATAAGAACACATAGAAAAAGCCGCAGGATCTGACACAGTATTGCCAGATTGGGGTGAAAAAGCCGTAAGCTTTACATTGATTTAAATGGGGACGATACGGCTTTTTACTCTCGATCTGGCGACATTGGAATCTGACATCACTGTGCTTGATGTTCATGATCAAGTCTGAAAAATGCAGATTAGAATTTAGAAGAAATAAAAATAATCTACAGAAATCCATTCATGAGGCTGCGGCACACTATGGCGGCAGGCGATTTAAAGGTTAACGCAGATGTAAAAACCTTTGAAATTAACAATTGTAGCACTAAAACCTTACAAAATCTACTCCTAAACTCATAAAATGCTTCTAACGGCTTTGGGCAGCTGTGACACCGCGGCGGTGTTGGTCACTAATGATGAGAGATTGCCATCTAAAATTCATATCACTCTATCAAGAAGTATGGCCAATAAGAGATGACTTTCTTTTGCCATTGGTGTCACCAGGTGTCACCAGGTGTCACTGTATCATGTGATTGGCACTTATTCACTCCTTCTGTGACTAGATACTTTTTAAATCTTTCCTCTCACCATTGAAAGAATGACGGAATTAAGATGGAAATCTCCCATTACTAGTGCCAAATGCCTCCATTACGGACAAACGTTTAACAAACAGCAATTTATGAGTTTAGGAGTCGTTTTGGTATGTTTTCAGTGCTCTCTTTGTTTTTTTATTTTCAGAGGTTTTTATACAAAAATCGACCCGTAAACCGCCTTCAGTAAAAATGTGCAACAGCCCCATTACTCATTAATTGGTTGATGATTGATGTAATAAAATGGAGCAACTAGAACCACATTGATTGTTGTTTGGTTGCCACCATCAGAACAGAATGCTAAAAAATTTAAAGTGTAGGTACTATCGGCGCCAGAAGTAAAGACAGTTGTACTTACAAAGTGTCGTAAAGGCAACAAGCAGTACACACACAAGTTTAAGCCAAATGGATAAAAAAGTATGTGTAACAACTAACAGGTATTGCCTATACAACACTTTGCTACAGTGACTGCCTTAATTTCTGTCGCCAATATGACCGATCGATTGACAAATCCTAAACTTGCACAACTAAGTCAACAATATAAAAAAAGAGAGATTAAATTAAAGGGGGCTGTTGAAATACAAAGCAATAGGATCTTGCTGTCACTAAAAGAAGACATTTTCAGCAGAACAAAATTGATAAATTGGTCAATAAAGAGCAGTCGATTAAAATTATTATTCTTGAGATTCTTTGAACTTCAAAAGAGTCAACTTTATGCGGTGAAAGATTTCCTAAAATGGCGTTTATTGTGGAGCCTTGCTTAGTGGATCTAGAGCACAGCGCCCATAAGGAAGTAGTCAGCGACTGCTGACATGGCAAGACACGAGCTTTCCAAGTAAGAAGATGCCTATTCGTCCCCCTCCCCCTGTAAGTTTTTTAATCAATCACTTCAGCTCGAAAAACAAATGTGACTCGCTCTGACAAAACCAACTTTATCTTCACCCAGACAAAAATTTAGATATTGGTACCACTGCAAAAGAGAGGTTATGAAGGATAGTTCAAAGAACAACAACTTGGAAGAATTGAGGCGTTTTGAAGTATTGAAGAGAAATAATGTGATTTTGAGAAAAACGGAGTTAAAGTTTTGAAAAGTTGATAGTCAACATTAAAATGTATTAATTCAAATGCATTTTTACAACCTCTACCAGCAAAATTATGAACTAAAACTTTATGTGTAGTTACTCTTAAGGCTACTAGAGAGCGATAGGCATCAAAACATGAAATTCCATAATTTCGGCCCCCGAGTCTTATGTTTGCTATTTTGAAAATGTTGGTTTCAAAAGATTAGATCGGTTTTGTCAGAACCTGTCACAAATTCCAAAAAATTTTCGGCTGTAATGGAGGCCTGCTGAGGCAAGTGAATAAGGGAAGGGGGGGCTTTTTATGACTTTCTGATACCAGCAATGGACTTTTCATGCAATTTTACCTCATTGCAAGATTTAACACTCTATATCGCTGTAGCAAAAGTTTGCAAACAGACCCATTACAAAATTCAAGAAATGAGGGCATTTCCAGTTAGAGTGTTTGTGGAGAAGAAAACAAGTAAATGCAAAATGTTCAGGTCTCCATGGATTGATCTGTAGTCCATTCAGAACTATGCAATAGACATCAAACATCATAATCTTTTCATTTGGATTCCAGCATAGGAAGATGAAACGGAAAATAGTATTTGGTCAAGGCAGTGCTTCTTAATAAACCTGCAGTTAGCCTTCCTCTTAAACACCAGTTTATACAAAATGGTATTAAAAATTACTGATTTAGTCAATGAGTAAAAATGAACAGTTTACAGACGATCAAGAAAAGCTAAAAAGAATCAAATGACAATTAAAACAGTCTTGTCTTATTTCTTGATATTATATCTTGATATAAGGAGTGATTTGTTATGAATAGATTAGTGACTTTGTGGGGCAGTGATAGAGTGAGAAAAAATTTATTTCTACGGCAGTTGCTTTGTCAAAGCACAATCAATACTTAGAGTGTTAGGTACAGGGCATATACGTCTATTCTGCTACATGCCATGATAATATGATGGTTCAAGTCTCTAAATGTCCTTTAATTAGGAATCTAGATTTTTTAAACGTTTGATTGATAAATTAACACATTACAATATTGAGAAAACAGGGAGAGAAGATATTCCAATTACATATGGTGAAAGGAAAGGTACAGAAAACTTTCAATTATCTGCCCCCCCCCCCCAGGGGCACAACGCCGCTAAGAGGGGAGGGGGGGCGGCCCACTCTGGAAGTTTGAACAACAAATACACTCCTAACTATCTGACTTTTCAGACAACTTCCAGCATTCAAAACATTACAACACTCCTGACCATGTGATTTTACTGGCAACTGCTTGCCCAGCAGTAAAGGATTATTGATAGTTTACTGTACTGCCCCCCCCCCCTTATTTAAAGAGACAACAAAGTATACAGGACAAGTATAAAATTAATAAAACAGCAAATTATTTTCGGATAAACACCGAAAAAAACAACAGTAAAATTTACTTACAAATATAAAGTGAGCTCCTCACTAAAATTAGAAAAAGTGGGAGGGGAAAAAAAAGGTGGAAATAAATCTCTGAAGGCAATAAAAAACAAACATTTGTACACAGAAAGAAATAAAATAATAAAAATTTGAAGGATTTAAAACATGAAAAAATACTTCTAGATATTCGATAGACTTTTCAATCTTTTCAACAATGAATAATGAGAATAGTTGGAAAGGTAAATTGAAAATGGTGTTACAGATGTTTTCACAGAGAAAACGCAAAATCATAGGATACAAGAACTGAGTTCTCGGTTCTTGGATACAAACTCGCTTGTTTATGAGAAAGCTTAATTGAATCATTTACCTCCTTTGAATAGGTCCAGCGGCGGATCCAACAGAAGGGGGCACAGCTCAAAATTGTCCGCTACAACTCTTCAAATTTCAAAGGCCCCCTCAGAATAACTTTTGAGATCCGCCTCTGACTAGGTATCTACTCTAAGCAGAGATTACTAAGCCTAAGAGATATGGCATAACGATTCAAAAGTGTTGTTCGACTCCTACAAAGTATGCAATGTGGCGTACGCTGGTGACCATAAACATTGTTACTACTGTTGTTGTTTGAAATGATGTTAGGATCTCCGAAACAGTTAAGATCTTGTGAACATTTGACTGGATAATGAGCTCTGAGTATATTTTTAACGTGAATCTGAAAATCTAAGACACTTTAATCATCCCATCGGTCACTAATTGACAAACATTTAGATGTTGCAGAGAATCAAACCTCATTTCCAACAACATGAATAATAACATGGTTTACGGTCACCAGCGTACTGCACGTTGCATCACAGCTACTTTGCAGGCGTTTTTTACGGAGTCCGGCCAACAGTTTTTCAACACGGCGGAGATAGGAAGTGCCATATCTCTTAGGCTTAGTAATCTCTGACTCTAAGCAGGCAAAGTTGGGAGCTGAAAAAAAAAACAAAGAAAATAGGGTAAAAGGGAAATGAAAGGTTCCGAGCTACCAGATACTCAAAAGCTATTCAAGCCAAACTCTAATTAATAATTTGCTTGCAAATCTAGTCATTCGCTATGGTGGCAAGCATAGTCGCAGCCAGGATATTGTCTTTCTCTCTCTTAGCCCATTTAAACGCATGTGTTATAAACGGACAGAAACAGGGGCTGAAGTCACGTGATAGCCCCTATATCCATCCTTTTCTAAGACATGTGTTTAAATGGGCTAAGAAAGAGAAAGACAATATCCTAGCTACGGCTATGGTGGCAAGTACAGCCGTAACCAAGAATTTGTCTCTCTCTTTCTCATTGCACATTGATCACAAGTGTTAAAAAATAATAGAGATAGGAGCTGCAGTCACTTGATAGATCTGTCCCCATAAATAAAACTGACAAAACTATCCATTCCCTTGATCCCTAAATTTTTTTTTAAAGAATAAAATTGTGATAAATCTTTCAATAACAATCAAACAAGATCTAAGTATCATTGATAAAATTTAAACCTTACAAATCAAAAGGAAAATAACATGAAACAAAAACAAATAGTCAATGGCAGAGGAAACGTTTAAAAATGAATTAAGGTCAAAATGACAGAGGTCATCCAAGATTAGACCCCATTACCAACAGGCAGTGCAGTAACCTTTGCAGTACTTTGTAGTCATAATAAATATTTCTGGAAATTTCAAAGGAGCACAGAGTAGAATTTGAATGCAAGTACCTATGTATTTCATATCTACACAGTTTGCAACTCTGCAATTTCGAATAATAATACACAAGTATACAAAATTTAATCCATTCTGCGCTGAGCTTTTACACAAGGAATACAATAATACTACAATACACTACTAACAAAGGATTTAACACAGCAAAGAAGGTAGTAGAGCTCATTTCAAAATTGTAGAGAGAGCTCTCCGATAATCTTTGAAACTTTTCCAAAAAATTGATTAGGAATTTTGAATGCAGACCCAGGACAAAATTAAACTTCAATAGCAAGTTTATTCACATCTAATATTACTTTCACCCAATTGTCCTAAAAGAGAGCATTTTTCTTAGAGAAATCTCATTAAGACTAATTTTTCACATTTAAACAAAAAATTCGACAAGGGTCAAATTTCCTGAGGTGGAACTTTCATTGAGTAGAATTTTAATTGTGTCACAAATGTAATTGAGATGCAACAGGGGCCAAAGAGCTTTTACTCACTCAAAAAAAAAATCTTAAGAATTATGGCTGGAAAAGGTAAATAGGAATCACTTAGAAAGATATTTCCAGAACTCAAAGGTCACGATCAAGGAAACAATAAATCAAGGATTAGTGAATAAATAAAAATTCAATCCACGAAAGGACATGAAAACTGGAGATGTAATGATTGTAATGGCAAAAACCCCCGAGAAAAAAGGAAAGATGGATTATGGATTAGGATACTCTCAAAAAGGATCTCAGTACTTTAAACAAATTTTTATGAATCAGAATCCTTCGCCTTTTACACTACTAAGCTAAAATAATTCTTTATCAAAAACCCTTTTAATGTTCTGAATGAATTTCTCAATCTTAAGACTCAAAATATTTTGTAAATCCTTTAGAATAAATTCAATTTATAACTTTCCTCACACATTCTTGTGTCTTGTAATGTACTGCAATTGTGTATTGTATTATAATTTGTAATTTGACCTGTGTCTAAGGTCAAAAGTGCAAACTTCTTGTGGCTACATACAGTCATACACCGAATAAGATTAATAAATAAATAAGCTTTCACTGTGGCTCGTTGACTGCATCTATTTCTGAAATGAACTCTAACCACAGATGAATCATTTTTCCGGTTAATCATTATTTCCATAATTCATTCACAAACTAGGAAGACAAATTTGAAGGAACAATTTGTTCAGGGGCAGTTAATTGCTTTGTTAATGAAGATAGAAAAGAGATTTGACAGAATAAAAGGGCAGGTCTCATCTCATACCTTTAGATAAATCGAACCAAGAAAAAACTTAGAGAGGTACAAAAAGTCAATGTTTTTGAGACTTCCAGTCTCACATTTGTTTTGTTGAAGTAATGGTGGTTGCTAACAGGGGTGTGCTGAGGTTTCCGGAGAGAGGGGGCCCAATTGCAATCTTGCCGCCCTCCGTGAATCGCCGCCCATCAAAATTATGAATTTAATTAATTTTTTGTTTTATTTTTTCAGCTTGTACACACTGGTTTTGATGCCTTCGGAGCTAAATTTTCAAATTTCACAGCCTTGTTTTTAGGCTTGTTCACTCTGATTTTGCAGAGAGTGCTGCCCAGGGTAAGGGTACCCAACATGCCCTCCCCCTCGGCACGCCCCTGGTTCCTAAGAATGGGCGAGGCCAAAGAAATTCATTTGGAATAAATCAAAGTTAGGAACAAACTTTAAAACCAATAAACTGTTGTTTCTCATTAAAGAGTTACCTTTCCACCAACACACCTAGAGAGGTCAAAGTGAGGAACATGATTTTCAGTCAATAACTTTTTTTTCACTTGTTAGTGAAAAATTACAAAATTTCAAAAACACAATTCTCCTTGATGAAGCACCAATGAATTTTTAACTTTATTAGGGTGTTTAAAAAGAAAATTAGGAGTTTTTTCATTCTTAAGCTGTTTGTATAAAAAGATGTTGGTACGAGGAACTCAAAAGCCAAAGCCAAAGTTAAAATCTAATTTTAAGTATCTTAGGGCAGAAAACCATGAAAAATCACTGAAATACCAAGGTTATCTGTTATTAAAAAACTGAACTGTACAAACAGGATTTGATTTCAATTATTACAGCGCGATTTATTACAAAAGGAGAAGCATTGCCATTTTTCAGATAACTATCCAATTTTTCTCATACAACTTAATGATAATAGTTTGTAATTTATGGGAAAATCTGGCCACACTAAATTGGAGCTCTTTACAGAGCTCATTACAGGGGCGGATCCGCCAAAGTGCTCTGATTATAATAATTCAAACTGTAATCCAAGAAATTTTGATCTGACAGTGTCAGAAAACTTAAAATCAGTTTTAGAACGATTAACCACTGATCATGGTTTTTCAGTTGCCAAAGACGCAAAATTCGATTTTAACTGAAGTTCCGGCTCCGAGTTGGTGGTTGGCACCACTGATACATTGGGTGATATAATTGGCTAAACCCATAAATGCCGGGTTGTTTTTTTTTTTTAAAGAAAACACAAAGTTTTATTTAAATCCTGTAAGCATGCTCTAAAGCTAAAATCAGTGAACAATTCAAAAACTCAAAAACAAATTGGTCTCACAAGGGGAGGCTCAGAAGTCGCCGCCTCCGATTTTGAAGACAATTGCACGAAAATGTAGCTAAAGTAAAACTATTAGACCCGTGTTTCTCACTTTTTGCCAATGGGCCTTCCTAAAGCGTCGGGAATTTTTTGAAAGTTGTGGAAATTCACATAAATATGCGGAACGCTCTCCGCTCGGGCTTTTACGTGAATTTCGGCAACTTTAAAAAAATTCCTGACGCTTTGGGAAGGCCCATTGGCAAAAAGTGAGAAACATGGGTCTAATAGTTTTACTTTAGCTACATTTTCGTGCAATTGTTTTCAAAATCGGAAGCGGCGACTTCTGAGCCTCCCCTTGTCAGTCAGACGTAAGGTGCAAAAATATCTTTGAATTATTTTTATGAGTGAAATGGAGCTAAATTGCTTTAAATTTTCTTGTAGGAAAATTTTACAGGTTTTGCGTTTTTGCAAAAATAAGCACAAATGGGTTTGACAATATGAAAGAACAGATAAACATTTTCAGTTTGGCAAATGTCTGAACCATCTGCGGAAAATTTCACACTCATGGTCAAAAATATTATAAAAAACTCAAACTAACAGCACTACCTACTTGGTGAGTGGCAAGCTGCAGGAATGCTACTGAGGTAAGATAGGTGAAAGATGTTTGAACACTGTTTTTCAAATGACTTTCGCAAGCAAAAATTTTTTTTCAAATTTTTAATCACTAGAAAATGATTTCCCTTGGAGATTACGAGACCAAACCAAAATGTGAAGATTTTAGAAAACTCCGCTCTGCTCATCGAGCACTTTCATAAGAAGAGTTGATATTTTTCTGCTCAACTGACCCATTGCGAAGCAAAGGAAATACTTAATACTAAATTAAAAACCAAACATCTGTGATTCTACAAAAGAAAATTCGTTTTCTGCACCAGAGCTGTTGGTGTGATTCTATTTTGTTCCTTCTTCCAGCAATCGAAACTGATCGAAGTTGGATGGAAACCTGGAAAAGTTTTGCCTGGAATCACCTTAAGCCACATAGACAGATACAGGAAGAGAGCGATAGTTAACCTAAACAATTAGGTTCCAGAAATTTTAAACTGATGCAATTGTGATAAGAAATGAAGAAAGTGAAAAACCGAAAAAAAAATAAAATAAATGAAAAGCAAACAGGTAAATAATCATGCAGATGCAACTAAAGAAGAAAAGAGTCTAGCAACTTTTTTTCAATTTAGAATTATTTGGGTTTAGATTTTTTCCTCCGCTTTTCTGGAGTGAACAAACGTCTACTACCATCTCCGGAACTTTTCTTTTCTAGCCGACCCGCAGTTTTCCAAAGCAACGAAGTCGTTTCCTCGGATTTCACTTCTTTTCTTTTCGACGTTGAAGCAATTACTTTGCCCCACTTCAATTTCCCGTCCTCGCTGATTTTGATCCTCTTTGGTCCTTTTTTGACGATTACATTATCGATCGAAGTATTAGGTTTTGACTGTTTCCCTACAGATTTTGAGCTGCAAGGGATAGCGTTTATAGCTGCGCACTTAGCTCTCACTTGTAGGATAGTATTGATTTTAGATGACTTCTGGCATGACTTATTTTGTTGGTTCATATTTAGGATGATATTCTCTTTCTTGTCTAGAGACGAAGCAACGAGTTTCCCAGCAATTTTCGGCTCTGATGCGATCTTGCTTGGACACGGTGGATAAAGCATGTTTTCAGCGTTTGATGTATCATCTACAGATTTTGTCTGAAAAACAGAAGTAATTTAATTAGAAATCATCAGGTTCAGCAATGGGGATCTTGCGAACTTTTGCTACAGGGAATTGAAGAGTTGATTCTTGCATGAAAACCTGTAAAAATGACAATGAGTACACTAAAAAATCACAAAATTCCGTTTCGAAATTGGGCTTAGTGGCGGAGAGACGCAGATATCATGAGAGACTCCTATCAAAATTGCAACATACCTCTGTGTTTCCGTAGAGAAAGTGACAAATTAGACAATAATCTCCCATGATACCTGCGTGGAACCGCCATTACGATCTTGTCTTTAAAGCATTTATGTGAGTTTATTACTAAATTTTAGACTTTCTTACTGTGCTTTTTGTTATTTTTGCTAGTTTTTACATCAGATTGGACTATTCATTTTCTCACAGCAAAAGTTTGCAAGAGCCCCATTACATTTCAGCCGTATTTTACTTTGTCATCGGCGATTGCCGAATGATATTACCCAATATTAATGATATTACTCCAATGATATTACTCCAATGATATTACACCCAATTATTTTACACATTTCAATCACAAAAAAGCGCAAAAAATTCAGTAACTTTACGATAATAGCCGCTTGGCGCGTTATCATCGAACGATCTGTTATAGGTGGCGGCAATAAGGTTAACAAGCTCCAGAGTTCATCAATATTGATGGCCATCGCCGGATGGTACAGGATTGCCACATTATGAAATTAAATTAATTATTAAATTAAGCTCTGCCCCCTTCTGATGGCCATTGGAAAAGCAAAATACAAGTAATAGCTGTTGGTGGCCATCAAACTGCTTTTCATGACAAAGCAAAATACGGCTAATGTCTAAAGGCAGAATAAAGGGGGAAAGGATTGATTGTTGGAAAATGAAGTAAAATTGACTCACATTGAAGTCTGTATTGAAGAAAAATAGAGATAGGAGCCAAGAAAGATGCTCTTTGCTCTTTCATAAAAATTTTAAAAGGGAAAAGATTTTTTAAGAAAAATAAAAATATTTTTACTTGTAATGATCCATTTATTTTCTTGAATTGCTTGTTGACCACATTTCGCTGTAAAGCTGATAAATTATTCTCCGCTATTTGTTGTAATTTAAGAGCATCGCGCACTCCATTTAAGCTGTAATATTCAGAGTTTGCCAGACGACTGTTTGGATTTGATCCGGTCAGATCTAAGATAGAAGCTCCTAAGGCTCTGCCAACCTGAAAGAAGTCATTAAGTTTCAGATTCCAAGAATGATTTGTATAAATCCCTGATAGAACACCATGCTTTCAAAATGTTTTTAAACATTTCGGCAAAACAAAAGATTGCTTTGAAAATGTTTCATGGAACTTTTTAAAACCATTCAGTTGTTTAAAATAGGTTTGAGAATGTTTCGTCAATATCTGGGTGTTCCCCATTTATTCCGTTAATTGCAGATTTTCAAAACAATTCAAATTAGTATGTTTGTTAAGTGTGTTTTCAAAAAGTTTTCCAAACATTTCAAAATAGTATGTTAGTAACATATGTTTTCGATATGTTTTACAAACATTTCCCAAGAAAATAAAGTGAAATTATTTCTCACGAGCGTAAAAAGAAACTGTATTTGAAACAAACAGTTTTGTGTCCTCTATCTAA
Organism: Trialeurodes vaporariorum; assembly: GCA_011764245.1. NCBI lineage: Eukaryota > Metazoa > Arthropoda > Insecta > Hemiptera > Aleyrodidae > Trialeurodes > Trialeurodes vaporariorum. Next base: position 7,006,468 of record VMOF01000024.1, on the reverse strand, counting down.
CTTGCACTCATTGAACAAACGGTCGATACTGCCTCAATGGATTATAACTTTAAAGCTCAAGCAAATTTAAATGATCGATGACTTAACAAGTCCGTCACAATTATAGAAGTCTCTACCAATGCATAGTAACCTTGTAATTCAAACTATTCAAATTATCCGAGGTTGATAAAGTTTATAAAAGCTGCCCTACATAAAGTGTTGATATATATATGGGAAACACCATCTGTAGGTTCAAGTTAATATCTTTCTTCACCACTAGGGTCTCAAGTAGAAATCGCCTGTAGAAAAAGTATGCAACAGCTCCACTCTCCATAGAAGGCGTTACCTGCTGAGAGCAAGCATATGAGCACAGCTACCAAGCAAACTTTGACAAAAAAATTTCATGTCTACAGGTCGGAATATTGCCAAAAGTTACTTTACTTGCGACAATTGTTTTACCTCTTCAAATATTTGTGGGGTATACTTTGGCGGAACCAGAAGATTATGATGTCGTTTTTCGTGAGCGCGTAGCGGCGGAGGTAACGTATTCACGAGTCGACCAGTATTGTAATTGCATTCTAAAGTGTAACTCTTCAGCAAACCAGTAGTTTTCAGAACTGCTACTCGCCCTGATCCTTCCCGACTCAAACCATCGCGGCGATCTCTGACAATGAAAAATTTAAAAAAATATGTTATAATAATGAGAATACACAAGTAAAAAAGAACAATTTGTTAGAAGAACGAATATTAAAGATTACCGGGAAAAAAACAATGATTTGCATTATTACAATATACAATACATGGATCAAAAATAAAGTTAGAAACAAAAAGCCTGGTAAGAGCTGAGAAGACAAACTTTTATCTGAAGGCCAAAAAGTTTTCACAAAGTATCTGAACGCTGAGGATTCACGTTACCATGCATGAGCTTAAAAAGCTGCACAGGGGGAAAAAAGCACAGAAACTTTCCAGAATTGCGAGAGAAATGACAAAAAATGGATGTGGTATGATGACAATGGTGAATTCTTTTCTGACTCACCTTAAATACATGTTCTTTTCAGTAAAGTTGCATGCACTGAAGTGAAAGTTTTGAGAGTTGATCGACATCAATTTTGGCAGAAGCAAACATTCTACCTGATCAACAATGCTGTTGAAGTGGTTTCCATACATGAATATTCCTGAAACAGCAATGACAAAAAAAAAAATTAAAAATTTATAAAAAGGGACAGCTACAGGTCTACATTAGAGCTCATTTCAGAAGTGAGGGTAGAGCTCACTGTTAATCTTTGGAACTGTTCCAAAGTTATTTGTTAAGTTTGAATTAAAAACCTGCAATATCCATGAGAACATTTTCACAACTCTATGCAGCTTTTGCATTTTTACAAACAAAGCTAAAACAGTGAAAGCTCATTGTGTCGAACCACGTATAAGTCGAATTTTCCGTTATGTCGAATAAAACCTCCGGTATTAGGACGTCCTTAATATTTGAAAAAATTGTAGCCTTCTTCTGTACGTGCATGGACAAATAAATAATTATTACGTCATTACTTGTTAGTATTATTAATAAAATAATAAATAAAGAAAATTGTTGGCCAAAAACGACCACAAGACGTAAATAGAAGATTCAGCGCATATTCTAAAATTTGTGTCATATCGTACCAACAGCCCCATGGGAATTAATGATCACTTTTAGGACACTATTGCCAGGCAATTAAAGTTATACCCCCTAGTTTCTTTTTGGCATTATCATGATCTTATTTTTTTATTTAGGCTTCTTAATAATTTTATCGATTCTCCTATTCTCCTTAGTTCCATTAATATCCATGTTCCTTCTAGAACCCTTCGCAATTTGAATTGTTTAATTGTTATCCCTCCATTGTTGATTAACACCTGTAGGCATACATCAGTTATTCCTAGAATCTCTGATCTGGCTAGTAATTGTTCTGACTGGATCGCATTTTTTGGCATACCCATTACAAGGTTTAAATTTCTTGTCAAAGAAAACGTTCTTGTTTTTTAATTTTTGTATTCTAATTTAATCTTTCTTGTCTGTGCCATTTGTTAAGTTGCTAATTTTTTTGTTATTTTTGTTTTGTAATTGGGACTTGTCCCGTTGATAATTAATTAATAAATAAATAAATAAATAAATAAATAAATAAATAAATAAAATATTACCTTTTTTCGAAGCGTGACCATGAAAGTCGACATACAAAAACAATCCAGAGTCAGCGGAATCACAGCCTGTTTTGGGTTGACCACTCCAAGGAACTTTTTTCGAGAACAATCTGGGACTAAGTAAAGAGTCGTGACTAATGCTCGACACCAACGAGGGCGGAACGGAAAGCCTTAATTCTTCCGAATGCTTCTCTCGAGTGCCTTTCTTTGCCAATTTACAAATCACATCACAGGAATCGCTTGGAACTAATTTATCATCACAGCTCTGACTAATACTATCACAATCCTTGACACTCCCCTCCGCTTTGTGATCCGATACTTTACTTTCAGATATCGGCTCACAAGCTCCGACAGCTTTCTCCCCGTCTCCCGCAATACCTGCGGATTTTTCACGACAGACATTTTTAACGACAGCCTCTGCAGGTATTTCATTCATAAACTCACTACAACTTGTGCCTTGATTTATGACAACACTTATATTTTCAGGAAACATAAAGTTGTTTGGGCAAGATTTCAACGCTGAGTCATTATCCACTAAAGTTTCAGACACTATAGAATTAGATCCGGCTGCTGGGTGAGCTAAGTTCGAAATCATATTCAGATGAACATTATCCTTCGTAGAAACCGTAAGTCCGCAGTTGGAGGGGCTTAAACTCATTGATGAGCATTGTGGGTGAGCTGAGCTAGAAACCGTACTCGGATGAACACTATCCTTTGTAGAGCTAGCCGTTAGTCCGCAATCGGAGAGGCTTAGACTCATTGGTGAGCACTCTCGCAGAGGTAAGCTAGAAATTGTATTTGAACGAACATTATCCTTCGTGGAGCGAGCTGTCAGTCCATAATCAGAGGGGCTTAGACTCATTGGTGGGTTTGGAAAATCATCTTTGGCGATGGAAAGAAAGCAGTCCTCGCTTTTACTTTGGGTGATGCGTAAAGGTTTTTCACTTGTATTCCCTTCTGAATTCTGAGATAGATCTTCGGATTCGTTCCCATTGTAATGATACAAGATTACAGCTCTGGGGGAGAAACAAAAAGAAGACGAATGAGGAAATTGATTATTAAAAGGTAGAGAGATGTAACATTAAATTTAAATACAGCTTTGATCAGAAATAAACTTCCTTTAAACTTCCTTTCATGCCTTACGGAAGGGAGTAGTTAAGAAATAGGTTTCCAGTCAGTAGGTCTACAGTAATATGGACTATGGACAATATGTCTACTTTTTTTCGCCTACTGACAAAATGTCTACGGAAGTAAGTATGTCAACAAAAAAAATGTCTACTTTTAAAAAGGACCACATTCCAAAAAGTACACATAATTTATGTACACCAAATAAATGTCCCCAGTATATGAATGCATCATTTCAATAAATGTCTACTTCTTTTTTGAAGAACGTCCACCAGACAACAATGTCTACAATTTTGTAACAGAAATGGACACGCGGAAAATAAATCAGCATGCTGGTTATAAGAAATAAATACATTTTTGGATGACGTAAACGAAGAGCAACATGATAATGCTTGATTGGTAACTCAAGCTTCAGCAGGACATAGGGGAATTCAAGCAAGTTGAGACCATGGTGAGCCAATACGACGAACACAGGGCAAGGAACGACTTATCTGAGAGCTATAAGCTTCAGACAGAAAGTATGTACCCTGATGAAGAGGGAGAAGATGAGCCTGATGATTTTTGAATGATGGCGGAATGACGTTTATTTTCTCCTCCCCTCCCTCCCCACAAATTTTACTATTTGCGAAACTCTCTTTCTGAGGTATGAAACTTTACTAGAATCTTCTGGGAATAAGGGGTCTGAACTGATTAATATGATATTTTCTACTTCTGTTACAGGAGTCCAGCAGACGTTTTTGTAAAAAGAGAGTGGACATTTTTTCAAAAGAGGCATTATTATATTGGGGACAGTTATATTGTGGACATATATTACGTAGCCGTTTTCAGGATGTGGTCATTTTTCAAAGTAGACATTTTTTCGGTAGACATACTTCCTTAGACATTTTGTCAGTAGACCAAAAAAAGTAGACATTTTGTCCGTAGCCCATATTACTGTAGACCTACTGACCTGAAACCAAACAAGTGTCACTATCCTGTTGTGAAACACCTTTTACATTTCACTTAAAAAGTACACCTAAACCTCCTCAAAGAGTGGAAGATTGGAAGATAGCAATTATAAAATATAAAAAAGTAGTAAAGGCCAGCCGCCCAAACGTTATGCTGATATTTCACAGCGAACGACTGGATTGCATATAAAAAGAAGGGGAGACAATCAAAGTTTTCTCAAAACAAAGGACTCACTCTCCTCTTTCCTAAAAGAGGAGAGTAACGGCGACCTGCCAGGGACTCTCAAAATGGGAAGGAAGTACTTAGAGCACTCAAGGAGGTAAAGTGCTCTAAATATATTTTTTCTCTCTCTTTTCTTACGTATATTACTCCACTCTCTGTTTCTGCTTCGTTTCTATCCATTTGTGTAACTCGGTTTTTTTTTTTTTTTTTTTTTTTTTTTTTTGTATTCTCTCTATGAAACTGTGTAACTCTTTCTTCATCTCTTCTCCCTCAACTCTCTTTGTATCTACGTATCTCTACTCTCTATGATTTACTATCAACAATTCACTCTCTTATTAACTCCAACCTTGGAAACTCATCGGCAAACTCATTTGTTTACAATCTATTTCTCTGGACCCGTTAAGTCGCCCTCACATTTGACGTGTGTGTCTCTTTTCGAGAAGGAGTTTCGATTATCCAATAAAAAAACGGTCTGATGAATTCTAGAATGCTCCCTTTCATACTGGAATACTATTGCGCAAGTACCACAAGTAGTCCTGTTTAACATCTCAAATACTCCATGCAGTACTAATGTAATTACTCTTTGGCAGTAGTGATACATTACTATCAGCTAGATTTCAATACAAAACAATCAACAGAAAAAAAAACTACAGTAAAAGAAATGGATCGTAAATCAAACATACTTGGCAGCGAACACAGAGGGCTGGTACAGAGGCGATGGATTTAAATAGAATCTGTTCAAATTCACACCACGTGTGTCTGTTCGATAATGACCAAGCGAGACTCCGTCCGGGTTAAGCATGGGCATTAACTTGAAAACGTACAATCTGCGCAAAGAGATGGCAATAGGGTCATCGCGGCTCAGCAACAGCTGAATCACTCCGTTCATGACAAAACTGGAGGGAGTTTCACCTGGATGAACTCTTGCACTGAAGAAAATCACCTTCAAACAATAATATCATAAAGCATTAATCAAACTCTTTTTAAAAGCACATAATAGGAGTGCAGTCTGAACATTTGTAACATTTACAAGGGGTGTCCCAAAAGTACTGCACAATTTTGTCTGGGGAGGGGGGGGGGCGAACAAAAGCAGATATCAAAAAACGGTTTATGAGGGGCAATTTTCCTAGTAACTACAGCAGTTTCAAAATGACATATTGAGCTGACCCCTCCAGGATTTTTAGGGTCTGTTGCAAACTTTTGCTACAGCAATACAGAGTGTTAAATCATAAGTAAAATCACGTGAAAAGTCCATTGGTGGTATCGGAAAGTCATAAAATGCAGTATTAAACTCGGAATAGGCGTTTAACTGAAGCCCAAGATGGCGGTAAAATATCAAGCAGCCTGTAGGCACGCACCATGAACATCCATTACGGCCAACGTTAACAACCTCACAGCATCGGAGGTTATGAGTTTGTTTGCGTTGTGATTGGTTGTGATCGATGTTGTGTTGTGTGAGGTTGGCCATCTTGGATGTTTATGGTGCCTGGATACAGGTTGCTCGATATTTTACTGCCATCTTGGATTTTAGTTAAGGTGATTCCAGGCGAAACTTTTCCAGATTTCAATCCGATGGATAGCGCCACTAATCGCTTTCAGGAACAGTCGTGTTTTTGGCGTTTTAAACTGAAACCATAGATAAAACGCAAAATCCAATAACGTCAGCACCTGCAAAATTTCTTTACGGACTTTTTGAACCCAAAATGAGCAAAACTGGTTTAAAATTAAAGCCGTAAATAATGAAATTCGTTTTGCCATCAGCTTAGTGAGTGAGAGTGAGTGCGAGTGATGATAAGTCTATCTGCCTCACTCGCATTCATTGCGGCTTACGGGAAGTTTCGTACTTCATGATTTCCGGCTTTATTTTTGAGTGTTTTAGCCTGAAACTTTCAGGGTATCTTCCTGAAGTATGCTTGCAGGTGCTGACGTTCCTCAAATTTGTGTTTTTAGCGTGAATTCGTCAAATTTAGCAAAAAACTGTTGACTTTTTGAGCAGCGCGACGTGGTGTCAACAGTTGGAACTAATATCAACCCTGGAATCACCTTCAATGCCTCTGGTGAATTTGTTATTGCATTTTATGACTTCCTGTTGCCACCAATGGACTTTTAATGCAATTATACATGAGGTTGATCACTCTATAGCGCTGTAGCAAAAGTTTGCAACAGGCCCATTTTCATAATTTTTTTTTGTTTTTTGTTTTTTTTTTTGAGATTAAAGAGGAATTCGAATGCACCTATTTGAAATCGACTCCACTTGTCTTGAGCTGGCCTAACCTTAAACATATTCTTATAAAGTTGAGTTCCATGCCTTTGTGATACATACTTTTTTCCCTGGAAATCGGAAAGGTCGATCAACATCTTTCTCCGGAAACAAACCCGCATATCTTGGTTCTCTTTGTGAAGTTATACCATGATATGATGAGATCGTCAGTAAGTCAACTCTTCTACCTTCAGCAGTGAAGCAGATGCACTCTCTTTTATAGAAGATATCATCAAGCCGATGTCCTACAAAAAAGAAAAGAAGCGATTAAGAAAACCATGGGGAAAAGACTGTAAAAATGATTGCAACAAAAGGAAGGTCAACCATAGTATTTGGATTATTTATTAAAGACTCAATTTTAGTTGTACAAATCGGTTGTGAAGGAAAAATGCAGAAGAGTTTTTTTGAACTCAAATTTTTGAGTTATGAGGTTGCAGCATGAGCCAAAGCTGATCTTAGTATTTTATATTGAACTACAGATATAAAGGTTTGAAGTTATAGGGGTTTAAAAAAAGGGGAGATATTTTTTTGGGTGGCCACAGAAAGATTGCAAGGAATTTCTTTTTTGTAATGAAGGGGGAATTTTTTCTGTTTTGTTTGACTTATAGATTAAAAAAAAAGGTTTGGGACCGAAAATTAGTTGGAAATAAACGTGATTTCGACACATCAAAGTTCGACTTAGTCAAAAGATTTTAACATTGCTCTTATGGGAGAGTTCACGGGAGGTTTTGTTCGACATGACAGAAAATTCGACATATACGTGGTTCGACACAATCAACTTTAACTGTAATTTTTAAAGGTTTAAAAGAAAACAGCTCAAAACGAACTGAGAAAATAATAATTCTCAATTTAAAAACACAAGCACACATACAATAAAGAAATGATGTACATACATATAATTCATATAAACAATGTACACTTACTTTGGACTTTTTCCTTCTTTTCAATTTTGCGTATACTATCTATTCTTTTACTATTAATTTTCTTCGTTTTTTTCAGCCTTGGACCACGTTCTAAAACCAAACAAAGAAGTTTAAACAAATTAAAAAATCTTAACTGTGAAATTAAAAAATTGATCTTAATTTAGCACGCATTAAGATAAATGGGAGGCATTTCTGCATCATAGAAGGAAACTACCAAAACCTAGAGAAATTGGCACAATTATGTCAACAGGGGTGCAGAAAGTTCTTTGAATAGGAAAATATTAGTGGCAGTTGACTGTATACCATTTCAGCACCGTGTTATAAAATCACCCAATCAGCGTTTTATCATCTGCTTTTCTGTTTAAAGAATTCATTACAGCCATTCTTTCAAAACGTTCATAGTTTTAAGCAGTTAAAACCATGAGTTTATTAGATTTTGAGAGAAAAATTCAAAGCAGGCTTTACTACCCACTTAGGAGAGTAAATTCCCGATTGGAGATATTCCCAGAGAATAAATTCCCAAGAATTAAAAATCACTACACCCCATTGGTTGTTCCCAAATTATTTTTAGTGATATTCTCAGATGCTTCAAATAGGTAGGTATAAATAAGCACAGCTGGGTTGAAAATTTCAATGCTTCCATGATTACATTTGTTGATGAGAAATAGAGACATGAATGTTTTGCTTTTTCGTGACCACTGTCTCCTATGCAGCCATAATTTGGTACTAGTTGCCTTCAATTTTGAGAGTATGCAGTCAGCAATGCATTCACATAGCAAAATTGCATATTTCAAAAAATGGATGCATCTTCTAATGCTGCAGTAGAATTGGAAAAAGCTTCAAATAATAAAGGATGGTAGATTCACTAATCTCAAAACAGACAATTTAAAGGCAAGGGCACAGAGAAAACAAGAGTTCCAACAAGAAATTAAAAAAAATGTGGCACAATTGAATTACAACTGAATGTCGCTATTGATTTGATGGCCTCTGATTGGTTGATGAAAGCCTGGGCCCAGTGAAATCGCACTAATGGAGATTAAACACGGAACTTCATTTAAAGTTAAATTTCAAGAAAGTTATTCCGCCCGCCTTACCTTCAGGAAATTGAAACTATTCTTTCAGGCTATAACAAAGAGATTGATGGGTCATGCATATCACTTCATTGAAAAATGAACAGAAGTATACGAATTTGAAAGTAAAATTACAGGTAATTTTTTGCAGTGGTTTCGATCCTTCGCACAAGTTGGGCCGAGTGTGTGGTGTAGCGGTTGTTTTTTTCATTTTTCTTGTTTTAGTCTGATGCAGATGGTTTGAAATGCATAAATAATAAAACAACGTTCATTGATAGTAGAAAATACGCTGATTTCATGAAGAGAATAAATGATTAAACCACAAATGTACGAGGCAGTACAAAGTTTAAGCGGCTCACCCTCGTACAGGAAGGCAGAAAAAATTTCTCTTACTAATTTAATTTTCAAATTCCTAATTTCCCAATTTCTTTTTTTTTCCTATTTCTATCTTTTAGTTTATGAAGTGATACGTTTGACCCATAAATATCTTTGTTACATCCGCAAAAAAGTAAATTTAGAATTTCCCGAAGGTGAGGAGCAATAGCTTTCTTGGAATTTGACTTTCAATGAGGCGAAGTCGAAAATCCCACGTTAAAAATTCATAAGAGCAATTTCACTGGGCCTAGGCTTGTGCAAGCCAATCAGAGGCAGACTTTCTGATATTCTGCCACATTTTTTTATCATTTCATTGGGACTGTTCTTTCCTCTTTGGGTACGGGGCGGTATCTTAATTTATTATTTCAGTCGTAGATACACGCAGAAAAAAACAAGAAAAGAGTCAATAAGCTGTAAGTCTTACCTGATGATTTTAAGAAGCGAATATCAATATTTCGAAGATTTGCTTGCAGATCAGTGTAAGAATATGGATAAGTAAATGCAAAGTAAGTCACTGCGCGTAAATTCTCTAAAGTGCGATACTTCCAACTGACAGTAAACACATTATCCTCCATCTGAAAGAAATTATTGACACCGTAATTATGGGTAAATACATCTGGCGTGAACTTCACAAAGGAAAAAACAAGATGCAAGAGCAACAGACAGAAGAAAGAGGAAGAGACAGAAATAACAGGACAATAGACAATAGACGGTTTTAGTGCGAAGTCAACGGTTCGCCAACAACCACAACAATGCACTTATCGGTCGCAATCAGTTGTGATAAAACTCGCGTAGCATTCCACACTATCTCACTCACTCTCGCGTGACCCCCATGTATACCCATCTCTTTCTAGTTTCGAAATTCATATACAGGGCCTTGTTTTACGACATATTAATATTAAAACATGTTAAAACGCCTCAAGGAATTCATTTCAGCCAAAAAGTTTCACGAGAAAGATGTCTCTATGGAAGATTTTTGAAATTAGAGGGAGATGGCAGTACAGAGGGGTTACGTGAAAGCAAGAGAGACAAACTGTCTTTGTTTTGAACGCTCATCACTGGCTGCCGCCATTACTAAAACCCTCTATTATGGGAAAAGACTCAGTGCTCCATCATGATTAAGAGAAACATACCTTTCCAAGATTTTTAAAGAGCAAGGGAAATCACTTGCAGAAGCTAATTATAGATACATTTAACTATAATTATAGATATCATAGCTAATTATAGATTATAGAATTGTAGGTTAACTTGTTACTTAATGCCAGAACAAAAATTTGATTTTGGAAAAGATTTTTCTATTGAAAGTAAATGTAACTTGACAAATTCATTGACTTACCGAAAATGTTGGTCGATCGCGTATTCTTTCCCATTGTTGTTTCCCCGGAGATGTTCGAGTTACGGGAGCCATACCCTGACTGTACATTTTGCATTGTCTATTCAGATTTACGATATTTAGTTTCAAGGTTGCAAAGGGTACTCCTCCTGTAATGAAAAATGTATAACCGCTGTAGCAAAAGTATGCAATCGACCCATTCCATGACAGTCATTAAATGTTTAAAGATGAATCCCTAGATCAAGGAATCTCAGATTTTCTAGGAATCTACGGGTGAATTTTTGAGATTGGCTGATTCCATGGATTATTCAGAATTTGACCTTTAAAAAAAACTTCATCTTCCGTTCCATGTAGTTTTTCAAGTTACTCAAGGATACAATGCAATAAAATTAGTCCTTGTTTGGGCGCGGGGAGAGGAGAGTCGTTGCGCGCAATCAGCCGCGGTCCCAGTAAACGCGGTTCACTGATTGAGCTTTCTACTCCGATTAGTTCATGTCCATCACCGTGGGATCGCGCTGATTCCGTGCAGCTTGGATTCGTCTTTGCGTCGCGCCCCCCCATGCCCTTCGATTGAACCCCGAATTTCTGGTTAAGTTTACCAAACGCGAGGGAATCGGGTCCCGCTTCAGAAAGTTTAATTTTTCGTTTAATCATCGTTTTCTCCCTCCTAGCTTCCTTTCCTTTTGACATCCTCGCTTTCCCCACCCTTCCTGTGTTTAATGCCTACCTTTTTCTTTACCGTATTCAAAGATATTCTGATTATTGGATTTCGACTAATTGCCAACGTAAGTATTAATAATCACTGCTCCAGAGATGACCATTCCTCACGGAGAATCCATCGATGTATCTTTTCGTTCGATATAAAAACGCGCTTCTCGCTTTATAATCGTAGTTCGCCCCGCTTCGCTTCCTTTCATTTATTTCATTTAAAATTTTAATTTACTTTAATTTCCGCGTCTTAAGTTAGAATCGCTTTTTCTTTTTTTTCACTTTTTATATCATCGCTTTCCACATGTAAAATCGCTTTTTCGCTTCTCGCTTTTTGTCTCATTGCTTTCCGCGTTTATAATCGATTTTCGTTCTCGCGCTTTTTTCTTTGTTTGTTATTTCGCTTCTCTCACCGCCTCCGCTTTTTTATTGTCATAATTAATCTCCCTGTCGTACCCTACTTTGTTAGGATGCCCCAAGGCGAGCGTCGCCAGGGAGGATTTTCCAAAACCCTTTAAAAGATTTTTTTTCCGCGGTTTTTTGTTTGTTTCGTTTCATACTTTTTTTAGTTTTTATTTTAGTTTCATTTCTTCGCCCGCGCGAAAACATATGGTCCTCCGTCCGCGATAATTTTTAAATAGAAAACTGAACCAGTCTAAAATTTTAAAAAATTTGTTCTTTTAAAATTTTGGAAAACACAGTATGGCTACCTCCGCTGAAAAACGCAAATCGGAACTATTAAAATCTCGTTATGAAAACGCTTCCGCTCGCTTACAGAAGGTATATGATTTATCCAAAAAGATTTCCGATCCAGTTATTTTACAGGAATTTTCAAATTCGGCAAAATTGGTCTCACAAATTCGAGAAGACTTTACAGCTGCTTTTGAAGCCTTTCAGGAATTTTCGGTGTCAACAGATGAACAATTTAAGCCGAATTTTAATGCTTTGAACTCTTTTGATGATGTTTATACCGAAATCGTTGCCGTCGCAAATAAAATTGGAACTAAAACAAATGCTCGTAGTTCATCGGAAAAATTGGAAAGTAAAATTCGTCTTCCCAAATTAGAGATCCCAACTTTTGATGGTCAGCCCGAAAATTGGCCAGTTTTTTATCAATTATTCAAAAAACTCATCCATGAAAATAAAGATCTTTCTAATTTGGAAAAGGTGAACTATTTAATTTCACATTTGCATGGAGCAGCGCGATCCATTTGTTCTGGTATCTTACCGACTGAAGAAAACTATAAAACATTATGCGATACATTAGTGGAGCGCTACCAAGATAAACGAAGTATCGCTGCATTATATATCGATAAGTTCTTAAAGTTCAAACCTTTGACCAATGAATCGGAAAAAACCCTGCATGTGTTTCTAGATAACATAATAGAAAGTATGGACGCATTGAAACAATTAAAAATTGACAACTTGGATGATTTTCTGCTTTTCCATATAGCTCAAGGAAAGCTAGATCCCGAGACGCGTCGTCATTTTGAAGACTCGGTAAGAGATGTGTCCATTCCCACGTACAAAGATTTAACGGACTTCGCACGAAGTCAGGCGAAAATCCTAAGTCGTAACTCAACTTCGACTGTTCCTTTGAAAAGCAATGCACCAACTTACTCAAATCGAGGAAATCTAAGCTTTGGCGTGCAAAAAAGTTTGAAAGTTGAAAAAAGTAATGACTTATGCGTCTTATGTCGACAACCGAATCATCAATGGTATCGGTGTGACACATTTCACAAAATGAATATCGATGATCGATGGTTGTACGTAAAAGAACACGGCATTTGCTTTAATTGTCTCTCAGGCGATCAACATCGCAGCAATAAATGCAAATCAACGCGTAAATGCAGCCACTGCGGCAACCCGCATCACACGCTCTTACATAGAGACGCGAATTGCGACTCAGCTCTCTCTGCGCGTCCCGGCACATCTGCAGCGCCTTCAAACCCGCATGCCACTATATGCTCGTCATCCGTGACAGGCGGGCTCAAGTCAACTACGGTCTTTCTGGCCACAGCAAACGTTAAAATTCGAGATCGTTCTGGCAAATTTCATACATGTCGCGCGTTGCTCGACAATTGCAGTCAGGCAAATTTGATCACTCCTGCTTGTGCTAAAAAATTGAAATTGCCATGGCGACCCACGTTAGAGACTGTGAAAGGAGTAGGACCAGAGTCCATTCGACCTCAAGCGCAAACTCAATTTTCATTCAGCTCTTGTTCTAACTTAACGAAATCATATCCGGTTAATGCATTAATAACGAACTTTCTCGAAGCTAATCTACCATCAACTAATGTCGATCGCGAAAAACTAGAGCCATTGACTCAACTGTCTTTAGCCGATCCGACTTTTTGTGAGCCTTCAAAAGTGGAGCTGATCTTAGGAGCCACGTTTTGGCCATTGTTGACTCAAGATAGCGAAGTTTTGAATTTTCCAGGGCTACCATCTGCCATTAAGACTTCTTTAGGATATGTAATTATGGGTTCTTTCAATGGGACTTCTGGTAACGAATCTATCGTATCATTTATACAGTCAGAAATGAAACCGTTAAATCAAATCGGAGTCCTTTTGAATAGTCGCCCACTGTGCCAACTAGGCAATGATCAAGACGCACCATCAGCGCTCACCCCTGCACACTTCTTGACCCTAGGATCGCCGTTAGAATCGCTACCAGCAGAAGATGTATCGATGATTCAATTAAACAGACTATCCAGATACCAATTATTGGATCGCATCGTCCAAGATTTTTGGAAACGTTGGAGAGTTGAATATCTGTCCACTCTACATCCGAGAGCGACATGGACGACAAACACTCCACCGATACAGAAAGGGACAGTGGTCCTTATAAGGCAAGATAACGCTCCGCCCCTGCATTGGCCAATGGGTCTGGTCCAAGACACATTTCCTGGTTCTGACTGCGTAACACGGGTTGTCCAGGTCAAGACGCAAAATGGAACCTTGGTGCGCCCGGTCGCCAAATTATGTCCACTCCCCTCACAATGAGCTTGGTTTGAATTTTCACTGAACCAACAGGTCACCACTGGTGCCTCTTAAACAAAAAAAAAAAAAAAATAGGATGCAGCTGTTCTGATTATGTTTGTTTTTGGAAATAGCCGCTTGTATCCAATTTGTGCAACTCGCGCTTCCGCACAATTTTCGCTTCGCTTCTCCTCGCTTCGCTTCTCCTCGCTTCGCTTCTCTTCGCTTCGCTGAACTTCGCTTCTCTTCGCTTCGCTGAACTTCGCTTCTCTTCGCTTCGCTGAACTTCGCTTCTCTTCGCTTCGCTGAACTTCGCTTCTCTTCGCTTCTCTTCGCTTCGCTTATAGTTTCGCTTCGCTTTCAAGTTTTATTTAATCTTAAAGTCCTCGTGTCGCTTAAAATTTCGCGCTTTTATGGTTTCACTTATTTGGCTTTGATTAATTTTTTTTGAATTGATCCTTTTGTCTAACAGGGAATTTTATGTTGAACCAAGGGGTTCAAGGCGGGGAGTATGTTTGGGCGCGGGGAGAGGAGAGTCGTTGCGCGCAATCAGCCGCGGTCCCAGTAAACGCGGTTCACTGATTGAGCTTTCTACTCCGATTAGTTCATGTCCATCACCGTGGGATCGCGCTGATTCCGTGCAGCTTGGATTCGTCTTTGCGTCGCGCCCCCCCATGCCCTTCGATTGAACCCCGAATTTCTGGTTAAGTTTACCAAACGCGAGGGAATCGGGTCCCGCTTCAGAAAGTTTAATTTTTCGTTTAATCATCGTTTTCTCCCTCCTAGCTTCCTTTCCTTTTGACATCCTCGCTTTCCCCACCCTTCCTGTGTTTAATGCCTACCTTTTTCTTTACCGTATTCAAAGATATTCTGATTATTGGATTTCGACTAATTGCCAACGTAAGTATTAATAATCACTGCTCCAGAGATGACCATTCCTCACGGAGAATCCATCGATGTATCTTTTCGTTCGATATAAAAACGCGCTTCTCGCTTTATAATCGTAGTTCGCCCCGCTTCGCTTCCTTTCATTTATTTCATTTAAAATTTTAATTTACTTTAATTTCCGCGTCTTAAGTTAGAATCGCTTTTTCTTTTTTTTCACTTTTTATATCATCGCTTTCCACATGTAAAATCGCTTTTTCGCTTCTCGCTTTTTGTCTCATTGCTTTCCGCGTTTATAATCGATTTTCGTTCTCGCGCTTTTTTCTTTGTTTGTTATTTCGCTTCTCTCACCGCCTCCGCTTTTTTATTGTCATAATTAATCTCCCTGTCGTACCCTACTTTGTTAGGATGCCCCAAGGCGAGCGTCGCCAGGGAGGATTTTCCAAAACCCTTTAAAAGATTTTTTTTCCGCGGTTTTTTGTTTGTTTCGTTTCATACTTTTTTTAGTTTTTATTTTAGTTTCATTTCTTCGCCCGCGCGAAAACAGTCCTCTTTCCATAAATACAAGAAAAGAATGAAAAAACTATACACACCAGTGATCCCGAAGTAAAACCAAGAGCGATTATTGTTTTCAAACTCAGTCCCTGCACAATCAGGATGGGTCCAGATACTGAATTCAAAATCCACGCCATCATTTCCTGTAAATTAACACACAAGATATATGGTAAGAATGGACAAATAAACCGTGGGGAATACCCCACCAACACTTTCTCACATCAAATTTAATCTGGCCCCAGACCCCCATACCCCCCTTTAATATCCTGGGGGAGACCCTCAGACCCCCCTTTGACATTCTGGGAAAGACCCCCAGACCCCCTTTTGATATTTTTATCCCGATCCGAAAATCCATTTTAGAAATATTTAAATTTTTCCTTTTTTTGACCCATTTTCCCATTGATTTTAATGGAAACCATTTTTCATCCATAACTAACATAAAAATTGAAAGTTAAAAAAACAAAGGAAGCCCCGTTCGAGTAAGGAAGTAAAAATTACAATTCTGACGGAACAAAAGGGAGATACTATTGACAGCCAAAAAGTTAGGTTAGTAAGAGAGATCCCGAACCAGAGTTGAGCGAAAACTGAACCAAGATTAATGTGATTCCAGGCGAAACTTTTCGAGATCTCGATCCAGTGGATATCGCCACTAGACACTTGAATTATTGAAAGTCGCTTCAAGTTGCTTCGAAATTACTGATTAAAATTACAAGTCACTTGAAAATAATTAATTATTCAATCAAATTAGTTGAGAAAGAATTAATTATTAAGACTTAATTATTATTTTTACTCTAATTTAATCTTTCTTGTCTGTGCCATTTGTTAAGTTGCTAATTTCTTTGTTATTTTTGTTTTGTAATAGGGACTTGTCCCGCTGATAATTAATAAATAAGTAGTAGTAGTAGTAGTAGTAAAGTCCAGCCGCCCAAACACGTGGTTCGTTATGCTGATATAAATAAATAAATAAATAAATAAAGCTTACAGCAAAAGTTGGCAAGAGCCTCATTATTGCAAAATCAATTGCTCAGATCGGTTTAAAAAAAAATAAATAAATGAATCGCTTACAGCAAAAGTTAGCAAGAGCATTATTATTGCAAAACCCATTGCTTAGATCGGTTTAAAAAAAAAAAAAAAAATAGTTGGAAGATTTTACAAACCTGGTTCTTTCTTTGTGATCTGTTCAACACGGGCAATATTACTCGAATCAAAATCCGAGACGAAAACAAAATCTCCGCAAATAATGTCAGGCATACCCTAGCTGTTAGATTAACCTAGCTCCTACAATAGATATGCCATGAATGCCTGTAGAAACAAAGAAGATAAGATGACACTTGAATTTTGAGGATCAAAGAAATGCAAGATTGGGCGCGAGGAAAACCAAAGGCCAAACCCAGAATGGACAAAAGTTTTTGACACAACTTTAAAACTAATTATATCTTTGAAAACAACTTCAACCTCCCTTATTAGTTAATAAATTTTTTTTCAGAAGGGAGCTTCCGTACAACGAAAAAGGTAGCGTAACTCAGACACCATTGAGCAAGCCTGCAGAAAAGGCTTGATCATCTAAAGAGTGTGGCAGAAAATGTGGCAAAATGTGGAAAATAAGGCAAAGTTTTGAGTTTTTCTTTATAGAAAGCTTGTTTACAACTATATTGCGGTTCCAGACTGAAACTGGATTTTAGTGGAAATAATTATTTTCAGTATCTTGCGAAACAAACTGAAACTCGATTTAAGTGGAATTAAGTATTTACGGCAGCTGGTGTTGATACAAAAAATAAACGAAATTAAGAGGCCGCGCTGTTTTTGTTGAAACCTTTGCCAAACGTGTTGTTTGGCCAAAAGTTTGTTTGGATCACATGTTTCTCAGAAATGAAACTTTTTGGCAAGAGTGAGTTTGAAAGAGAAGGTAAAGCTACATTGAAATTAGGTGAAGTTCTTTGTGCTGAAGAACTTTTTGTAGCTCTACCATGCTTGTTTGAGGTCCTATCTATTCCGTCACTTTCTCTAGAAGCTGGTTAAGAAGACTCTGAAATGAATCACCATTTTAGTGGATGGTAACTCCATGAATGAATCTCCTTCGCCAGCATGGAGAAAAAGACACAAATAAGAAAGGAATACCCTCATGTTGCCTGCATTTTAGTCTATCCGTTCTAAGTTGAGACCTGAGCGGGCGATAAATGAATTTTGGAAAATTGAGAATGGCAACATTTCAATAGGTTGTCATAACCCGAGAGTCGGGTGACATCCCTGTCATCTCGACCGACTGACGAGGGTTAGCATTCCTACGTTGCCACAGAAGGCAGATCTACCTGAATTGCCAGGGCTCAAGTTAGAACGGACAGACTATAGATCGCCATCATAAC
Organism: Trialeurodes vaporariorum; assembly: GCA_011764245.1. Taxonomy (NCBI): domain Eukaryota; kingdom Metazoa; phylum Arthropoda; class Insecta; order Hemiptera; family Aleyrodidae; genus Trialeurodes; species Trialeurodes vaporariorum. The sequence continues at coordinate 6,988,568 of VMOF01000024.1, read as the reverse complement.
TTTATTTTAAAAAAGCTTTCAGTCAAGCCAACAAGTGGATTTCAGATGTTCTCCATGGTTTCAACTAGTTTTCCCTCAAAAGCTGACTCTACAATCATCAGAAAGAAGAGTGTGCAACAGCTCCACAGAATCAAGACTTGCACAAAATACATAAAAGAGAAAATCTAAAACTTTTACAAAGTAACTGCTGTTGGTATTCATTTTTCATTCTGGCTCACTGCGCTGTCTCGTGGTTAATAAGTACCTATGTTTTTTTGAAATGTATTCTTCGAAGATAGATTTTTGAGGAATTCCTACCGAGGTGAAAATGATGGCATGATCAGATAAAGCGTTGAAATATAAGTTGAGGTATGCGCCATAAGTTGTTGCATAGATTGTGCATCTTCTACTTGCTTATCTAAAATACAGAGTGTGTTTACCAAAGCGGATTTTTACGGGAAAAAATCACTCATCAAAGGAGGCATTTAATTTAATGACTTCGTTTCACTGGACGTCATGGGTTTGACGAAAAAACAACTGCACAATCTTTGCAACGTCTAATGGTGCTTACCTCATTATAAATTTCAACGCTTCAAATCAACTACAGCAGTTTCTAAAACATCCACAGCTTGATTAATTTTCATCTGAGGAACGGTGACAAAGGACAAACAAGGGCAGCCTAAGTTCCCTCATTTTATCTTTTGAGAACTCCCTACATAACTGTTGACAGATGCAGGGGGTGTCATAAGCTGGATTGGGTGCTGTTTCAAATTACTTGGAGTACACTACTTTCTTTCAGGGAACATGATGACATAGACTCAACTGCTTTGTCATGATCTTGTCTATGCATTATTGTGATGGAGACAAAATCAGAGGCATTGTCATTTTGTGAACAGCAAAGCATAACAGCAAAGGGAGCATCAATGGCAAGATTAGACAAACATATTAACGAGGGAGAGGGATTACTAATAACGAAATGACGAGTCCTTACTTTCATTCAATCAACAAAAATACTCTTACTGTGGTTATTTTAAAATCAAAACAAACACAGATTACTGTCACACGAAAAAAAGACACCGCGAGTCTTCTTAAAATAACAAGTAAATCATAGGCGGTGAAATGAACGCGAATTAGGACATGAATGGCATTTTCCACTCTCAAACCAAAACCGGGTGAAATCGAATAGAAATTTAACGAAACACTGATAATTTTGATAAAAAAGAACAACAGTTCTGCTGGTTCCGTTTGGTTTTTTTCCCTTCAATTTTAATATTTGTGTCAACAGCTGATTCAATTCAATGACGTGACTTGGTAAGACACAAAAGAATGAGATGGTCCTCGACGATGTGAAGACAGCGACTCGGATAACAATCTCAGGCGCAAAATACTAACCCGCCAAGCATTCCTGAGACCAGGATTGCTGTACTAATCAACATACAAAATGACGCCCAAAATTTCTGGAGGCATCCTCAAATTTTTATAGTCGCATATGATCTTTGATTTTCTGTTGATTTTCTGACGTAATGACGTTGTTTCTTAGGTTAGAAAATATGAAAACAAATATCTATTTCTTATCATTGTCGATTTCGTCATTTTTGCTTCCCACGATTTTTAAGTACTTCTACTTCCCCTTATTTTTATCCAAGCTGTTTTTCAATCAAGGGTTTTAACTATCGCGTTAATCGTTTTTTTCTTTCTACTCTCTCAAAGATTCCCGCGCATCTACCACTCATGGATTTTTTCTAAAAAGAAAAGAAGAAAAAAAGGAAAATAAGTCTTAGCTTCACCTGCCCATATCGCATTACAAGGTAAAAATAATTCACCTGTGATAAGATGTCATCAACAGTTTCTCGACAATTATTCTTACTTTCCACTTCAAAGTCATTTTCAAAAATCCTACTCTCCAGCACGAGAAGCTATGATAGACAGCTGCCCATATCTTCGGATAACCACAGCATTAGTACAAGTAAACAAAATTGGGCTTACACAACATTTCGGCCCATCACACAATCCTCCCTGTTTAGCAATTTATCTCAGACTGGAAAAGGAAATAAAAATCCAGTGCCAACTTTTAGAAAAGCGGTTTCATTTCCTGAAAATGTAGCTTTGAGAGATCAATTCGGAGAGTACACTTATCGTGGATTGTTTGAAAGTAGCAAAGCTTTAGCTACCATCCTATCCAATGAATTGAGCGGTAAAATGCAAGAGCGAGTTGCTTTTCTATGTCCGAATAATGCCAATTATCTCATCACTCAGTGGGCATGTAGCATGTCTGGTCAAATAGCAGTCCCTCTCAGTCCGATGCATCCAGTGACGATGCTGGAATATTTTGTCACTGATAGCGATGCCAAAATTTTAGTTACTACAAAAGATTATGTTCATTTGTTGGAGGGTCTTTCAAAGAATACTGGCCGAAAACTGATCGTTCTTGACGAAACTTTCTCTAATGATGCCAGGATTAAACCAAAGAAAAAGGGATCTCCAGAGGAAGCAGATGGAAAAGATGCTCCTGTTGAGTCCCTTCATGGAGGCCTGGATCCAGAACTTTATGGTTGTTTAGATGCATTAATTATTTACACGTCCGGCTCCACAGGAGCTCCAAAAGGAGTCGTGCACAACTATATCAGTTTAGAAGCACAGGTTTCATCCTTAGTTAAAGCATGGGCGTGGTCAAGTAAAGATGTAATCCTTCACACGCTTCCGTTGCACCATGTTCATGGAATAGTTAACGCTTTGCTCTGTCCTCTTCATGTAGGCGCCAGATGTGTTATGCTACCTTCGTTCGATGCCGCAGAAGTGTGGACCCATCTTCTAGCTCTGAAGCAGGCCCCTGAAGATCGGATCAATATGTTTATGGGTGTACCCACGATGTATGTGAAACTTATCGAAGAATATGAGAAAGCTCTCCGAAAAACTGAGCGAATGGTTGAATTTGTAAGAGCACATTGTGAACAAAAGATCAGATTAATGGTCAGCGGCTCTGCTCCTCTGCCCGATCCTATTTTCGAACATTGGGAACAAATTACAGGCCATAAATTGCTTGAAAGGTACGGAATGACTGAAACTGGTATGACTCTATCCAATCCCTTAGATGGTGTGAGGAAACCAGGTTTTGTTGGACACCCATTACCAGGAGTATCCGTCAGAATTATAAAAGAAGAACCGGATAAATCAAGGACTATTTTACTTGAAGGTACTGAAACCGGTTCCAAGATTCTAGCCCCTGCTAAAGAAGAAATAAAAGGAATTTTAGAAGTTAAAGGGGATTCTGTATTCCAGCATTATTGGAGGAAGACTGAAGCAACCAAACGGGAATTCACTGAAGATGGTTGGTTTAAAACAGGTGATGTAGCGGCTTATGAAGATGGTATGTTCAAACTGTTGGGTCGTAGTTCGGTAGATCTGATCAAGACTGGCGGATACAAAGTCAGTGCCTTAAATATCGAAACTTCTCTGTTAGCTCATCCGAGTATTGTTGATGTCACCGTTGTTGGTCTGCCGGATATTACTTGGGGTCAAAAGGTGGCTGCCTTAATTGTTGTCAAGTCTGGTCAAGAAATCACCCTCGCTAATCTCAGACAGTGGGCCAAGGAAAGGATTCCTCCCTATGCTGTGCCTACCGTCATGAAGTCAATCGATAAAATACCGCGAAATGCAATGGGAAAGGTTAACAAGAAAGTCTTAGTCAGTGAATTGTTTTCCGAGCACAAAGGGAATTGAAAAAAATTTCCTTCTTGCGCTGTTCCTATTGTCATGAAGTCGACCAAAATTTCATATCGCGGAACACAATGGGTCTGTTGCATACTTTTGCTACAACAATATAGAACCTTGATTCTTCTGTAAAATTCGGCTAAAATAACGATGCGCACATTAAAAACGTTCAAAATCTACTCTTTAACTCAGGAAATCACTTCAATTTCAAATAGCAAGCGCTACACTATAGACACTATTTGCACCGGTATACTACTCCATAGAATGAACCACCGTGCACAAGTAAACAACATCGTAACTACAAAATGATGGAATTTCTTTTTTGATACATGAAATATAAGCTGCATTTGCTGTCTGGTCTTTTCGGTTTATCAAAGATCACAAAATATTAAAAAATGTACGCATCTAAACAAAACATTCCAATGTTTGTAAGTTCTGTTGATGTTTATATAAACAAGTTGGTACCATCTATGCAGTTATATGTCGGTGATATAGTGTCTAGTGTAGCGCGGGTTGTTTGAAATGGAAGTGATTTCCTGAGTTAATGAGTGGATTTCGAAAGTTTTTAATATGCACATCGTTATTTTCGCAGAATTTTACGTAAGAAACAACGAGTCATATTGATGTAGCAAAAGTACGCAGCAGACCCATTGAAAAAGTTGACAAGAAATACTTAGTCAGTAAATTGTTTTCTAAAGTGAGAGGAAATTGAGAAAAAATAAACTTTAAATTTTTTTTAAATTAAAAAAAAAAAAAAAATGGAACTAAAGAAACATTGTGACAACTGCTTAACTATAGGTACCAACTACCAGTATTGAAAAAAATATTGCTTCATGTTCCTCTGTGCCTGACAGTAAAATCGGTTTGTAGCAAATAAAAGTGTGATGTGTTTCTTTTTCTCATTTTGTATTACGTTTTTATCTAGTGCAATCCAAATTTCTTGTGTGGTAAGGTTGTACCTTTGGAAGAGTCCCCCCCCCCTGCTTTTCAAAGAAGAATAATTAAGTGACACATCGCATAAAAGCTACTGATTTCTTTTGTAGAATCCTTTTTGTTATTTTGCTCTCTAATTTAAGGTGGAAATTTAGTGACGGGGTTTGGTTACGGTTTGGTCACTTGTTGACAGTATAGTATGTCCGATCACTGTATAATATTTGTCAGTCATGTTTTGTAGGTAACTTCAACAATATTCAACATCATTCCATACCATATCAATAGTAGATAAATATAATAATACAAATTAGAATTTTTCCATCTATTGATTTTCAGGCTTGGTTACCAATTCGTAACCTACCTTGCTAGGTCGGTTTCAGAAACCGTAACCGGGTCACAAAATTCGAAACCAAAGATGGCAGACTTCCATTTGATTGTACTGTAATGAAGTGACCAAACCTGGTCACAAGTAAAATGTGTGTCTTTGATTTAGTTAGGTCACAGCAGTTGATCATAAAGTGACCCTATCTTGGATAGTGAAGGTTTTGTGGAAGATAAAAAGTACAAAAAAAAAAAAAAAACTGAGACAAACTAGTTTAAAAAAAGTGTCTTACTTATTTTTTAACTTCTAAAGTCTAATTATAAATTTTCTTTTTAATTATAGGAAGTATGGGTGGCCAATACTTTCAGGGGGGAAGGGGGGATCTGGTGAGTGGTTTTAGAGGGTTAAACACAATTGCTTAAAATTCTTTAGTCGACTTTTTGTCCTTATAAATTTTGTCCGTAGTTGCCTTTTTCAAGTTATTCTTGCTTTAAAAAGAAAAACAATGGATGGTAGTACTAACATATTGTATTTTCTTCCAAGTGATTTAGGAGAAACTCACTGAGATTTCACTCTGGTGGACAGCACTACTTCAATTCATCATTGATCTAATTAAAAAGGCTTCGCTTATTCAAAATCCCCCCTCCCAAAAATGAATCTAAACTTCACAGGGTGATTTTTAATGCTGCGAAGGTTACCTTTCCCCTAATTTTAAAGCCATCAAAATAATACTCAAACAGTAGACCATCAAAGTCCCAATTTAGCCAAATCTTTTAATGTAGATATCTCTAAAAAGAGCTCTGCCTGCGCATTCTTGTTCAATGCGTTTCTGTTATTTTCTTTTCCTTTTATTCTTTGTATTACCTTACAACCTACAATATTATGTTTCTCTTTTTATATGAATAAATTGAATCTCAATTTCTGCGACTGCTCAACATTTTCTCTGTTACTTTTCAATTTCCATTCCTTTTTTTTAAATGATTAAGTACCTAAATAAATTTCAAAAACGTATGTAAGTGACCACTGAGAAATATTTTATTTGCGAGATCAAGTTGAGATGATAGATCTCCTCTATGTAGGCACTTAAATATAATTTTAAAACCCAATTAAAACCCAATTTTGCAGACAATGTGCCGTTAGAGTTTGTTTCAGAAGTGTAGGCGTAGCTTACAAATAATCCTTGGAAATTTTTTTATTTTCTTTCTTTCAAAACGAAACAAAACTTGCCTTTGACTTTGAGTTTTGATTTCATACATGTCCTCAACGAAGAGCCAAGGCTCATTAATTTTCCTCTATATTTATTTTGTAATATGAGGAATAACATAAGCAAACTCCAAAGATTATTGGTTCAGATGTGCTTACGCATCTCTGAAACGACCTCTGAAGTGGTGTCAAGAGCTTGTGGAGACAGTTCGGATCTGTCAGGGATTTTCATCTCAGTCCCAGCAAAATTGATCTCTTCTCACAATCATTGTTTGCAATCATCTTATTTGTATATTGGGTGTAACTAAATTCTTAATAATACCTACTTTGTTTTCTTAAAAACATTTGTCCAAGATTGGAGCCCCTTTAAATCAATTATTGCACCCAGTTCAAAGAAATATCTTGTAAATTTTTATCATAATTGGTTACCATCATACATATAAGTTTTACCGTACAGCTCATTGGCCTTGAAAAGAATGTATTACTTGGTTTAAGAGGGATTTTCAGAGGACGCAGAAAAGTGGACAGACAAGATTGAATGTTGTCGATGCGACTTCGTCAAATTCGACTTTTTCAAATTTTAAGGGAGGCAGTTCTTTTGCTTTTTGGGTTCGACCGTCGACCCACAGTTTCGGCGAAAAGTGGAAATGTAGAATATTGAGGACTCCCCCCCTCTGCAAACGAGAAAACGGCAACTTTCGTGTCGGGTTGCCGCGGCGCCGGCGGGTTGAGGAGAGCAGCGACCGGTACTCATTTCGCGACTCTCCTCAACCCGCCCGCCCTGTAGAGCTCTCGGAGGATTTGCGAATGAAGTCCAGTTTCCGCCGGAACCGTAGTAATATAATATACGTCGGATCGTAGAGACGAAAAATTTCTTTCACTTCCATATTCTGCTCAAAACTTGAAAATGTCTACAACGGCTCGGCATTGACGAATTTAAATTTTGTTGGTTAACATTATTATGTCCCTAAAAATTCCCTCTTCTGAGCAGACCTGTGAGCTGCCATATGAACTTGTCAAGGCCACAAATTAATATCAACTGCAGGTGATGGAAAAGTAAGCGCTCCTTAGATTGCAACTTTTGGGTGTAGGCTATCAACTTATTATTATGTACATATCTCGATACATATCGAACGGGGAGGAGGTGAGAGGGAGGTATGCGTTCAGACTGGTTTTCCAGTCAAAATGCGCACATCGTGATATTTTTGCATTAAATTTCAATGGGTGTCATTTTTCAGGACGGAAAGGGGGGGGGGGGGTTAGTTAGTGGTAAAAAGTACCACGTGCTTGTCTAGACCACTTTACAACGGGAATCACATGGCATTTCCGCCGGAAAAGAGGAACTAAACCAAACCCTACAATCTGTCCACTTTCCCTAAAAACTGCATTAACGTTAGTTACTTACTTTCTTTCGAGGAGGTCTTCTCCCCTCCCAAATTCCCGTGCCCATGATTTCACCGCTCATGTCTTTGTGAAGGCTTTTTCTTTTTCACAAACCAGAGTGCCAGAGGCCGGATGTAAAGTAGACCTCCAGAAAGGCTTAAAATCACTGGAAGAGTGACAAATGAAAAAAAAAGGTATGCAGGTACGTAAATACCTACCTAATGTGCTGCCGGTAGGAGACAGTATGGGCTTCCTCTGTCTGTGAGCTGTTTTTTAGTGAGTTTTAAATTGGAATCGAATCAAAGGAAAAATATCGATTAGTATCGGTCTCGGAAATAGTTCTATTGAATTTTTAGTTTCCTCATATTCCTCGCTCAGCGCTCTTCTCTTTTACTCCCGCGACTCGCAGTGTCCCAGGACGCGAGCAACCCCTTACCCCCCCCGGTTCCCATCCCACAAAAGCTGCACGTAAAGTCGAAACCCGTCATTATTTTGTGTAAATGCTTACTTATTAAACTCTGAAATACGTACCTAGTGACTCATGAGTCATGAGCTATCACAAATGAAGACATTTTCCCCTTTCAACTATAGTTAACTCTGACTTACTTACTACTTACTAAAGCGCTGCTGTTGCCTCGGGCTTCCAGTCGATTTCAGCTGCAGCGTAAACATGTCGGTGATGCGGGTGGTATAAGTTTGTTTGAAAGGCGCTCGAATTTGATTATTAATGATAGTAATAATTTGATTGTGAATATTATATTGGAAAGTCGAGACAGCCAAGTTGTGGAGTATCGGAGGAGTGCAGAGGGAGAGGGGAGTACCGGGCGACGGGGCGGGGCGGGGTGGGGAAAGGAGTGGCAACGGGGAGCGGGGGGCAGAGGGTGCTGCGTAGCAGTCGAACAGCTGTGAAGGCGATTCGCGTAGGATTGAATGAAGGAAGTCAAATTCCTTTTGTTGATCTTGATTCCTCATACAGCCTGAAGTCGTGTGTTTTGGTGCATACTTGACAATTTCTAATTAGTTTTTCCACATTTTCCTATCCTAGCACGACAGCGATTTGTGTGTTTTTAGCTTCTATTTTACAATACGTTTCTCTCGGCGTGTTAGTTCGCCCAGTGTCCTCGATTTCTTTTTTCTTTTTCAACGACTGATAAATAAAAAATATTATACGTAGTGTCGATGAATTTGCATCATAAAACCTTATAGTGAAGTGCACTCAAATTTTGATGAGTTGAAGTAACCTGATTGAAATGCAAGTTTTATTTCGCCACTGTTGAGAGTTTTACAATGTTAAAAGTTGATGGTTTAAATAGTGTGGTCAGGGTCTTATCTGTGGAAATGAAGGAAACTTTCATCCTGTCAGAACCATTCATGTAAATAACTCAAAGTTATCAAAAGTTATTGTGACTCTGAATTGAGGAACATTGCAGAGAAAATGTTATCTTTCTCAGGTTTAAATTCTTACGATAGTGCCAATGAACCGCCAACATTGCTCCAGCAGTGTTTCCATTATGTTGCCGATAATTTAGAAACTATTTGTTCGAAAACGAAATCGGGCTTTGAACTTAGCAATGGAGTGGTATTACCGAGAGAGATTTGTGACAGGCTCTTAGCCGAATATCAGCACAAGCGAAAAACTCTAGATGACAAGTTTGCCTCGGTTTTCAAGAATAATCAAAGGACGAGGTTAACCAGAGTGTGCGTAAAAAATTCGGAAATAACTGATGCGGGATTAGCAATGTTAGTTCAGCACAAACTGGAGATCCTAGATTTGAGAAAATGCTCTTCCATCTCTTTTAAATCCTTAAATGCCATCAACGAGCACGGCGAAAAATTACGTTGTCTCATTGTCGGGGACGGTGTCCATCTGTTCCCCTCTGATGCAGCTCCAGGCGTGACTGAAACGATCCTCTTAAACACACCTAACTTGAGGAGTCTAGCTATCCACAGCTGGCCATTGAAAGTCTACCCTGTCTCCTACTTTTCAAATCTACTTCGTCCGTTGACACAGTTGCAGCATCTTGATTTGTCTGGATGTGATGAAGCTGCAGCTCTCGCAAGCAGTTTGCAGATCGTCTGTCTGAAAAATTTAAAATCGTTGATCCTTCACAACACCAAAAATCTTTACTGTGACTACACTGTTGTCAGAGCCATTCGTTATTTGGAGAATCTAGAGTAAGTTCCGTTAAATATTCATTTATTTACTTATTTAAAATGAATAAAATTGAAGACTTCTTCTGTGAGAGGGGGTGTAAAGCAGTGGGTGTGCTCGTGCTCAAAAGTCCTGATTTCAAATTGCTGTTGCGTGAAATTCTGGTGTGGAAAACTAGGTTTTCTCATTGTCTTACATTTAGAGCGTGAGGTCGAATCTTCAGATGACGGAAAGAACCCAATCCAACACTTCATACTCTTAAAAGAACCTTCTGAAATCAGGTATTTTAAGCTTAAGCACACACACTGCTTTATACCCTCTTTTACGGAAGAAGTCTTCAATTACTATTATGTAAGTAGGTACTAGACAGTCTCAGATCAGGAGAAAATTGAATATTTTGTCCTATATAACAAGCAGCATTGAACTACTGTAAATGCATTAAAATACACCGGTGAGTGGTTTTTGGCAAAGAGTTTAGAATTCGTTGCCATGGGTTGTTCCAGATAAGTTTGGGCTTGACATTCCACGGCTACAACCTGATTAACCTGGAATGATATGAAGCTGATGTTTTCAATCAAGCCGTCCAATCTTTCTTGAGATAGGCCATAACCAATTGCCCTCGTATGTGTTTTTAGGCATTTTGTATGTGGCCATCGCTACTTGCCAGCACCTGTTACGCAGGATGCTTCAATTCTTATAACTATGACATTGAATGTTGTTCATGTCTTGGTTCCATGAAAGTATATATGTTTCGGCTGTTCTCGTTCGATTGATTCTATCTCTTTCACTGTCGTGTGACCCTGTTTTAGGTCTGCCTCTCTCCTGAACTTGAATTTGTTTGTCAAGACTGTTTATTGGCTGTCCAAAGAATGATAAGAATTGACAACTGTACAGCAAAAATGAAAAGTCTGCTGCTTACCGCTCCGGACCAATCAGGTTGCGCGGTTGGGTGTTTAAAGCTGATGTTTTCATGAAAGCTGTAGAATAGTCCAGTCCAATCATTTCTAGGGCAAGCTATTTTTGCAGATCTCTCCCTATGCTTTCAACCTGATCGTCATTGACAGACTGGTAGAACGCATTTCTAACCTTAGATCTGCTCAAAAATTTGCAATTTCTAAGTTGGAGATGTAAGAGAGAGATAGCTCTTGTGAGGAACATGTGAGAGGGAGAGAAACAAATTATGGCAAGTGTGAACCAAACGAAACCAAAACGCTTGTTCTTTCTTGGAAACATCATAGAAACATTATTCTGTGGTGAAGATACTTTAACAATCTATAATTATTTAATGTGAATCTTCAGTGACCTGTAGTGACATTCAAATCCGCTAGATGTGCGCCACTGTTGTGCGCTCTCTTTGGAACTGTAGTTTTTCCGCTTTTGACTGTCATTTGTTGAGGCTAGAGTCAACTTTTCCAAAATGTTTGAACATTATGTGGAAGATCATTTATCCCAAGAAGTATTTAGATACCATTTCAAGCTATTTAAGACCAATTTTTCGGGTTGAAATTACTGGCAAGACATTGTTAGTTTTAAAGTTTTGTACTAATTCAATTAACACCTTCAAATGCATAATTTCTTGCCATTACTTTCGACCCTAAAGATTGGAGGTAGAAAGCTCCAAATGGTATCAAAATGTTTGTTAGAATTTGTGGATTTGTGTTAGTGGATTTAAATGTCATTACAGGTTGCTGAGGCGTCACCTTCAACACTGGCAATGGTCATCCGACCCGAATATTCTTGGTCAATCTTTGTAATTGAGGCCCATTTGCTCAACTTTAAGTAGGAAGTGCACATATTCTTAGAACTTTTTTGGGTCTTTTGATATGTTTACACAGAAGTAAATTATTGACGAAGGTGAAACTTTATGCACTTATCAACTTTACTGTTTCTTTGGTTTTACAGAATTTTGGATGTTTCTCAAGTGGATGAAAGAGAAGGCAAATTTGAGTCACCCGATCGAATATTAGCTATGATAGTTGAAAATCTTCCAAAGTTAAAATCATTAGATATCTCGGGAACGAATCTTGCCGGCACGGGTAAGTCGCAGTCTTTCCTCAGACATTGTGCTCTCTAAGTTATATCTGTAAGTATGGCAACCCTGCCATGCAGGGCTGCCGTTTGTCGTTTAATTACTCGCATTTTTCAATTCACCGATGATTCCACTGGTTGAGAAAAGATTACACAGTTCAGTTCAGTGTATTACTGTAATGCACGAAAATACTCTGATCTGTAATCTTTTCTCAACCGGTGGAAACTCCGTTAATTAATAAAAATATCCGCAAGTTTTTTAAAGTCATCGACGACTCCTCCAGTTGAGAAAAGAAAGCAGATCAGAGTATTTTCGTGCATTACAGTCATACACTGAACTAAACTGTGTAATCTTTTCTCATTCGGTGAAATCATTGGCGAATTGAAAAATAGCATTAACGGCAGCCCTGCTGCCATGTGACTGGATCTCTGTTTCTAAGTTGTGCTGACATTGTTGCCAGTTGGTCATGTACAGAGTTAGTTTTTCAAACTATCCCTGAACAATTGAGCCAAAATATACACTCTGAAGTAATTTAAGTTGCTTACTAAAATTTTACCATCAGTTTTCCTGTATGCTGATTTGTATTTTCCCGTATTTTTTTTGCCCTCGGGTGTTTTGTTTGCTTCATTCTCAGTGTCAGTGCTCATATAACTTTTCTTAGAACAAAAAAATTATTGTTAAAGAGCAAAAGTTGTACACATTAGTTTGGTATAAATTAAAAACGCAATGATTTTCTCTAACTACTTACTTAACTCAATCAGGTATGTTAATCAGTATATTTTTAGTGTAAATCTTTATTTATCTTGGAAGGTTTATATTAAGTAAAAGGCGGAGAAGGGCACCAAAGGGGCGAGGGTCTTATTATTATTACTTATTCATTATTATATTATGAAAAAACAAAAACAAAAAAAGGGGCCAGGCAGCATCTATTTTTAATTAATAAGTAAGAATTTTAGTTTAACTATAGTGATGCAAGTTGTTTTTCTTTTATTTTGTACAAATTTCTTAACCCAGCAGGACCGATAGCCCCAATATAGAGGCTGATAATTTTATTTTGATTTAACATATTGTAAGTTTATGTTTAAGAATAAAGCTGGATCAAAAAAAAAAATCTGCTTCGGCAAGATCCTGCTGAACTTGGTTCTTGCCGAAACATGTCTGATGAGGTAAGATGTAAGTGAAAGGCAATGAGTTTTTTAATGTTAACCAAACCTAGCTTACAACTGTTTCTAGTTTTTATAGTCCAAGTTTCTCTATAAATGATGGTAGAGGTTGTTACAGAAGTGTAGGCTAACCGAAACGGATAATCTTTGGAATCTTCCAACATTATTTCTCATATTATGTAATAAAAATACATGAAAATGAGTTTAATAGTTGGTTTTTCATCAAGGAACGCTTAAAAATCAAAATTTTGAAGTTTAGGGCAAGTTTTGTTTTGATTTGAAGGATTGAAAATTGAAAATTCGCCAAAGATTACCGTCTAGGTGCGCCTACACTTCTGAACTAACCTCTACCCGCACATAACAAAAAAACCAGGCTGAACCCTAAGTTCATTAATTAAGTATGACTTTCCATTTCATTGCAGGTATTGCTGAAGCGCAAATATTACACTCAGAAAAAGATCGCAGCTGTAATAATTTTAAAAGTTTGGTGGGAGCAAGGAAAAGCGACATTGCTGGTCTATCGTCAAGAGTGGACAATCCATTGGAATTCTTAGGTCTCTATGGAACTGATCACAAAGCTTGCTACAGACATGACATTCCTGCAAAATCGGTGGGTTTTTTTTTTCAAATCTCGTTGTCCTTAATCCAGTGGTGTACTGGAGTCCCCTCCCCCCTTTAATCTGCTGATAAGCATTTTTGTTCTATTGTCAGATTACTGTCTATTGGGGTTGTTTTAAACAATGGGACTGTTGCTAACTTTTGCCATAATAAGCAATTGAAAAGTTGGTTCTTGAGTAAAATAATCAGGAATAATTACGATGGACACTTTAAAAAATTACAAAATTTACTCAGAGACTCACAAAATGCGTAAAGCGTAATGGTGGAGCTATGCAGCTGGCACCATGAGAGATACCTATCTGATTTGATGCTTTCCTCTGTGTGTTTCTGTAGGTAGAGAAAGAGAGAGAGAGAGAGAGAGAGAGAGAGAGAGAGAGAGAGAGAGAGAGAGAGAGAGAGAGAGAGAGAGAGAGAGAGAGAGAGAGAGAGAGAGAGAGAGAGAGAGAGAGAGAGAGAGAGAGAGAGAGAGAGAGAGAGAGAGAGAGAGAGAGAGAGAGAGAGAGAGAGAGAGAGAGAGAGAGAGAGAGAGAGAGAGACCAATTAGACAGGAATCCCTCACAACACTTGCGTAGCTCGGCCATTTAAGAGCAAAGATGTTCATTGTTCAGAAACTGTTCATTTGAATGAAAGTGCAAGTGTTTGAGAGTGGCTATCAGGACGCAGAATTTGAATGCAACTATCCTGGTGTGCTAGTCATGCTTGTTTTTGTCATTTTTCAATTTCTTCATTGTGTAAATCCTTCCAAAATATACAGTTATATCAATTTCTGTGTCTAAATAGCCATTTTGAATCACTTGCGCTTTTGTTTCAAATCAATTTGTCACAAATTTTAATTTAAGGTTAAAAAATAAGAGGCAAGTAAAAGCCAGTAATGAGGGCCAGTGTGTGTTTCCAAAATTACATCCCAGAAAGCCCCTCTATGGTTAGAGCTTGTTTGTCTCTGCTGTCCCATTTTTTTTTTAATAATGATAATAATAAGAAAAAAAAAAAAAAAGAAAAAAAAACAGGAGTACGGCAGGAAATTATGGACTCTGCGAGGCCAAAACAGTAAGTTATGGACAAAAGAGAGCATCGACTCAGCTCGATATTACACCGAGAGCTTTCCCCATCAGGACAGTAGAACAATGTTTGTACAAAACCTGTCCCCAGGAGAAGTAGTCTCCTCCCTTTGCATAAGGGATGGTAATTTTTAATTTATAATAATTTATTTTTGTACACACACCGGAAAATTCAAACAACCGGAAAAAGCTCAAGACTTCGGACTATTGTTTAGTCCTGCTGAGGGACTTACACCCCATTACCCGCCACAAGCGGTGATAAACAACCAATAATAATAATAATAATAATAAAAGAGATAGTAAAAAATAAAACAGTTAAAACTCTACTTTCTGTGAATATTTCAGATCGCTGGGGATGCGACAGAGACTCAACTAGTGACGGCAGCCCTGAAATACATTGATAGACCGGTCATCATTCAAAGGGTGTTGAGTGATCTGTATCACCGATTCAGAAACGAATCCATCACAAATGTCCTCCAAGTTTTATCCATCATTTTATCAGCTCTAGATCGACACATTACTGAGAAGAACATTCAGATATCTGGCAGGTGAGTAGCTTGAATTACCTATAATAATAATGGGTCTGTTGAGCACTTTTGCTGTAGAGGCAGAAATAATTGATTTTACCGTGAAATGTCATGAGAAAATGCAGTAGTTGTCTTTTGTAGTTAATTTTATCTATACCTGAAATTGCTGGACTCTGTCAGACTTTAGTCTTGTTGTTGGAAGGACTATCATTAGAAATTCAGGAGGTGTATTAAAGTTTAAAGGCTTTTGTCCTGGATTTTTTGTCCCATGAAAGTTGGTCCTTGATCATTTGTCCAACTAAATTTTGTCCTATAAAACAATTGGTCCTTTCATTATTTTTGTCCTCGACTGTAATGTCCACGAGTTTTCAGTCCAATTATTTTTAGGTCAGAGTATGTCTTTTGTCCAGTAATTTTAGTCCATTTTTTTTTTTTTTTTTTTTTTTTTTTTTTGTCCTTGTGTAAAATAAAATGAAGAAATAGAATTTCGCCGACAACAAATTACAATTTTCTTACTTCTAGGTGACCTCAAGAAATTCAGATTTTTAACCAGAGTGGTTTGCATTTTTATTGTTTCAGTGCCATCATTTTTTACATTGTTAAAACTCGGGATAAGATAAATATGTCTGTGCGTACAAAAAGGCACATCATTACAACTTTGTTGAATGCCATGGATGCTTTCGCTGATGATGACACGATGATGCGAAATGGATGCCTCGTTTTGTCCCAGTTCAAGATTCCCAAAGATGTTGTTAGTTTCTTTCAATTTCCTTTATTTTGTTTTTTTATTTGGTCATTGGGGCATTTTTCCAATGATTTTCGTCCGTTTTAGGATCAATCCAACAATTAATGTTAAGTGCATTTTAAACCAAATTGTTGGGCTCAGTTACATACTTTAATAGTAAATGTTTAGCCGCTCATAACACTCAAGTAGTCGGCCATTTTTGCCACTTTTCAACAATTTTGTATAAATATGATAGATATGAGATAGAAATTTCAAACGAACATATTCTGAAAGCTCTTGCTTTCTTCTTTCGCATGCATGTTTCAGTGAAATTTTGCACACAAAAATTGTTTGACCCTCACCCCTCTCTAAATCCCCTCTTTTTTGTTTCCCGGAAAACCAGGTAAGGGTGTTTCTACTATATGATCAGTTGAAATAAAATCGGAAAAATAGAAAAAAAGCAAAGTCTTATTGATGACAACTTCAGAAACAACGTCTAGAAATTTCCGTATTTCATCTTCTTTACTTCATTTCGCTATGATCACTACACAGTCAAAACAAACAGTAACTTGAGTAACCTCAAATACGGACTGCAAACAATAGAGAAGCAAAGCGCGCTTAGAGTAACGTGCTAAGATCACCCAGCAGCCGAGACGTGCTTCGCCCTAGCGGATTTTTTGGACACTTTATACCTCTGTGCAACCCTCATACCAATTATTCGTACGTTTTTTAACGTCCGCTATGCTTGATACGCATGCAATCATGAATAACGTTTATAAACGGCCTTGACTGCCAATAGCAAAATCCATTCAGTTGCTTATAAACGGCTTCGACCACTTAGGTGTTAATAAGTGATCCAAAATTTTAAATGGCCAGTTTTATTTATTTTTTATTTATTGAAAAATAGTACACTGGAGCCACTATTGTGTACAATAGTTTAAAAAAAAAAAAAAAAAAATTCTAGCGTTAATTTTTTTTTTCCCCCCTAAGAATTCACTAACGGTATAGAAGGCGTCACTTCACCTCACGCAGTAGGTGCTACTTTACCCTCAAAAGAAATGGTGCAAAGTCTGAATTCCTGAACATCAGTTTTAGGTTTAGAAGGAGCGCATTTATTATTGAGTTGCCGAGAACTTAATATTATTTTCAGAAACTTGTTGCAAAATTTTGATTTTTTTAATGTAATTATGCCTTGAGTTGAATCCATGGTTAGGAAACATATCAGTCGGAAGAGTAAACAGGCCGTTTTTGACTCTCTAGAGAAACAAGTTGAGCATTTGTATCTTTTCATCAACAATTTTTTCTGCATTTCATGTGTTTCTAATCTTTATTGCTTTGAAATCTGATGTTGTTTCAGATATTTGAGTACAAAAGACTGGCAACAGCTCTAATTTTAGTAGTCGCAAAAAAGAACCAAGATATTTTTATCCGAAGGATCAGCATGTATCTCTTAAACTCTCTCGCTTGCCAAGTGAATGAAGATCACAAAGAATTGCTCGGAGCACTAGGAGCAATTTCGGTAAGATTCAATCATTAATTTATTCATCTTTTTACAAGTTCCAATAACTAATAAGCCAATCTTGATAATATTTCAAAAATAAGTACCAGAAAAAGCTTATTGTGCGGAACCTACGATAAGTTGAATTTATTTCTCTGTAGAATTCCCTATTTGTAGAGAGATAAGACAAGAGGGTCGTCATCTAGTCAACCTCTGGTCAACAATTTTTAGACTCTGGGTGCCACCATTGGATGCGATTTCGCTCATTTATTTACATTTTTACCTGAGATGGCCCACGGTGTTTTACTGATCAAAGATTTGATTTTCGATGAAGCTCTGTTAATTTCGATCACAATGTAACTCAAGAATGTCCATCATGCCCAAAAGAACCTTTAAAAGCTTGAATAGGTGTCGATCAGTGAAGGCAATGAAAGATTGCGCTGTTAGAAACTCATGCTATTGTTTTATGAGGGATAAACGCACGGATCACCCATCCTTTTCTGAGAAAAGCACTTGGTGCTAGTACCAATTTCCATAATTATTTGTCAACTTTTAGCTTCAATTGCGCAAAAATGGCACGGTAAAATTTTTTGGTGCTGTGAGAACTTTTGCTCAGCTCAACGAGCGGCATCGATCCATCAAAAAAATCAATTTATGGCAAGGGTCCATTTCCCGCTAGGAATGTGTTGGATCCTTTGACCGGAAGCCAGTTCCTATAAACTAAACGTACAGCATCGGATTTACAAATTTGCCGCCCACGGGCCTTTTGACTTTTCGTCGCCATCTCCAAACCCATGCTCAAAGGCGGGGAGGGGGGGGAGCGAGCTACAGGGGTGCAAAATGATCCAAAACGCCGGAAGTTTCATGCAATTTGGGACTCTCTTCTCACAGGATTTTCAAAAAATTTCCTCATAAAAATTTGAAAAGAAAAACCTGTTTTTCTTATTTCAACATTTAAGCACTGTATGTACACTTTACCGGTATTTTCGAAATTTTGAGACCATTTTCTGGGAAAAACTTACTGCCATTAAAAAAAAAAAATCCTACAAGTTTCTGAACTTTTATACGATCCACGGATCGCTTGATCGGGCAATTTTGCACGCAAGCCCAGCTAGGAGGGGGGTTCTGGAGGACTTGAGTGGAGGTCTACCATCGAAAATGTGTGTGATTTTTAGAGAGATTTCCCGATTCTTACATGGGAAGTTACTTGAATTTTTGTGGTGATAACAAGGCTGTTAATGCACTGCGTTGTTTTCAACAAGAAAATCAGCAACAAGCCTAAGTTCAAATGAGACGTGGCCGCTGGCGCTGTCACCAAGCCGCCCGCAATGAGCCCTCGCTAATGCAATTTTAAATTCCGAGTCCTACTTATTTTTTTACTCGTCCACCATCGTCTTAGTTGTCCAATAAATTTCAAAGCTGCATTTGTGACAGAAGGCATTAAAAAAAAAAAAAAAAAAAAAAAAAAAAAACTTCCTTGAGAAATTTGGCGCCTCCAGGGATCTGCCGTGCTGGACTATGGCCCATGTGGCCGATGCCTAAATCCAGAGCTGGGCTTAGGCAAAAATAAGTCCCGCCGTCAAGTTTTGAGATGAATCAAAATTTGGCCGCCTACCATTTGAATGCATTAGCAGTCAACGATTTCCCATGTACATCAATACTAGTCTTTTTTTGTGGGCTTTCAAACGAGTATGATG
This sequence comes from Trialeurodes vaporariorum, assembly GCA_011764245.1. Taxonomy (NCBI): domain Eukaryota; kingdom Metazoa; phylum Arthropoda; class Insecta; order Hemiptera; family Aleyrodidae; genus Trialeurodes; species Trialeurodes vaporariorum. The sequence goes on along the minus strand of VMOF01000024.1, from coordinate 6,969,571 downwards.
TGGTTTGGGGGGGGGTTTTGGATCCACCATTCACTTTTGGTGGCCTAGGCAACAATAAGTCGCGCAGTCAAATTTGGAGATAGTTCAAACTTTGGCCGGCTACCATTCAAATACACTAGCAGACAACGATTTCCAATCTACATCAATCCTCGTCTTTTTTTTTTTCGTGGGCTTTCAAACGAGTATGCGGTCGAGGGGTGTTGGATCAACCATTTAGTTTTGGTGGCCTACAAAGTGCGGCCTCCTTTTTTCGTCAAAGAGAATTGATTCATCATGGAAAATGTCTACAAGAAGTATCAGAAAATGAGTGGAAAATGAGGGAATTGACGAAAGCGTAAAACTGATCAGGAAAAGTTCATTGTCCTGTTTCTGGCTCACAAATTTTATCTCTTTGTTCTATTTTTCAACAGTGGGTGCTAGAAATTATTCAAGAGAGGCTTGCCGAGAGGGAGGCTGATGATGTTTTGGATGTTGCTTGGTCAATAATCTGGAATGTCACTGATGAAACTCCAGTGAATTGTGAACGGTTTCTGAGTAAGAACGGAATGGACTTGTTCATCGGCTGTCTGGAAGTAAGCTTTTCATGATTTTATTCCACTGAAATAGAGGTTGGAAAATTTTGTCGTTATTTTTGGCTGATTTCGATGATATTTTTCGTTGATTTCGGTGTTATTTTTGCGTCATGGAGGAAATATAGCGCGTTTAATGTAATTTAGTTAGTTTTATGACCCATCAACCTCCTATTTTAACTTTTGTAATGATGAAAACTTCTAATTCCTCCTCAATTTTAGCTACCTGTGTGAATTGTTTCTCTTCCATTGGACTCAGGCCACTTAAGCGGTTAAAAGTAGCAGAGTCAAGTGGTTTTGTGAACCAGCTTATTCATTCATAGGAGAAAAATTGCGGTAAATTCAACGTGCTCGCACTTTTACGATAATTCCGCAAAAATTTGTCCATTTTGTGATTTCGCTCAAAAAGGCCAAATTTCGCGATTTCGCTGGTTCAACAAGGCCGAATTTTGCGGCCATTTCGCGGATTTATGGCGATTTCGCGCAAAAACCAAAAAACGGCCGATTTCGCGTTTTCACACTTTGCATTTTCGTAATCAGGGGACCGTGATCGATGCTCCTATATAGTTTTCAAGGCCATAGGAGCATTTTAAAAATTTCGCGGCGAATCGCGGCTGCGAAATTTTGCCACCTCTACACTGAAACCATGGTGCAACTTTCAAGACTTTTCTTGATGAAACCACTCATCAATGACAAGCCGGGTGCATTCGAAGCTACAAAATTCTAAAATGGACTTGTCATGGGGCTCTTCTTAACTTGTGCTATAAGCAATTGAACAGTCACTTCTTGAGTAAAATGCTGTAAAAACTACGATAGGCACATTAAAAATGACAAAAATCACTCACAGAAACAAAATGAATCGCAACAGACATTGCCCTGAAACTATTGTCCCAGGGAAAAATCATAATATATGAATGAGGAGTTGAAGATAGCTCAAAGGTAATAAAATTGCTTTCATTTCCCTGATTCAGGGCAATGTCTGTTGCGAGTAATGTAGCTATGATTGCTTCCATTTACTTCAAGCTTATTTTTTTTGTTAAGTTCTTATTGGTTAGGTGTGAGATTTTTAACGTTAGTATGGAAAGCAACTCATTGGTTTTTAAGATTTCTGTGCATGACTCGTTCAATTCAATTTTAAGTAAAAAGGTAACATCATCTGAGGAACAAAGTGACTGGAGGGAGGGGATTTTAAATTTAAGACCAATATTAGAGTAATCGTGATCTAAGTGATTTTTAGGTTGGCCAATTTTAAATGATGAAAGTCTTAGAAATCTATGTTGGATCGATTCAATATTTATTATTTGGACATTTATCTGAGGAGACTTTACTTCTTTTTATATTTTGAGTACCACTGCCTCAACCCTATTCCCCTCAAATTTATCGAAGCACCTCGATAATCTAGTTATGTCTTATTAATTTTTCAGGCTTTCCCAGATAAAGAACAGCTGTTACGCAACATGATAGGACTGATTGGCAATGTTGCCGAAGTGAAACTTTTGAGACCCAAATTGATGCAACGGCAGTACGTTAAGGTGTTTTGTGATTTAGTTAGTTCCCAGTGTGATGGCATTGAGGTAAATATACTTATTCATATTCTTTGCTCGTTGGATACTTTTTTAATTGGAACACAAGTAATTTTACCTTTTTACTTTTTCACTACTAAAAAAGTTAGAAATAGAGAAAGTATTGTAATGGCGCCAAGATTTTCAAGGTATTTTGTTTTGATATTTGGCCCACTAAGACTCAGTAAATCTTGATAATTACAAAATAATTGGCTCTCATCATGCTTAATACTATCCTAAAGAATATTCATCCATGAAGTTTCACTGTTATTCAACCATCCGTGACTTGGAGGTGTAAATGCACAAACTTTCTGTGGCGTCTGTCTCTCTGTAGCCATGAAACATGAAACTCAGCATAACTTTTTAACTATTGATCCTTATGCACCCAAATTGTGCAGAGATGTTGCTGTTAACATTATCCAGAGATACTTTTTTTGTTTTTTAAATTTAACTTTAACTTTAACTTTTAATGGCTTTAATTTTACAGGTCAGTTATAATGCTGCAGGAGTGCTTTCTCATTTAGCCTCTGACGGGCAAGAAGCTTGGACCATTTCAAGTCCGACTCGAGACGAAGTTTTGAATCGCATCGTGGAAGTTGTCGACAAGTGGGACCTCAGCTTGGAAAGAAATATTAACTATCGATCATTCAATCCAATTTTAAGACTAGTTCAAACTCATCACGCTCCACAGTGTCAACATTGGGCTGTGTGGGCTTTAGCTAATCTGACTAAAGTTTATCGTAAGTTTTGCTCTGTTCTCTCTCAGTTGAAAATTAATTAATGTGTTTTTTGCAAACTTTTGCTACATCAATAACAACGTGAATGGGGCTATTGCACACTTTTACTATAAGCGATTTAATTGTCGATTCCGGTGTAAAAACCTTCAAAAATAATGATGGCAGCATTAAAAACTTCCAAAACCTACTCCTAAACTCAATAAATGCTTCTATTTGAGCGTAATGGTGGCTGAGGGCAGTAACAATGGGAGATTCCCATCTAACAATACTGTAACTCCATCAAGAAGTGACCAAAAAGAGACGACTTTCATGTAACACCAGTATCAATAAGTGTCGCGGTACCATTCATCAGATGTGGATCATTACTCTGATGACTAATTACTCTATGAAAATCATCCTTGTCAGCATTGAGAGAGTGACAAAATTAGGATAGGAATCTCGCAACTCTCATAGTATATAGGGACTCTATGATTCTGAACCTTGAAAATTTTAACTAGTGGAATTCAGCCTCCAATAGTGGCTTTCATTTCTACTAGCCAGTCAGTCGACTGAAACCTTTCACTGTGCAAGGACTTAACTCTCCATCTTATGTGTCGATTTCTAATTTTCTGACTTTTAAAATTTTTATTTAAATCCTTTCTTTTCTTTCCAATTTTTTCCAGCCGATAAGTACTGTATCCTTGTGGAGCAAGAAGGTGGAATAGAAATTTTACAGAAACTGGTCGCCAACGAAGGCTCGTATCCTAGGAGTAAAGAACTGGCTCGCATGGTTCTCTCGCAGTGTCAAGAGTATCACAATTGTCATGAACTCATTCAAGATGACGAAGATGACGATTCTTAAACTACATTTTTAATCATCTGAATATTACTCTCTCTCTCTCCAGTCATGCTCACATATTCAGTCCTAACTGACTCTTTATATCCCAATGTCTGTTCCTATCAATCATTTGAAGGTGATTTTGAAGGGGGAGCTTTTGCAAGGTTTTCCTGTTGGTAGATGGAGCATTCTAAAATTCACCGGACTGGGAGCTGGTGAAACCGAGATTATATGAAGCGTTGAAATGTATAATGAGGTATGCGCCATTAAATGTTGCAAAGATTGTGCAGTGTTTTTTTGTCAAAAAGATTACCCAAGACATCTACTGAAACGAAATTTTTAAATTGAATTTCTCCTTAAATTACTGATTTTTTCCGAAGATGCTCAATCTTAGCAACAACTAATGGCGCATACCTCATCATATACAGTAAACTCTCGATTTACCGGATCGCGATTTACCGGATTTCGCGATTTACCGGAAAATTTTTCCGGTCCCGGCAAAAGTCCCATAAGAACAATGTTAAATTTCATTCGATTTACCGGATCGCGGTTTAACGGATTTCGCGATTTACCGGATTTTTTCTCGGTCCCAAGAAGAAATTTCTTCTCAATTTACCGGACTTTGCTCAAATATAGCAGTTTTTCCTGTGACACGATGCCGCGATCTCAAAGAATCACCATGAGTCACTCTCCAAACTCATCAGTCGCGGTGTTTTGAAAAACGCGTCAAGCGGCAGGGAAGCTTCGCTGCTTTCCCGCGTTGACAAGCGCAGCGTTGCCGCCCGTAGTGCATTGGCTCCACGCGCTCACGCGTGAAGCACGTAGTTTATGGCTTTGGCACTTCAAGAACTTGCCAACATTGGCAACGCTGGCTGACAGCGAGATCGGCTGAACCTCTTTGGAAAAAGTCAGCTGATTTTTTCAAAAGAGATTTTTAGCTAAGAGAAATGAAAAACACGCAACAAACGAACGGTTAGAACCAAATTATCGTGTTCTAATCCCCCACGCGTGTTTTGTGCTTTTGTAAATAAAACCTTCAGGCTCAGGTTAGTCGAAACAGTGAAAATTTGGGGGGGAGGGGGGGGGGGGGAGAAAAAATACCTAAAAATTCCGCGATTTCGCCGTGAAAAATGCGAGTTTTCGGTTCGCGATTTCGCCGCGAAAAATGCGAGTTTTCGGATTACCGGATTTCGCGATTTACCGGATTTTTCGGCCGGTCCCCTGAAATCCGGTAAATCGAGAGTTTACTGTATTTCAACGTTTCATAAATAGAATGGAAGGTAAGTTTTAAAATTAATGGATAGATCGACTGTTTCTACAACATTTCTTACCAAATTAATGAAGACAGTAGCGTCATTTGCGGGGGGGCAGGGGGGGCAATTGCCCCCCCCCAAGGGTCGGCCAAAAGTGACCTTTTTTTTTTTTTTTTTTTTTTTTAGGAGAAGAAAAAAGTTTTGAGCTAAAATTTGGTGGTCAGTAACGAGTTTCGTTGGAATAGGATATGCAGGACTGTAGAGTGTCTAAAATAACATTGATGAGCAAAAAAAAAAAAAAAAAAAGGTCATCACATTTTTGCCCCCCCCAAGCCGAACCCGAAATGACGCCACTGAATGAAGATATAGTCAAATATGTTCTTTCAAGGCGATACTGGAAACGCATCTCTGGTAAACTGTTGTGCACCAGCTGCACTGGAGTGAAGCTCTGATAGAATTGCAGCCATTTCTGGTACAGAGCCCCTAAAACATAAGGTATGCTCTTCAATCATAAGTCTATTCAATCGCAATGCTGAATTTTCTGGAAGAGCACATCTGTTATTTTATTCGTCCTTTGGCCTTAACTGGTGTACGTTGGGTCACCTGAGATGTTTTTTCACTTTTACCAGGAAAGCGTGTGTTTGACTTCATCGTCAAATCTTCATTATTTTAGTTAAAAAATGTGGTAGAAGCTGTTCATCTACTGATTAGTTTTTAAACCTGCCTTTCATTGTACGTATAATATTCTCAGTTTTACCAGCCCTCCAATGAATTTTAGAATGCTCCCAAATGGTTCATCAAAGTTTTTGTTGAATTCTGCCAAAAACTCAAAAAAACAAAAAAACCAAGAACAAAAACAATGATGAGACCCTTGAAAAAATGTTTTACTTCTTACAGAGAAAACATAGATCAAAGTTTAGATGTCTAAATGGCGTATGTATGTTTTTCATATGTTTCACACCTCCAAATAAGAAAACTTAACCTCTAAATCAGAACATTTGGTCATTTGCATGGAGTACTCAAAAACTGAATTAGGATTATTTGGAGATTTTGTTGTGTAGAATGTGGTCGCATTCACACAAAAGCTCTGTGTTATATGACAACCTAAAAGAATAGCACTTACCTAATTCAATGTACTGGTGACATTATTTTCATAAACATAATGGGAATAACGTCATTAGTAGATTGAATTAAGTGCAATTTTTCTCGGTTTCTATTTGACATCCAAGCCTTTTATTTGTACAATGGTGTTCCTCAAAACAAAATCTATGAAGAGCCAAGCATCAAATTCAATTCTAAATTCACAATTTCTTGTGCAACGGATATATTGTTTTTATTCATGGGTCTTATTTTGTTTGGTGGTGAAAAATATCTGAAGTGCATAGAGCAGACACATTTTGAGTATCGGGTTCTGACAAGTAGCGGTGCATGCTACCGAACCGCATCGAAGCGCATCGTTGAGTGGTTGATCAGCAAGGAGTTGAAATTCTGCGCAAAGCAACTGTTCAACGATGTGTTTTGATGCTGTTCGGTAGCATGCACCGCTACTTGTAAGAGCCGGATACTCAAAATGTGTCTGCTCTAATATAATAATATTAATAATTCAAAATGCGTCTGCTCTAATATAATAATATTAATAATTTATATTGTAGTGGCTCATCTGAACTTTAAGCTAAGTTGTTACTATGAAGTGTGAATTTTAGACTTTTTTAATGGCTCGTTGCATTGTTTGTTTAATTTAAGATTGGATGAAAACCTTTCAAGAGCTCTACCCTTGCCTATCGAATAGTTGCCTAGTTTGCAAGCTGAAAGTTTTAAAGATTTAGTCAGGTACCTTTAATTTTAAGTTCATCTGATCACAGTCGTGGTATTTAGATTGAATATTTTTGAAACTGAACTGTCACAAGTGAACTAACAAAATTAATACTGTACTATTTTTAAGTGAGCCTTGAGAAAAATATATTCAGTATTGAGAGGCTGTATTATTATTAAGATGGGGGAAAAAAAAAGAAAGAAGTGAAAAATTAGGGTGTTGTTTTGAAATTGTTATATATTGATTGTTGTTTATTTGATAACCGCTATTGCGATGAAGTTTCTTTGCAGGTTCGTGTAATATTTTAAGAAATTTTTTTTATTATTTAATGTATCTATCTGTGTACAATGTGCCCCCTCTGATAATGCATACTTCAAATTTTAAGGAAGGTGAGGGGAAAATAAAAATCAAGAGTTTTTACAAGGAATAACTGGGATTTTGGGAGCAAAAGAGCAATTCTTTAGAGAAGTTCACAAATTTTAGGAACGCTGGGTTTTTGCATCAAAGCTCAGTCGTCATCATTGTTGTTGTTATCTTCATCTTCTGCGTTTTCATCGGACATCAAAGGCATCATCAGAATAATTGGGAGTTTTGCGTGTTGGCTGTCTCCGGAGCAGCTCAGCAAATAATGTCTTACATCAAGAGTATCTCATTATATGAAACATTTTTCTGGGGAAGAAAGTGCGCATTGTATGCGGGTAGATACGTTATCTTTTTTTATTTACTCGAAAAGTGCATCAACTTTTCATTCTCTCCTAATCCATGTTTATTTTTAAGTAATTGTCTGCAGATCAAAGTTTGCTCAAGACTCTCAACCAAATCAAAGGAACGGCATAATTTTCTGGCATAATTTTTTTCAAAGAGTTTTAAATATGTATCCTAAAATCCGGAAGGAAATTTTTATGAAATATCTGTAATTAAATGTTTGGCTCCTCGTAGGTTTTTTAAATTAGTTTATTAAGTAATTGTCACAAATTAGGCACTTGTGCAAGAGGAAAAAGAAAAGCTGAAATGATTTTTCCACTTTTTTCTTGTTTTGCTCTTTTTTTTATAATTTGAGTTTGTGTTACTTAAAAAATGATTAAACTCACAGTCTAGCCGTAAGTCTGGGCTTTCAGTTTTTTGCAGTATGCGATTGAATAGTTCGTACTGGAGTATAAACCAGCAGAAATTATGATGAGCACATTAAAAAATTACAAAATTCACTCATTGACTCACAAGATGATTTTAAAGTTTGAGGCGTAATGGTGGAGCTAAGGAGGTACCATTAGAGATACCTATCTAATTCAAGACTTTCCTCTGTGTGTTACTATAGAGAGAGAGAGAGACAAATTTGATAGGAATCCCCCTTGACACCTGCATAGTTCCGCCATATTTGCTTTTGAATGGTGGAGCTACCCAGTTGTCATGGGGGATTCCTGTCTAATTTGTCTCTCTCTCTGTAGTAACACACAGAGGAAAGTCTTGAACTAGATAGGTATCTCCCATGGTAGAGCTCGTTTCAGAAGTGTAGGCGGACCTAAACCATAATCTTTGGCGGATTTTCAAATTTAATTCCTTTTAAATAAAACCGAACTTGCCTCTGACTTTATTCTTTTGCGTTTAAAGTGTTCCTCGTTGAAAAGTGAACACTCAATTTCATTTTCATTAATTTCCATCGAGTAATATCAGAAATAATGTTGAAAAATTCCAAAGATTATCGGTCTAGGTCCGCCTACACTTCTGAAACTACCTCTACCTGCACAGCTCTGGCATTACACCAGTTTTTGAGTGACTTTTTTAATGTGCTCATTGTAATTTTCGCTGGCTTTTTTTCAAGAATTTACAATTCAATCGCTTACTCATCCTTACTCGCTTACTCATTGCTTTAAATCCTTATTCATTCATAAACCAGCTAATACATGTTACAAAAGTACACCCATTTAGCATCCACTAGATGTGTATACTTTTCGTGAAAGAGTGACATGTAGCGCAACCTTGACATGCTATTTGGGCATTCGTAGGTATGAATCACTTCCTTGTAGTGAGGCTGCGCTACGTATAGCTCTTTTATAGGAAGTATATGAATCCCAAGGATGCGAAATAGGTTTGAGTTTGCAGTATTTGTTGTCTAGTTGTAGAACATCAAAGGATTTAAGTGCTGATCTTTAGCCGTTTTAATGTTTAAATGTTTTTTGCGAAAATCTGAGAGCCCAGATTTATAGCTAGGCTGTATTAGAGTCCCTATATGTAGAGAGTTAAGACAAGAAGGTAGTCAACTTCTGATTGGTCGACGAGTTTTAGGCTCTACGAACGCCGCCATTGGATGCGATTTTGCACTTTTGTTTACAATCGCAGTTGTTTACCAACGGTGTTTTACGAATATAGAATTAATTTTCGATGAATCTGTTAATTTTATTCATGATACACCTCAAAGTGTCTATAAATCCCAAAAGGATCTTTCAAAGCTTGAATAGATGTCGATCAACAAAAGCAGTGAAAGATCACATCGTTAGAAAGTCAGGGGCACTGTAATCTTTGCAATGGACCAAAACGCAACAACAGCCCTCAGCAAGGTACTTATATTTAACAGGTATGCTCGACTCGCTTCCCGCGTCATCTTCAGTGGCGCGCAGTTCAAAAAGCATTCCAAGATGGCCGAAAAAAGAAAAAAACATTGTATACTCTTTCCAGAAAACATTGGGCTTCTTGTTTTCTGGAAAGAGTATACAATGTTTTCTTCTTTTGTCGGCCATCTTGGAATGCTTTTTGAACTGCGCGCCAATGAAGATGACGCAGGAAGCGAGTCGAGCATACCTGTTAAATATAAGTACCTTGGGCCCTCAGAATGTAAACAAATGTGCAAAATCGCATCCAATGGTGGCACCCCTGGTTTCATTTGTCTTAACTCTCTACATATAGGGACTCTAGGCTGTATAAATAAATGAAGAAAATGAGTTGCACTGTTTTCACATCATTTTAGTCGCCAGATCAGGGAAAAACATCATGATTTCTTTTCTGGTTGTGACTGATTGTAACCTGAAATTCATCAGTCAGTATTCCATGAAACTTCAGCTGTTCTCTGGTTGTTTGTATATTTCCTATCCGGCTGACTCCTTCTCCCAATTCATCACTCATCTTTCGAATTTCGTTCTTTTGCAATTTTAAAATTTGATTTTCTGTTTTATTATTTTACAATTTGTTTTTTATTATTTTTGATTTATTCGGCTTGTAGTTAATATCGTTGTTTAATCTCAATTCCTTTTTTCTTCTCTCGCTCTGTTTCTAAATTTCCTGTCTTTTTTTTTTATTTAAGTTGTTCGGCGATGAAATCTGCATCGACCGTGCTTCTCTTTTATCCTGCTCTGTAAGCAGTGGTGCCAGATTTAGGGTAAAAAAAAACCCCATTTACCCCCCCCCCCCCCCCTTTTAAACCGATGCAAAATTTATGACTTCGCACCCTGAATCTGGCCATGCTGACTGTAAATTTCCCGTGACAGATTCAGAACAGTAATTTAGCTTTGTACACTAAGCAGAAGCAGGTATTGTAGTACTACTTGTTAGGGAAATTCCACGGCAGGTAACCGGACTTTTTGTTGATGCCGAAAAAAGTCATAAAAATTGCTTCATAAAAACGTCTAAAACTACCGAGTGAATGAATATTTCTACGAAAGGCGTTTCTTAAAGTAATTTTTACAATAACAGACCGTCAATTAATCGTTAAAATTATCTAGTTTTTCATGAGTCACAACAGTTACTTGAGTAAAATTCAGCGAAAATTGCGATAAGCACATTCAAACTTTCTGAAATTCACTCACAGACTCACGAAATGACAAACATTTAAGGCTTAATAATGGAAATACGCAGGTACAAGCAGAGTCATTAGTCCTGCATCGACGATTCGATGCAACCCGCATTACATGTACAGTTAATGCTCTCTAATCTTTCTTTTCTTTTGTTCTCTCAAGACGGAGAGAGGTTTGGGCTACGTGTATTGCGGGTTGCGTCGAATTGTCGACGCAGGACTAATGGCTCTGCTTGTACCATGAGAGATTCTTATCTAATTTGAGGCTTCCCTCAAAGAGAGTGGCTCAGGTGTCATGGGAGATTCCTGTCTTATTTGTCACTCTACGCGTAGAAACACTCAGAGGAAAGCCGCGAATTATATAAGAATCTCTCATGGTACTTGCGTAGCTCTGTTATTACGCCTTAAACGTTAAAATCATTATGTGAGTCTGTGAGTGAATTTTGTAATTTTTTAATGCGCTTATCGTAATTTTAATTTTCACTGAATTTTACTCAAGACTTAACTATCGAATTGCTTTTAGCAAAAGTTATCAAGAGCCCCATTTCTGTGACTTTTATTGGCATCAGTGAAAAGCCTCATTATCAAGAATCACCCAAAGTATATTACTTGCTCGACATTTTGTGAGAAATGATGGATTTTCTTTTCATCTCCTTTTTAAAATGTTATCTCTTCTAGAGTTTTCTCCTCTCTTGCTTTAGTTTCCCTGTGTCTAGATATCTTCTCATTCTCATTGGTCTCAGATTCGCTTTCTGCCTCAATTCCTTCCATCAGTTCAACTCTCTCATAAGCACTATTCCTTGCTATAAAAAAAAATGTAGCATCTGTTTACAACAATGATAATTGTGGAATATGCCAACCTAGATGCAAAGAATACCTTTTTCCTAAAATATCCTCGTCTTTAGTTCTCAATTGATTTAGATGGTTGATGGCTCAAAAAATCAATAAAAATATGGCGGAAGTCATAATGATCTTAATTTTAGATTTTTTGTTCATAAACTTTTTATTTCGGCCAAAATGTTGACTGTGTCTGAGGAACACTGCATGGTCGCAACTTCTGGAACTAAAATCACTTTAACTAGAGGTTACAGGCATTGTATGTTTTCCTTCCCTCCCCCCCCCCCCAATACTTCACTAGTTTGTCATGTGATACAAATAACTCTGGTATTTCTGTTTTTTTTGCATAAAATTATTGTAACTTATTCAGGTGACAATTTAGAGTCTCGCACAGGTCTAGATGTTGTTTCTTTTCGATTATAGGATAGTTTCAATTTTTTTCCCCTCTTATCTAATAGAGTCTTTATAAATTGTTGAAAAGATTTTGAAAGTTTGGAAAGAATGTTGTGAATGATGTTATTTAAGCATCATTTATTTCGTTTATTTTATACAATATTGCGTTCATCTTCAGAAATTTGAAATTTAACCAACTCCCCCTTCCTTTCCCAAATATTCTGACCCACTCTGAAAGGGAGAAAAATTGTTATCTGGTTACAAGTCAGCGGCTTAGTCGCTTATCCTGCTTTATTTTTTGCGGAATCATTGTCCGGTCAATTATTGATTGTACGACTTCCTGTAGAAATGAGACAATGGCTCTTTATTTCCTAAATTGTTAGTTTTGAGATGGCTGCTTGTTAATTGAAAGGAACTCAGATTAGCTGAAAAGGTAATAAATTAGGATAATCCTGCAGTCGCTGAAAAGAAGCAAGAGAAAACGCAAAACAAATTTTTGATGAGGACGTTTTGGCTCAAATCGCAGCCTTTTTCAACTTGAAAATTTTAAATAGAAAAAAATAGTTTCTATATGTGGAGAAAGCCACTATTCCTATACACTGTGAGCAAAACACTGTGTTGGCTCTCTCCACTTTTTAAAATTATTTTTTTAGAATTTATTTTAAATTTTTGAGTTGAAAATGGCTGCAATTTAAGCAGAAATTTCCTCATTAAATTTTGTTTCTGTGTGTTTTTCAGCATTTTTCCTCACTCCTATTTCTTTCATGTCCTAGTTGTCGCTGGTTTGTTTTCTGTCTTATTGTTTCTTTTATTATTAGTTGCAAACAGGCCATCAAATAAAAGCTGCTTCTAAATTCTTCTTTTTAATCTTTCTCCAAAGTGGAAATAGCCGATTGCTCAGGATATTGACAAGTTAATTTAAGATGCACCCAAAACTCTTTAATCCTAACCCCCCCCCCCCCCTCATCAAATGTTGAGTGTTAACCAAAGTTAGATGATTTTTACCCGAAATTAATTGATTGCCTGCAGATTTGCACAATGAAACAGTTTTACACAGAAGAAATGAGGGAAAGTACCTAGTGCTTTATTTTATGCTTTCTCCGTGTCTGGTATTTGATAAATTTCCTTCAACTAATCACATTTTTAAACAATTATTATTGATGAATTCCATCACAAGATTTGTAGGGTTTTGTTAAAAAAAAAATGAAGTATTTGAGTTTAAAATTGAAACCGATGTTAGTGCTTCTTGTTTGTTTTGTGCTTTTAAAGTTTTGTTTTACTCTGGAAGAAGCATCCCTAATTGAAATTTTGTGTGATTTCCCCATGGGTCTGTCCCAAACCTTTGCAAGAGTGTTATAAAGAGTCAATTTCTCTGTAATATATCGTAAAAATCACACTGTAAGCATCAATAAAACTGATAATCTACTCTTAAACCCCAAATCATTCATTTTAAGGGAAATCCACGATAGCGGTCAAATGAAGGAGGGTCACAGTGGGGGAGTCCCGTCTAATTGCTGCTGACTCCTCTGTGACCCGCTCTTTTGACCACCATCTTGGAATTTTGTTCGAAATTGCATTATTGGAGTTTTCAGAAGTCAATTTCGGAATGTTCTGATGCCTCAATGTTATTTTGTACTGATTTTACACCAGGGTAGATCCTCTCTATAGTTTTATTTAGCAAAAGTTTGTGATGGACCCATTTGCTTTTTAAATCGCTTGCAAAGTTTCTACGCTCTCAAGAATCCCCTGAATTTTACATTTTATGAAAATTTGCCTGCTCTGAACTTGTTCCGAAAACTTTGCTCTAGAAGTCAATGTTGACAACTCTGGTGTGGAAAGCTACCCAATTATCTTGTAATTGAATGCAAAACGTACACTTTTTACGCTCAAGTTGGAAACTTTGTAAGGAGTGTGAACGAAGAAGGAACTCTTTCTTGTGAATAATGAACATAAAATAGTTTCAGGAAGTTTGTACCTGCTAAGTAGTTCTGAAGCTTTCGATTTGATATCTAGGAGTTTGATACATTATAAGTTAAGTAAGACCTGCATTGTATAGTTAACAATTCTTGCTACTATGTTGTGATATTTAAACCTTTTAATTTTACTTTCAAGCCTCTAGGTTAATAATGTTTTAAGGTAATGCCTGTTCCCCCCCCCCCCTTTGTTCCCTCAATCATGTAATCATTTTCTGGTTTTTATTCATTTTAGGGCCAATTTTTTTGTTTGTTTGTTGTGGAACATGATGGAACGGGTTTTACTCTCAGCGGGTCTAAAGAAACTGCAGTTAGTGAACTGACTATTCAGAGTGGTCAGCTCGTTCCGTATAGTTCTGATGGAACTCTGGAACCTCATTAATAAAATGCATTGTTCCATCATGCTCCAATTTAAAAAAAATAGCCTTTTGTCTCTTGCCAGGCACACTTTCTGAGAACCTTTTTTGTTAATGTGATTCTACATGGTGCAGTTTTCAAATTCACGGGAGCACTGGATCGGTGTAACGAAGATTACAAAACTCTATTTTATGGTTGATCTATGTAAAAATATTGCTCTCTGTAATCTTTCCTGTACCAGTCTGGTGAATTTTAGAACTCTACCATCCGCTCACTCACTCACTAAATGTTTAACGGCTGAAATATGCTGTTGTATATGTAGATCAGTGGCATAGTGAGTCATTTCCATTTGGCAACGTTGTAATGTATCCATTTAAACCCATGTAAAAAGTTGAATGCAAAGGTGTTCACCAAACACCCAATAGTTCGATCATTTTCATGGGTTTAAATGAACATATTATAATGTAGCCAGATTGCACGCTACACCACTGATAGCTGACTGTACCAATGGCATCTAGATGGTCCATCAATCTAATCTTTTAAATGGCAATTTCTGAAGATTTCAGCTTTAGAGCCATAGTGCAGATATGTCCGTTACACTAATGCAAAACCTATTACCTGAGTTCTTTAAAAAAAAAAAAAAGATAAAAGAAATATCCAATTTATCTTTTTTGCCTTAAATGGACCAAAAAAATTAATTCCTACTATGAGTGGGCGGTGTGCTTTGAAAGGAGAGAAATTTGGAACCTATCTGTTTTGAAATTAAAGCTTATCGGTGAAAAGTGTCAAAATAGTCCTTTGAAAAATTGTCACTCTCATAGAACAGAAGAATGCAGGCAAAATGTACGTTTTAAATCATAAATGCTTAAACTTTTGGGCTAAATAATTGGTCAGTGCGTGCAAGTTTAACTTTCACGTAATGCTGAATCTTCATGTATGTAGTCTATATTTTTTGTTATCAAATATATTGCATCTCAACTCTTTACAATAATTTCT
This sequence comes from Trialeurodes vaporariorum, assembly GCA_011764245.1. Lineage (NCBI taxonomy): Eukaryota > Metazoa > Arthropoda > Insecta > Hemiptera > Aleyrodidae > Trialeurodes > Trialeurodes vaporariorum. The sequence continues at coordinate 6,954,480 of VMOF01000024.1, read as the reverse complement.
TTTTTTTTTTAAACTGAAGACCTACAGATTCTGAATGGCCAGGTGCCTAAAGGTTATTTTTGGTAATTTTGGAAATGAAAAATGAATCGAACTGAATAAACTGTACTCGTAATTTATTGAACCAACATTAAAAATATAAAAAAATACAAAATTACAAATACAAACAAAAGTAACAAGTGCTCTTGGCAAAACATCTATGCAGCTTTGGCTAACTGAATAAACTATACTCCGTAATATATTGAACCAGGAAAAGTCGGGGGCGGGGATGGAGGGAGGGGGTAGAAAAGGTGAAATGGGATTTTAAAATTACAAAAATACCATAGAAAAATTACAAATACAAACAAAAGTAGCAAGTGTTCTTGGCAAAACATCTATGCGGCTTTGGCTAAAATCTTTTTTAGCGGCTCATAAACTTTAGCGTAAGTTTTCATGTAACCAGAACCTGAAAGATGCAGATAATCGGGAGAGTCTAAGTGGCTAATTGTTCCATCTGGCTGAAGCAAATCAGATCCAATTTCTAAAAACATTGACTTTTGGACGTTACTCAGTTTATTTTCAAGGAATTTGTTTACTTCTTCAGCGAAAGTGCGTATTTTATTGTCATGTTCTCCACGTGGCAGTATACTCTGGAAATAACGAAAAGAAGAGGGGATCATTGATAGCCAGGTGATGACTGACCACACAGTCACAAAAGAAAAGTGGGTTTCAAATAGAAACTGCACTGGCACTACTGCAAATGATAATCTGGTCGTGTTGTTATGATCTTGAATCATTGGCGGATCTAGCCCTCCTGAACAGGGAGGGGGAGACTTGGGATTATTGCCCTCTGGTGACCTCCCTTTTCTCCTTTCCCCCTCCATTACCTTCTTTTCTGGCCAAATGGGAGGGGGGATCCCTTCCTTGTATCCATCAATGTCTTCAGCTTACTTGAAGGGAAAAACTGTGACAATGACCAAACTGCCAACTGTCTCATGATATTGATGTCTTGACTTATTTATGGGTCATTCTATAATAAAGTGGACATGTCACATGATATGCAAAAATTGAAATTTCAAAATTAGTGCCTAGCAGTCTCGTTTTGCATTAAAATGCAACCAGAGACAAAAATACTGTCTAAAATATCTAATAAGGTCATGTTGATGTTACAGCAGGTTTGATGTGTATTTTCAATGACCAAATCACACCCGTCCCACCCGTAATGCTATTTTTTAATTTTTTTAGAGAGAAATTATTTAGTACATGAAAAAAACTTTATGTAGGATCAAAGTTTATACCCTCACCTTTAACAAATATTTTTTCCAAATTTTTATCTCTTCAAAACTCACAGAGTTTCAACTTTTTCTGAAGTGATTCAAAAACCTTGTCCATCTTCTGTCCCACCCGTTACACCCTTATTTTGCTCTTTTCTCAGCTTTGGATAGACTTTTTTTAAATTTTGAAAATCCAATCACTATCTAAAAGTTAAGACCTTTCTGCTGGTGGGATAGTTTTTTCATATAAATGATTAAAAAGTTGAAAAAAATTACTTCAAAGTTGTCTGAATGTCCCACCCGTTACAAAATAATGACCCTTGTGACTCATGACCAGGACTTTGGATTCAGCACCGGTTCTGCACTGAGATGGCGGATGACTGGATGTCTTTTAAGGCCCGGACTTGCAACTGGAATTTTTAAGGGCCCATTCTTAATGAGTCCAGAATGTAGTTGGACAAACAGCGTAGTACTCCGGTCCCACCTAGTCCCATTAATCGGGATTCGTGAATTTTTCTAAATGTATTTTGACAGTAATCAGAGTGAAATTTTAACAAATCAAGGATCATGACAGTCCAATTATATAATTTTACTTACTGTCAATATTTACAAAAGATTTACAGTCCCTTCAGTAGTACCTTGCAAGAGCTTCATTTGAAGAAATTTTTTGGTCTAATTTTAGAATACTTACAAGGACTATTATGTGAGTGTCCGTTAAAATTTCACGAATGAGACGGACAATTTCTATGACTCCTTCTCCGACATCTTTAGGAGCCCTCGTGCAGTTATTGGTTCCAATGTGTACAACAACAGCCTGCAAACACAAATAGTCAGACATAAAAATTAGGAGGCACAAAGTATGAACGCAAATATTTTTAATTCAAAACAGTTTAAAAAAAATTAAGTTCGGCCAATTTTTTTTCCAAGGGAAAACTTGTTTTCGATTGTTTTTTTTTTTCAGTTATCTATTCACGCATTTACATATTTATCTATTTTTCTGTCTGAATATCTATTCATTTGATCACTTATTAATCAATTTATTTTTCATTTACTTTCCATTTACTTTTTATGTTTTGCTCATTGCAAGTTTCTTTTTTTTTGGCACAAAGCCCTGCCTTTTTTTCATTAGATTTCTTCACTAAATTCATCCCCCCCCCCCTGCATGGAAATGAAATAAAATAAAATAAAAAACAAATAAACATAAAATGACTTCACAACAAAGCAAATTCAATACTAAGTAAGACAATCCGTATTTTTTATTGGTTTCTGTCTATACAAAAAAGTCCCGTCAATCAGAACCCACTGAAAAAAAGCCTCATTTTTACACATAATCAAGGTGGATTACTGCATTAATAACAGATCAGTCCTGCAGCTCTGAAACCTTTAAGCTTTGTTCTATAAGTGCAGCGTAAAAGCAGACCATTGCTTCCTGATTTGATCCAACCCCCCCAATTTGATTTACATTTAATAATAATAATAATAATAATTTATTTATTAATACATTAAGGTCGCAATTTAGTGACCATGGTAGTTACATGTCTACAAATAATACTTACATTACAATAGTATGAACAAAAATAAACATTCTTATGATTCAAGTTAGAAAGTTATCAAGAGAGTAAAAAGGTTTCTTTTGCAGGTACTGCTCTATTTTAGAAATAAAATGATTGATTTCATTCTCCCTAAACAAACCCTTCAATGGGGCTGTTGCACACTTTTGCTATAAGCGATTAAACGGTCGCTTCTGGTGTGAAAACCTCAAAAAGTAACAATAGCAGCACTAAAATCTTCCGAAATCCACTCTTAAACTCAATATACGCTTTTATTTGCGAGGGCGTAATGGTGGCCGAGGGCAGTAAAAATGGGAGATTCCTATCTTAATTTCGACACTCTTTCTATGCCACATTCTATGCTGACAAGGGTGATTCACAGAGTACAAAGTCATCAAAGTGATGATCCACATCCGATGAATGGTACCGCAACACCTATTGACACCGGTGTCAAATGAAAGTCGTCTCTTATTGGTCACTTCTTGATGGAATTACAGTATTGTTACATGGTACATTTGTTTTCTCCCCAATTCAAAAAGCCTTATTGGACTTGCCTGTTATTATATTGGATATTGGATACAAATAAGGATCATTAGATTTCGTACCTTGGGTTTAATGTTTGCAAAGATGCCGTCTTTGATCCTCCAAATAACGTTCTCTGTTCCGTCACCTCCAATTCCAAAGTTCAAACAGTGGAGCGGTACAAACAAATCGTTCCAAATAGGGAAGTTGGGTAAGTAGGCAACAATTGAATCACCAATGAAGACAACGTCTGGTTCTTTTCCAAGACTTTCAGACTTGCATCTTTGATGCTGAAACAAAAGGAGAAATATTTCCAATTTATAATTAACACCGTTTTGATACAATATTGAAAAAACAAAATGGGTCAGTTGCAATCAGGACCGTCACATCTTACCACTGAGCCCCGATACTAATTAGGCTTTCAGGCCCCCTTTGCCCCTTCCTTATGAGAGGTAGGCAGAAAGGGGGGCTCCCTCCCCCTAACTCCGAGAAAATTTTTTACATTTCCCATCCAAACTAACACTTCCAGCTATTTAGTGTCGAACCAAATTAAACTAATCCAAATTTAACTTATTGCTACACAGATCCAAGGGTAAATTTTAAGATGTTAAAGACAAAGAGCAAGTTATTTTCAATACGAGAAAAATAAAAATATACTTTCTAACTAAACAACATAATTTTACATTTTTACCGAAGAGCTTAAAGCTGCTTTTCTGGCTTAAAAAAAAAAAAATCAGCTTGCCGGGCCTTATATATTATATAATATATAATATATATTATACAGCTATTATATTTAAAGCGGGTAAAATTAAGGAATTTCTAAAAAAGCTTAACAATTTTTTAATAGAACATGCATTTTATGATTATGAATAGGTACCTGTTTCTTTAAGTTAAAAGATACTTGAGACCTTGCAACAATTGACCTGTACTTGGGCATAATGTACCAACTAAAATAAATAAAAAAAAAATATCTTTGTGTGATGAAGGTCTCTGGCAATCAACAGTCCACATAGAAATTTGATTGTTTGCTTCGAGTTTTGCAAGACATTTATCCTCTCTATTACGCAGATTCAAGCTTGGATTTGAACAACAGCTTGCATGTACAACTCCAGATAGCATCACAGTAATACATTTAAGCAAGCAATTTTTACGAGTTCTCATCGACAGTTGCCACAGATTTATGTGTTTCAAGAAAAAATGTTTAGTTCTGGATAGCAATGAAAGATCCAACAAGGTCCCCTTACCCCCCCCCCCCCCCCATGTCCTAAATTTTATATTTTTTTTTAAAGAAAATAGCCCGAAATTGCTTCCGGCAACACTTCAGATTTCAAATTTCATGAGCGTGCCCCCCCCCCCCCCCAGAAAAACTTTCTAGAACTGCCGCAGGTAGTTAGGCAGGGTTGTTCCTTAAAGGAGAGCAAGGATGTTTGCTTAGGGTATCATGATACGTATTTTCTCCTCCTTGCATGGATTGAAACTTTTAGATTTGAACAAAATTTCAACTGGACCTATAAATAAAACTAAAGTACTTATTGCAAAAAATTTTGGTTAGACTAAAAATTTAGAGATAGTAGAGAAAAAATAGTTTGAGAAATCCCTAATATTCTGCAAAAAACTTGAAGTGACGAGTAGAGAATAGCTATTTTAACAGGTTGACGACAGTGTCAGGCAACATTCCTAACTTTGGAATGACGTCAAGTGCAATGTGTACCGTGGAACTTCCAGTAAAAGACCAATTAGATCTCAAATAAGGACTTTAAAACTTCTCAGATTAGCTGCTCAGATGTATGTTCATTGTTCACTGACTTTCTATCCTCCAGGATTGCGCTATATCAGTTAGGGTTTGTTTTACAAAAGAAGGCTGATGACAGATCAGTGTGTTGATTGCTCTAAAGACGCGTAATAGTATCTACGCAGCAAAGATTATGTGCAGAGACGCAAATACATCTACAGCGCAACCAACACACTGATCTAGCATCGGCCTTCTTTCGTGAAACAAGCTCTACAGTGACATAATATTACACAGAAACGGTGATTTTGAGACACCAAGATTGTCCTTCAAGATGATGGCAAAATGGGTTTCAGAAATGTTCGTCCAACAACTCTTATCCAATTCACCCAATATTACAATATGACCGTTTAGTAATTTTGTCCTTCCTATCTCTTTGACCAGAATGTGATTCAACATCCATTTAGCATTTAAATCCAATTAATGAGAGGACCATAAGTGCTGGCAGTATTTACAATCTTAATAACTACTATTTGCAGATGCTTAACCAATTTTTAAAATTTTTTTAAAACAATTTTTAAAAAATTTTCAATTTGCATTAATTTTATTGATGAAACTTGGTTGCAACTTGCAAGCATCCAAAATTTAGCTGAGCGTATGATCCAAACAAAAAATGTGACAGTTTTCGAAAGGAAAAAAAACTATGTTGCAATAGTTTCTCTACAGTTTCTCACCTTAAGGTGATTCCAGGCAAAACTTTTCCAGGTTTCAATCCAATGAAAAGCGCCGCTAGTCGCTTTAGAAAAAAGTTGTGTTTTAGGCAATTAAAATTGAAAACAAAGAAAAAATGCAAAATCCAACAACATCAGCACCTGGCAAAATTTTTCATGGATTTTTGGAACCCAAAACGACCAAAATTGGTTTAGAATCAAAGCTGTAAATTATGAAATTCATTTCGCCATAAGCTTATTGAGTGAGAATGAGTGCAAGTGATAAAAAGCCAACTGTCTCACTCGCTCTTATTGAGGCTCATGGGAACTTTCATATTTCATAATTAACAGCTTCATTTTTCAGTGTTTCGGCTTGAAACTTACAGGGTATTTTTTTGAAGTATGCTCACAGGTGCAAACGTTCCTCAAATTTGTGCTTTTGGCAAAAATTCTTCATCAATTTCAGCTAAAAACTGTAGACTTTTCGAGCAGCGCGACATGGTGTCGACGGTTCGAACCAATCGACCCTGGGATCATCTTAAAATGTACTGGAAGTTAATTATTGGACATAATAATTTGGACTGATCATAATAAATAAAAAAATCATTGGATGAATGTTCCTGTGAGGTACCGTAAAAAAAGCTTTTGTCATCAACATTACGTTTTTTTTTTTTTTAAATACAATCTTACTAGATTTGAGGGGAATACAACAAATTATTAGACTTGTTCAGTATCAAAAGTAATAAGTTTATTAAAAGATTCCATAATTAAGGAAAAAAACTTCAACATTTAGATAAGACGATGGGAAAATAAAATATAAACAAGCAAAATGAATAAAAACTTACTCTCAAGCATGAATGAAAAATAATGAAAGGAGCAGAGTATCTTGAGTACAGTTATACATAGCAAAGCAAAGAGATGGTGAGCTAAATTAAAATAATTAATCGAGTTTGTAATTGACATTTTTCATTAAATACAAAAAAAGATTGAGGGAAAGAAAAAAAAAAAAAAAACCGGAAGGTAAAGACAAAGGAACAAAACAAAAATAATAAATAGTAGCACTTAGGAACAAACAAATTGAGGAAAATTATAAAAAGCACACTATCAACACGAGATCGAGGATTGATGAGGTAAGACAACCGACTTTAAACAATTGTTAACTAGTAAAAAATTTATAACTTACACTAGGGATGATGGTTTTTTGCTTTAGAAAATATGATCATTTGTATCTTGTTCCATTAAAATGCAAGGTTAAGGCCATTATTAGTAGGTAACTTAAATAGAAAAACACCTATTGAAAAGAAAACTGTCTTGATTTAGATCTCAAAAAAAGAGACAGAATCACGAAAGAAAATCAAAATGATTGTAAAGTGGGTGAGAGAAAAATTTCCATTACCATTATAAAAAGCAACAAAATTTAGGACAAAAGAGACTTTTTAAGCGACAAATCTTGCAGAAAAAACACAAGTACAACAATATGCGTTATTTCTAAAATCACCTTGATGTATTATGAAGCTCTTGCTAACTCTGGTTTCAAGCAATTGAATTGATGATTCTTCAGTAAAATCCAGCAAAAATTACGATGAACAGACTAAAAAATTACAAAATTCACTCATAGACTCACAAAATAACTTTAAAGCTTGCGGCTTGATGGCGGAGCTTCCCAGCTACCATGGGAGAGATCCCTATGTAATTTGAGGTTTTCCTCTGTATGTTTCAGAATGGGTCTGTTGCATACTTTTGCTACAACAATATAGAACCTTGATTCTTAGGTAAAATTCGGCGAAAATAACGATGCGCACATTAAAAACGTTCATAATCCACTCATCAACTCAGGAAATCACTTCAATTTCAAACAGCCTGCACTACACTAGACACTATTTGCACCGGAATACTACTACATAGTCAGAACCACCAAGCATAAGTAAACAACGTCGTAACTACAAAATGACGGAATTCCTTTCTAAATACATGAACTATTGGCTGCATTTGCTGTCTGGTCTTTTCGGTTCATCAAAGATTACAAAATAATAAAAGAAATGTATTCATCTAAACAAAACATTCCAATGTTTGTAAGTTCTGTTCATGTTTACATAAACGAGATGGTTCCATCTATGTCGTTATAAGTCGGTGATAGAGTGTCTAGTGTAGCGCGGGTTGTTTGAAATGGAATTTATTTTCTGAGTTAGTGAGTGGATTTTGAAAGTTTTTAATGTGCGCATCGTTATTTTTGTCGATTTTTACGTTGGAAACAATGAGTTATATTGATGTAGCAAAAGTACGCAACAGACCCATTGAAACTTTCAATAGAGAGAGAGAGGGCGAGACGAATTGGATAAGAATCTCCTATGATACCTGTATATCTCCACTACCTTTGCTTCTAAATGACAGAGCTACAGAGGTACTATGGGAGATTCCTATCTAATTTGAGGCTTTTCTCAGTTTATTTCTTTAGAAAGAGAGTAACAAATTAGACAGGAATCTCTCTTGGTACCTGTGTAGCTAAGATGGCAAAACTATGCAGGTGTATAGGAGATTCCTATCTAATTTGTCTCTCTCTACAGAAAGACACAGAGGAAAGTTTCAAACTAGATAGGAATCTCCCATGGTACTTGCTTAGCTTCGCCATTGCACATTGAACTTTAAAATCATTTTGAGAGCATGAGTGAATTTTGAAATTTTTCAATTTTCTCATTGTAATTTTTGCTGGATTTCCTCAAGGGTCAACCATTCAATCGCTTCTAGCAAATGTTAGCAAGAGCCCCCTTCATACCTAATAACTAAAACTGACTTTTGTCCAAGTTTGTGATACAAACTATAACAAATAAAAAAATAAATAAAATTATAACTATGAATATTAAATTAGGGTGTGCGATAAAACTTAAAGCCAAAGGAACAATGAGATGACATTGTCACAAGAAAACAGCAACAGGCCATTTTTTAAAAACACACGTTTTATACCTTTATATTCAAATAAGGGTTCAATTCAAGGTTATAGATTAAAGAGGTATGCTCATGTGACTTTGCACCACAAATTTAGTGGCTCGTAGTTCAAAATCACTGCAGGCAAGATGGCCGACAAAAGCAGAAAACGTATACTCTTTGCAGAAAACATTGGACTGCCCTCTGCAGGAGAGCAGAAAACAACCCAATGTTTTCTGCAAAGAGTTTACGTTTTCTGCTTTTGTCGGCCATCTTGCCTGCAGTGATTTTGAACTACGCGCCACTGAATTTGTGGCGCAAAGTCACATGAGCATACCTCTTTAACCTATAACCTTGGGTTCAACTAATTTAAAGGGTGGGCATTGCATCAACTTATTTCTAATTTTTCAAAATTTGCTGAGACTACAGGAGTGGTGCCTACTTCCGAAATATATCAAAGCGCATAGAAGAGCAGTTGGTTACCAAAGAATTTCGACTCATTTTTAACCATCCGCTCAGCGATGCATTTTGATGCATTTCAGCAACAGGCACCGCTTTTCATCTGAACCAGTGAATACAGTACTCAAAATTCGTGAACTCTGAAAAAGGATAGAATAATTAGCTGCTAAACAGGTAGAAAAATGAGGGTTACAATTGGTTTTCATTGTGAAGTAACGAAAAAAAAACAAAGCGGTCAGAAAGGCTATATAATCTTTTGCTACATCTGATGAGCAAAGTCCTTCATAGAAAACCAGATTTTGTGGTGCCAAAGATGGCAATACGACTCTGCAGTTGAGAAGGCTGATAATGAGTCGAGTGAAACAAAAGGGATGTCCGATTTGACTCCAGACTTAACAGATCTAAGAAATGGATGCTGATTGAATCGAATCCACTTGTCCTAAAAAAATTGTGAATTACAGTCTTGGATGAAAAGAAAATTGGTCCACAAAGGTTTTGGTGAAAAAAAAAAATACATAAAAAAAGAAGCGTGTAAAATAAACCATTAATCGCAAGTTTAATGGGCCGAGTTCAAACTCGGACAATCTAAGTTTTTATAGCTAACTTTACCTCTAAATGAATTTCAACATCTGCTTCAAATTAATGATTGAATGAGTAGATAGATGACAGCGTTTTAGATATTTGAGCTGCAGAGCGCAGAAAGGGTGTAGGTCCAAAATTCTGATTTTAGAGAAAATCACACTGGAAAGTGCAGAGAATTTGTAAAGCGCTGCATACACGATCAAACAAGCAATTGATGAGCCAAATTCCACCACAAACAATAGGTGAGACAACCGTTGCATGCTCAGTTGATGTTCCGTTCGCCAAACAACTGCAGAGTTATTTGACGATAGATGGTAATGGTATTGGATCTTTTCACCAATTTCAGTCAATTAAACCGATAGAGCCCGTTTCTGAGGTGTTTTCATTGAGTTTCTGTTTGAATTCAGAAGTGTCAAGTTGGCAATCCTGCAGTTTGATCAAACTTATTTGAGCGTGTATGGAGGCCTTATGGGTCAATGTTTTTTCTTAGTTAGACTCCGTTGTTTTTCAGAGTTGTGTGCAGTGTCAACTTTCTACTGGATGAAATAAAGCATCAAATCATTTGAATTACAATGGTAATTCAGTTTTTCAACACCACTTCTGTACTCAACGGCTCATTTATTAACTAACAAATAAAATAATAAAATAGAGTTTGAGATTAAATAAGTCAAGGTCGCCAAAAATACTACCATCAAAACAATATTTATAGTCCTATGAGGACAGTTAAAAAAACAAGAGGAATCACAATAAAAACAGTTTGCCATATAATTCAGAGAAAATTCCAAACAAAAACGAAATGGACAACATTACTGGGGAAAAACAAAGTTTTTGGTCAGCCTGCGATAAAAGATTGAAATTTGACCTGATGCCCAAAAAATTGAGTTCGCCTTTCGATGCAAGTGACTTATTGAAGTTTTGCAGCACCAGTGTTGCCAGATTGGGGTGAAAAAGCCGTACGTTTTTCATTGATTTAAATGGGGACGATACGGCTTTTTACCCTCGATCTGGCAACACTGTGCAGCACTTTGAGTGATGATCATTGTTACTTTGAAGGATTTGATAGATAGATAGATAGAAGGTCTACCGCCCTAGCCGATGGGATAGCTCTTATGCGGGTGTTTCACCGCGAACGATAGACCTGTTTCAGGGAGAGGAGGGTAAAAGGATGGTAGAGAGTTTCAAAAGCTTGTATCACAATTTCATTTTTACAGGGGAATAAAATACATACATTTTTTTAATTTTCCGCAACACCTGAGAAATCTTGTAAAAAATATTTCATAAAGTTTGACTCATCAGTTCACAAATAAGGGAAGAAACTGTGATGGGAGATTTTGAAACGTTGAATTGAGTTGCTTCTTTGTAAAAACACAGGCGAAATGTCAAATACAACGTTGGCGAGATAAATGAAGTAGCAGAAGAAACAGAGTAATCATTTAATGATTGGCAAAATAAGTAAAGGAAGGGAAAACAGTTTGTAAAACAAAGATTTTGGAGAGTTATTCAAGTTATCACCGATTAACTTCAAAAACAAGAAACTGAAGGGGAATGGAAATTGAAGGAAAATCACAAAGTTTGGAACGAACATTCCAATACCTTCCCGCAGGTGCAGTAACTCCTTAAAATATACCAACGTTACATTTCATATAATTTTTCATTTTCTCCTTCATAATTTTTTAAACTTAGAATGAGTGTACAGTAGAATCCCCTTAACTCGAATCGTCAGGGACTTCCAAAAAAAATTTGAGTTAAAGCGATTTTCGAGTTAACCGATTCTTAAGGAAGTTTCACAGGACCGCAAAAAAATTCGAGTTAACGCGATTTTCGAGTTATCCGAGGTCGAGTTAAGGGGATTCTACTGTATAATGAATGAAAAAAAAAAAAAAAAAAAAAAAAAAAGTAGTAGTAGTAAAGTCCAGCCGCCCAAACCTGCGTTCGTTATGCTAAAAAAAAAAATAAAAAAAAAGAAACAGTTTTACAAGGGAAGACACCTGAATGGGTGCCGTGTATTTGAGAAATAAATACGGCTATAAATCAAATGAGTGAGTAAATAATGCACTTAGTTCTCGAAATAATAAATAACGTAACATAATTGAAACTGAATGAGCAAATTAACACAGGATAGTGGAATCAGCAGGAAGAAAAAAAGGCTGGTTGTACTATGACTTTCAAAGGAAAGCACCCGGATTGAAATTCTTAACGTTAAATTGTTCTGTTGTTTTCAATAGAATGGGGCTGTTGCACACATTTGCTATAAGCGATTTAATAGTTGATTCTGGCGTAAAAACCTCCAAAAATAACGATGGCAGCACTAAAAACTTCCGAAATCCACTCCTAAACTCGATAAACGCTTTTTTTTGCGCAGGCGTAACGGTGGCCGCGGGCAATAACAATGGGAGATTCCCATCTAACAATACTGTGACTCCATCAAGAAGTGACCAATAAGAGACGACTTTCATTTGACACCAGTGTCACTAGGTGTTGCGGTACCATTCATCGGATGTGGATCATCACTCTGATGACTAATTACTCTGTGAATCATCCTTGTCATCATAGAAAGAGTGACGAAATTCAGATAGGAATCTCCCATCGTTATTGCCTTCAGCCACCACGACGCCCTCCCAAATAAAAGCGTTTATTGAGTTTAAGAATAGATTTCGGAAGTTTTTAGTGCTGCCATTGTTATTTTTCGAGGTTTTTACACAAGACTCGACTGTTAAATCGCTTACAGCAAAAGTGTGCAACAGCCCCATTGTCGATTTTTCATGACGTACATTAACGAGTCATTCTGTTTAGTTCTGAAACACTTGAAAGCCTCAAATTTTTTTAAAGCTTGTAGAGATTTAAAATGGTAAAAATTTTGACGAGGTACTTCCTTTTGAAAGTCATAGTTCTTGGGCGCTGTCACGTAGCACAAGCAACTTATTTACATTTTTAGAAAAAAAAAAAAAAAAAAATAAACTCACTCAACTTTAAGCTCATTCCAAATGACATGAAAGTAATGAGATTGCGACAAAATGGCGAGAAGATAACAATGAGGCAACTTAAAAAGAAAAAAACAGCCACCAACTCTACTGGACCAATGGGTCTGTTGTAAACTTTTGCTACAATGATTAAGAGTGTTTAATCTAATGTAAAATTGCCTGAAAAGTCCATGGTAGCATCAAAAAGTCATCAAATGCAATAATCAATATCGATCACAACCAATCACAACTTAAACAAACACATAAACTCTACTTCCAGTGAGGTTGTCATAGTTGGCCATCCTTGGATGTTCACGGTGCATGCATACAGATTGCTCGATATTTATCCACCATCTTGGATTTCATTAAACACCTCTTGATAGTTTAATAGTGCATTTTGTGACTTTCTGATGCCACCAATGGACTTTCCAGGCGATTTTACATTAGATTAATCTCTCTTAATCGTTGTAGCAAAAGTTTGCAACAGACCCATTGAGGGCATTTCTAGAATAAGGTTCCATAAACAGTGTTGCCAGACCCTACAGCTTTTTCTACACTTATGGAAAACTCCCTAAGATCTGGCAACACTAAAACATAAACCAACCTAAAGATCTTAAAGATCAGTATTGTGATTGAATAAAGACTTAGGCCCGCAGAGTGCACTCTTTGTTTTATGGGCCTTTTTCCTGGAAACGACTTCAATTATTTTAGTTAACAATAAAACCACTGATCCCAATTTTGATCACTCAGTTTCAATTGGAACAACTTACAGATGAAAAAGTAAAAAAGACATTTTTTTTCAGAATTTTTTTCAGTAGAATTCATTCGGATGGGGTTAAATCCCGTTCAACTTCATGGTCGCTCAACAACTGTATAAGTAACTCATGGACAGGTCCAAAACATTTGAGGTATCCGGCATTGGTCGGCCGCAAATAATCCAACATGTCGTGATGACTGATCGTTCCGTCCGACTGAACTAATCCGTCGCTGATATCTATAAATTCTACGTTGGGGAGATTAGCGATTTTGGTGCTGATTTCCTTGTTAGCTGCCTCAAACAGCTTTCTCAGAGGGTTTTCATTTTGACCTCGAGGCAATATACTCTGTAATCAAACACAAAGAATGAACTGGTCAAGAAAAATAAAACAGAGATCAAAAACAAGGTAAGAACTAAGAGGTAGTCGTAGTTATGCTGATATTTCACAGCAAACGGATGGACTGGATAAAAAAAGTAAAAAAGAGGAAGGAGAGAGAACCAGGGTATTTTTGAACATGGATGGGAAAAAAAGAGTGATGCAGCGACCTGCCAGACGCTCTTAAAACTGGGAAAGAAGCACCTAGAGCACAAAAGGAGGTAGAATGCTCTAAATTTTTCCTTTCTTTCTCACTCACTCATGTAAAACATCATCATATTTCAAAAAATTACTCCACACTCTACGTTTTTCTTTAATTCTCTATACATCTGTGTGATACAAATTGGTGGCACTTCCAAGTTCCCGAGAATTTATTCCCTGGGAATGTTCCCAGGATCCCGGGCCACTTGCCCTAGATACAGATTACCTACAGGTTTTTTGTCTAAAAGCAGTTGCCCTCCACAGTTTGATCTAAAGTATATTTTATCTAAATGTTTCTATGCCTAAAATTTCGGCTGGCATGTACGCTTCCTTCTCATGAAATTGCTGCTATTGGAGAGGAAAGAGAGTAAACTGTAAATAATTTTCATACCTAACCTATTATGAACGGACGGAACCTCGTATCTGTCAAAATCATTGATTGTTCTGTTATTATCAAAATTACTGTGTGCCCTGGTTTTGTTTCTTATGGTTTTTGTTCACTTTTTTTACAATGGCAAAATTTGTCAAATCTACAAAAGGTAAAAGAATCATGTCAAGATTTGTGACGAGGACACCCTTGATGATTGTTTAAGAGCAGTAAGGATACAAATACTCCCTCTAACGAAGAAAAGTAACGACGGCTATCCTTCTCTGCTGAAAATGGCTTTTTGAGGATTTTTTGCCTAAAAGATTTTAGGTAAAAAGGAGTTTCAGGTAAAATGCGTTTTAGGTGAAACTCGTTAAGGCAACTTTCTTTAGGTAAAAAACTAGTAAGTTATCTGTCAGTAGATCAAATGTTTTAGGGCAAACATCCGCGGACAGTTCCCAAAGATATTCTTAGGAATATTCCCAATTGGGAATTTCTTCTCCTGAGAGGGTATTAAAGCTGGCTTTCAATATATTTTCTTAAATTCTAAAAAACCAATGTTTTCAACTACTTATTACTATTGAAGTGTTACGAAAAATTAGTGCCTATTGAATTGTCAACAAAAAAAGCAGATTTGGCCTTGCGTCATTTGCTCATGTCCCCCCAATCCAGCACACTCGAACTCTATCGTAAAAACAAGATGAAAATTATCTTACGCAAACAATGATGTTAGATTCAGGTAACTTTGAGCGAACAACTTTAGCAATCTCCAGGACGCCAGATGAAATTTCTTCAGGTGTATTTGAAGTATTGTTGGTACCTGCTTGAATAACTATTGCCTGAAATGGAAAAAAATTATCAGTAATCAAGTAATTGAAGAGGAAAAATTTCTCTAGAAAACGACAGGAATTAAAAAATTCTCAAAAGTTTGACAGAACGTAATTAACACCTTCACTGCCACGCCGGAAATCTGTGACCGGCAATGGAGTAACGCACACTGCCAGTGGATGCCGAGAATATGAGTGTTCTCGCAGCGCTACCAACCAGCGGATCAAAGCAAAAGCGTAAATCTTCTTGACTATCTCAGCTGACTCTAAACACTACCTGCCGCTTCCTGTATCTCTCTCGGATCCGTCTCGAATGTCGCGTTGACTCGACCTCAGATCTTCCAAATAATAACAGTTTACAAATGGATCTCCGATGGCTCCAAAAAATCACTGATTGACCTTATCCACAACCATGCACAAAGACTTTACTGGCTTGCCATGGGTATAAGAACGCAATCACTGCATTGACACACAATGCCCACTATTACGGACACTCTGTACAAGGCTTCTGCGAAGAAGACAAGGCTATCCTCTGTCAGTCAATACTAGAACTTTTTAAAGAAGATGGAACAAGTGACTCTCCCTCTTAATAATTGGTGCTATAACCATAACTTTGTTTCAGTGGCTCTGTGCTCAAAAGTAGAGACGGTTTTGCTTTTTCCATGATTCCATAGTGCTATGATTCATCGAGCTAAAATGGCAAAATCATAAGATGTAAATACAGAAAAAAATTTGAAAAAAATAGAATCCATAGGAGTTCCAGCCTAAAAATTTCAGGAGCTTTTCTTGAAGGTATGATCTACATTTAAGCAAATTTAAAGAAAAATCGAAGGGGGAGAATTTGGGGTATAGCCCCCAAAAATTTAATTTGGGGGGTTGGTACCCCTGTACTTTCAATTTAATACCCTTTTAAAGGGTATTAAACCCTTTTTTTTAATTTAAATTTTTAATTTTTTTTTAATACCCTTTAATAGACAAAGATATGACCTGTAATTTAAGCCCAAGTTTGACTTTCTAGCTGCAATAGAACCGGAGATATGACAGTTTAAAGTCCGGGGGGGGGTCTTTCGAAAAGGGGGAGATTTCTGCTAACTTTAGACCCCCGTAACTCCGTTTCTATAAAAAGAAATAGATAGGAAGCTGAAATTTTGAGAAATTGTTAGTTTGGCCGAGTTCAGCAATCTCTCCAAATTTCATCAAAATCGAGGGTGTCGACCAAAATTTTGCTCTTTCTTCAGGTTGAATTGAAATGGAATGTATAGGGTTATAAAGAAGCTTTCGTTTGATGGTTGAAAATCCGGATCCCAAATTCTTTAAATGGGCTTACATATTTAAATACGTGTGTCCATGGGTTGATAGTAAACCTGTCAGCCAAAATGGCTCCTGAAAAAATGTGAGGTACGGTTCAGAGCTCTGATTGAAACATATTTGAAACACTTACTTTGGGTTTGACATTATCAAGAATTCCATCTTGAATTCGCCACAGAACATTCTGAATTGTATCACCACTGATGCCAAAGTTGAGACAGTGCAAAGGCTCGAAGAGGTCAGCCCAAATGGGCAGCAACATGAGACTATGAATGGTCGTATCACCTATTAGAACAACTTCTGGTTCTCGTTCAAGACCTTCTGCTAAATTTCGCTTGTGCTGCAAAAACATAGGGGAAAAAAAGTTATTAGCTTTATAGTACTCCTTTGTAAAATAAACTGTTCAACTCGATAAAATTAGGGCTCTCCAAGCAAAGTTCATTGACGAAAGGTCAGTCAAAATGTCAAGAAAATTGAAGATATTTAGATCTAATTCAACGGCGATCCCCTGATTGAGAAAAGATTATAGACCAGAGTATTTTCATGCATTACAGTCATAAACTGAACTGAAATGTGAAATATTTTGGTCGGTTGGTGGGGTCATAGGTGAATTGAAAAACGCCACTAAATATACACACAACAGCAGCTCTGGAGGATATATGAATCAAACTTAAGATTACCAATCCCCAGGGGCGTGCCGTGGTTTCCAGAGGGGGGAGGGGGCAAGTATTCGCGGATCCAGCCCCCACAAGCGAGGGGAACTTGGGATTTTTGCCCCCCGGAGACCCCTTTTCCTTTTTTTCTATTATCCTATCCTCTTTCCTCCCGCTCTTTTCCCCCTCTCTCCCCTCTTTTTGGGCAAAACGGGGGGGGGGGGGGGCGTCGCGCCGCCCCCTGTATCCGCCAAAGGGGGCAAGAATGCAATTTTGCCGCCCTGAGCGAATTGGCACCCCTCCAAATTTTTTTTATTTTTTGTTACACACTAATTTTGCCGCCCTTTGTGATTCAAAATGAAATTTGATAACCTTTTTTTTTTGGTTGTTCACTCTGATTTTACCGCCTTCGAAGAGTGCCACCCGGGGCAAGGGGTATCCCCCCCCCCCATGGCACGCCCCTGCCGATCCCCATACAACTAAAACGAGCTTTGCATTACTAGAGTTTGTTTTAGAAGTGAAAGCGCACCTAGGTCGATAATCTTTGGCGAAATTTCAATTTCCATTCTGTCAAACCAAACCAAACCAATAATGGCTTGCGGCTTTCACTATTGATTTTAAAGAGTTCCTCCATGAAAAGCCAGCGCTCAAAATGCATTTTCACTCCTTTTTACCATGTAATATAAGAAATAACATTGGTAAATTCCAAAGATTATAGGTCTGGGTGCACCTACACACCTAAAACAACCTTTAAGCAAGAACGATACGGATAAAACTGTTTTCATAGCATCATTAAGGACTTACAGAGCAGCAAACATCTGATTTCACAATAATCTACAAAATTAGGACTAAAAAGATACAATTTATGACTACTTTTCTTCAAAAATTAGGAGTAAGTACTCACCTTGGATAACCTGTAAAGAGTACAAGTCACATCCGGCTTGTAATTTTTCAAGGGTCGAGTTATTTACATTGCAAATTTGGCGTTTATTAAATACATTTTAAACAAAAAAATAAAGATACAACTTAAAAAATAAACGAAACAAATTTAAAAAAAATTAAGCTTGAAAATCAAACTGAACTGAACCCTTGAATCAGCGATGAAAACAGGAAATATTAGAAGAGGGGGAAAAAAAAAATCAAATTGAGAAAAACTATACTAAAGTTTGACACATGCTCTCATGAAAAACTCAGATCTTTACATTTAGGATATAAAAGAAAAAAAATGTGTAAAATCTTCAAAATGGTTGGAGAAGAACTGAGAATAAAGCAGCAGTTTACATGATCTCATTCAAGAAAAAAGTACCTACGTTAAGTCCCGCACAGTAAAAAAGAAAAAAATTCTCAAAGGATCTCAAGAAAGAAGCTTAGATTAAAATCTGGGAACTTAATAGTACCAAGAAGAGAAGTACTGAAAACCACAATATCAAAGTAAGTAAATAATTTTTTTTTTTTTTTACAACTTTGAGTCCGTCAAAAAATCTGAGAGAAATCAAAAGAGATGAACATCTCTGATCCAACATTTTTTTATCCTTTAAAGCTATTAAAACCAAAAGTTTGAAGAAACGAAGAGTGAACGGCGCTGCAAGACTACTGAGCAAGGCCATTCAGCGATCGCGTCACAAATTCAACAAGTATCCACAATACTTCAACCCGACACTGTGAAGCGGGAGGGGTTCAAAGCCCAATTAGCGAACAAAAATTAACTTATCGCGCAAGCTGCGAGTTCTACAATTTGATGGAGTGAACAGGCAAAAGAAAAGAAAAGAATAAAAATCAGGTTTCCACCGAACTCACTCATGTGATTAGTACTTTCTGCACCTGCTAGCATCACACTTCTGCTAAATGAAAAGCAATGAAGCCAAACCAAGAGAGAATAAGGGTAGGATTTAGATTGAAGCTTAAAGGTGGCCAGAGGAAACGTCCAAGGAAATAAAGTCCAATAAGAAAAATGTCCACAGTAAAAACGGGTCCAAAGCAGTTGAAGTCCAATGTAATTTCAGGTTCAAAATGCAAAATGTCCAGTGCTATTATACATCTACATAATTTTATACCTAGTGGTTTATGGTCAAAATTACAGAATGTCCCATAAAACTTTTACGATTATAAAAATGGACAAGACCATAAAATTAACCTTCATGTGAGTTGGACACAAATTTGAGTCGACTTTTTCTTAATGTTTGAAGCAAGTTTCAGAGGAATTTTTTCCGCATAGGACAAAAAGTGTACAGCGGGCCGATCCTTGAAATCCTCTACTCTTGGGCAGACAGGATAAGAATGGGGAACAGTGATAGGTGGAGACGAGTCACGTGGTTGCCAAGTCTCATCGAAATACAAAATTTATCTAATTGCTCATCAGATGCTCAAGACTGCCCGATAAACGATTCTAGATAAATTCTGTATTTTGATTAGATTCGGCAACCACGTGAGTCGTCTCCACCGATTTCCCATTTTCCATTTTTATCCAGTTAACTCAAAAGTCAAAGATTTCAAGGATCGGCCCATTCTACGGCAGGACTATGGACAAAAAGTGTAAAGGATTTTTTTTTAAACTTGGGACATTTTTGTAGCTACATTAAATTATCTTGGACAGTAATTCCAAGAAGCAAGTTAAAGTGAGGTTGTCTCTCTGACCAAAACAGTTTCTCAGTTTGCCACCCTTTTATTTTCAGACTAACTAATGTTAGTTACAGAATTACATTCCGAGAATATCAATATTAATATTAAAATGTTGGTTCCCCCATTGAATACACAAGGGTTGCTCAGAAAGTAGTACCTTTTCCCTCATACCTCTTTCCAAAATGTGAAGATCAATATGAACTAAATACGAAATTCTAGTGTAAACTCAATAGTTTTATAGTCTGTTCACTATTTGACTGCAGTTGGCCAAAAATATTAAAATGCGTAAATGGCAACGTTGGGGTCGGCTTCAAGTTCACCTTTGCCTGCATATCGTCTCCTGACTCATTGTTTGACATTTCGTCGGCTCGGACCCTTTTTCACTCCTCATTTTGACCTCCCACTCGTAAATCAAATTTTTGTGGCATTCGCGAATTTTGAATAACTGACTTAAAATTTCAATTCTGCTTGGCGTACGTAACAAAATGATACCAAACGGCCGTTCAATATGTAATTTTTGAAAGATTTTGGCAGTCCTGATAGAGTGATTTCCGAATGTCGTAATTTTTCAAAAATTACATATTGAGCCGCCGTTTGGAATCATTTTTCTATGCACTTCGAGTAGTAGGTATTTAAATTTAAAGACAGTTATTCAAAATTCACGAATGCCGCAAAAATTTAATTTAAGAGTGGGAGGTCAAAATGAGGAGAGAAAAAGGGTCCGAACCGACGCGATGAAGTGTCAAACAATAAGTAAGGATGTATTATTCTGTGGTAAGGAGACAGTACGCTGGGAAAGGTAAATTTAGGGCCGACCTCAACGCTGCCATTTACACATTTTAATCTTTTCGGCCAACTGCAGTCAAATAGTGAACAGACAATAAAATAATATATATCAGATTTTGGAAAAAGTTCCTCTAAGTTTCTAGCATTCCCTTCAGCAGTGAATAAGTTATTAGACACTGGTAGTAAAAAATTCTGTCTTGGTTCTACAAATCCATTGCTTTCTTTTGTTTCAAAAGCAGGTTGCATCCAAATTCTCATGTTTCGTTCTTGTTTCCTTTACAGAGCTGCGTAGCATGTGTGTTTTTAAAAGTCAGTTTTTTTGGAGGCTCTTGGGCTTTGTTCATCGACATCAGGGCTGCCAAAACGCGTATAATCGTATCCTTGGCGTATAATTTGATTTGAAAAAAAGTATCTTTTTGCGTATCTTTTAAAATTTGGCGTACAATTTTTTTCTTCCCCGTGTTAAAGCATAGGAGTTTGGCGTATCCTTGTAGTTGCAGGATACGATTATACGAATTGGCGTTTCTTTTGAAATTCGTTCACGGCAGCCCTGATCGACATGGAATCTGTGCAGTATAAAATAATCAGGTCAATGAACTCAAGATTCGAGCGGAAGAGACAAATTTGAGGTTACATCTCAGCAAAGTAACAGAGATCAGTAGTTCGACTTGACAATTTGTGTACGAATAGTATATTCTGTTCCATTTTTGAAGTTCACTCAAACCTCCCTGGATAACCAAATTACATGCAGAGTTCCATAGTGTTACGAATAAAAAATCAGCCTATTGGAATCTGATAATAGTGCAACAGGCCGGTGACCGCTGAAGCGGATAGTCACAAGAGACTCAGATTGTGAAACCCTGCGAGAGCGACAGCCTCAATAGATCATAAGCGGTCAATGAACCACAAGAGCCATTTGCCTGATCAATATGGGCCGTACAGAAAAATGAGAAAGATTCGATTTAAAGTCTATCCAATTTGATGGACAAGTGAGCATGCATCTTGAGCAGTGGGAATATAAACATTCAATCAGGGGGAATGAAATGTGCAGACACACCAGATAATCAGCAGTAAATTATTATTACCTGGCTCAGCCATCGTCCATCACCTTGAATATCTTTAACCGCAGTTGGAACTACACAAGGATTAGACATTGTATTTGATTGCAGAAAAAATATCCTGATGATGTAGAGAAAAGGAAGTTCACGTGCTTCAATGAGTCTTCTGGATCGAACAGAAACAAGTGATGGATGATCGTGGATCGATGTAACAAACTAATAAACTAATAAAGGCTGCAAAAATAAGTAGAACAAGTAGAGTCGAGAGTTTTCACTTTTCAGCGAAGAGAAAATCAACGGATAACGTACTATCTACAGCCTAAACCATTCTAATAGTGAAGAAGATAAGAAATAAAAAGACAAGGTTTATCAATTTTCTCTCTAGAGTTGATTGGAAAAACCACTTTGTGTAAAAAGAAAAACACAGTTTGCTCACTAGCGCTCGGAGAGGGTTGACGGCGACTCCCGTACCTACTAAATTCAAAATTGTGCCGGCAATTTACCCGTCCGTCGCGATTTTACTTCACGCATCACGCATGCGCATCGCGTAGTTTCATGGCTAAACAAATTACAACCTGAGTTAGAAACAAAGTGTCCTATCGTAAAATTTTTCAAAATTAATAAGTAATATCTGTTAAAAATTGAAATAAAATCGAATAATCTCAATATTCTTTCAAATCATCTTTGAGAACTCTCATTCTTTATAATTTTCCCTTTTAAATATTACTCCTATGTTTTCCTTGAAACATCCATATTTCATACGCTACATCCACCTTACTACTTTCACCCAGTAATCTTATCTAATTTAATCATGGGCGCCCGCTGAGGGGGGCAAGAAGAGCAAACACCCCCCCCCCCCGGGGAATTCTAAACATCTGTTAAAACTTCACGTCATAAAATGAAAGGAACAAAATAGTATGAAATATAATCAGAGTAATAGTTGACAAACTTTATTATTAGCTAACGTTGTAATTTCAACTCACCTTTTAATACTTGGTCTCAGCACTCTCAGCCTAGTATAATAAAGCACAAGAGAAGTACTCGGGGATATGAAAGGATTGCATACTCAAGTATTAAGGAAGGAAGGATATGAACAAAGAGAGAGCAAAGCAGATTTAAATTTGAACGTTACTTACTGAGTAGATAAAACGAGTTATCGACCAACCGAAGGCACAATCAAGCAACTAAATACTACGGAAAACAGACTCGTCCTTAGGGATGAGCCCCCTAAATTTTAATAATTACTTACTCACATTTTATCGAAGAAGACGTGGAGCAACAATGAGGCTCTTGCAAAATTTTGCTATACGCGAGATCGAAGAGTTGATTCTTGCATAAAAACCTGTAAAAATGACGATAAGTGCACTAAAAAATCACAAAATTTATTCACAGAATAGGGCTTAGTGGTGAAGAGACGCAGGTATCATGGGAGATTCCTATCTAAATTGAGACATATCTCTGTGTTTCCGTAGAGAAAGTGACATTATAGACAGGAATCTCCCATGATACCTGCTTTGAGCCGCCATTACAAACTTGCCGTTATAGTAGTTGTGCGCGTTTACTACTGAATTTTAGACTTTCTCGTTGTGATTTTAGCGATTTTCGCTGGTTTTTTACATCAGAATGGAGTAGGTATTCATTAGCTCACAGAAAAAGTTTGCAAGCGACACAGAGGCTAATCGATCCGATTAGATGGACATATCTCAAAACATCCCGGTGCTTGTTAATTCTCAGCGAATTTAACACAAGAGGGGGGGGAGGGAGGTGAGAGAAATAGAATTCAAAGAGAGAATAATTGGAGAGTGTGGTGCATCTCTGCCAATCTTAACTCTCAGATCATCTAAACAAAAAGAAATTTAACATGTTATAATTGATTTAGTTTTTAAAGGATGTGTATTAAAATAGAGATGAGGGTTTATGACCTTATTACAACTTCTTGCAAGGAACAGTAATTTTCTTACTATCATTATCATCCGTTGTCACTTTATTCATAATATCAAACACGTCAAAATTTGACTGTTGATCAAAATTCTTGAGGGGGGCATTGCTCCCCTGACCCCCTTAAATGACGCCCATGGTTGCAATGGGGCAGTTGCAAGGGTCTGAAATGTTGTCTTTTTTATAAAGAAAATGAAAGTACTTGATGAGGTGAGAACAAAGATGCCTTTGGTTTTAAATTATGTCCCATTGTTCCGGAGATGATATTTTGGCCAAAAATACATTGTTTTAAATGGGGATTCCGCGTAGTGATGTCACTACGCACACGATTTTTTACAACTTTACTCGTGTGTATCTCCAAAACCGGGGCACTTAGGAAAAAACCAAAGGCATCGTGGTTCTCAGCTCATCAAGTACTATCATTTTCTACATAAAAAACACAACATTTCAGACCCTTGCAACTGCCCCATTAAATGGAACTCCCCCCATTGTACACTGAAAAAAAACAGCTAAATTTAACTAATTTCAACTTAAAAGTATGGACACCACTTAAAACTGTTAGTTTGACTATTTGAATTAGTAAAATTAACTCCGTGCCTTGTTAATTAACACGGCACGGAGTTAATTTTACTAATTCATATATTCAAACTAACAGTTTTAAGTGGTATCCATACTTTTAAGTTGAAATTAGTTAAATTTAGCTGATTTTTTTTTCAGTGTACGTCAGCCGCTCATTCGACCATCATCTTTTAATTTTTTTGGTAGCATTTATTTATTGAGTTTTCGAGTGGATTTTGGAACTTTCTGATACTCTCAACGTCATTTTCAAGTGATTTTAAGTACGTATGCAAATACCCTCCATCTAACGTTGTAGCAAAAGTTTGCAACAGAACCATTCGGCAGACTGGAGGGAAGTCGGATGTGCCTATCTAAACAAAGTAAAACAAAGTGATGTTTCTGTACCTTTTTCTCAGAATCCACTTGGCCGATTTTCAAAAACTTGGGCTCATCTGAAAGGTCTTATTGTTGTACACAAATAGACGCGGGCGTTCTTCAAAATTTCAAAATTTCAAGTTTTGAAAGAATTTTGAAATTTTGTTCCAAAAAACGTCAAAAAATTTGACTTTGAGAGCTGATACAGTGGGAAAAATTCACAAAATTTTGAGAAAATCTTCCGTCGATTTGTGTAAAAAAACAAGACGATTCTGAAAAGCTCACGTTTTTGAAAATCGGTCCGGTAGATTCTGAGAAAAAGGTACACAAGTGTCAAAAAATGACAAAACCCTAATTCTTGTAAAAAAAGGCTTATAAAAAAAGGTGCCGGATGAATAATTGAATATTCCATTAAAACGCGAGTATAATTGCAAAAAAGTTATGAATACTGAAATGGGCATAACACTGGGGCTAATCACCAAAATTTAAAAAACTTAGTCTAAAAATGAAGCTGAAACTACAAAGAAAAATAATTCTTAAAAACAAAAATTCGTCAAAATCGCCTAATTTTCACATCCGACTCCCCTGAAGAAGGCCGAGTAGCCCAGCTGTAACTTTCACGTCTTGATTTGGAGTTGCATCGGATGATTTTGAAGGGGTTTTTTGCAATGCAAACTCGCAGTTTCGATAGCTTAATTTACGATAAATGCTCGCACACGTTTAACACATTATTTATTCTATTCAGAAAAATCTGCTGAATCAATGGGGCTCTTGCAAACTTTTGCTGAAATGAATAGTTTAATATGATGTGAAAACCAGCGAAAATCACGAAAAGCACAATTAGAAAGTCTAAAATTTAGCAATAATCTCACATAACTGCTTTAACGACAAGATTGTAATGGCGGTTCAACCAGTGGCGTAGCCAAGGGGGGGGGGGGGTCCTCGGTCCAGGGGGTCTCGACCC
The DNA here is from genome assembly GCA_011764245.1 of Trialeurodes vaporariorum. Classification (NCBI taxonomy): domain Eukaryota; kingdom Metazoa; phylum Arthropoda; class Insecta; order Hemiptera; family Aleyrodidae; genus Trialeurodes; species Trialeurodes vaporariorum. Next base: position 6,929,009 of record VMOF01000024.1, on the reverse strand, counting down.
CCCCCCCCCCCCCTAACACCAAAATTAGTCCTACTAAAGATCATTTTTTGCGTTTCCAGACGAATTTTACCAAATTAGTGTCTGTGGACCCCCCCTTGACAATTTTCGGACCCCGGATCCCCCCCCCCCATAAAAAAATGTCTGGCTACGCCACTGGGTTCAACGCAGGTATCATGGGCGATTCTTATCTAATTTGTCACTTTCTCTTCGGAAACACAGATATACGTCGCAAATTAGATATATAGGAATCGCCCATGATACCTGCGTCTCTCCGTCACTAAGCCCAATTTTGAGAGTGAATTTCATGATTTTTTAGTGTACTCATCGTCATTTTTACAGGTTTGTATGCACAGAATCATTTCTTCAATCCCCTGTAGCAAAAGTTTGCACGAGCCCCATATTAGAGTTCGAGATACACATTTTCAAAGCAAGGCGGCTTTTACTTTAGGGGTGACAACTTTGAGCAGCCGAGCCGCAAATTTGCAGTAGTATTATGCGGCAACCATCCTAACTCGGAATCAGAATATTTTCGGATTGCGCAGTTGCTTTCCTCAGTTTTTCCCCACACTTTTCCCTCCCCGTCCTCTTCAGTTTTGCCGTCCTGTTGTCCTGTTAGATCAAGGGCCCCGAAAGAGTGGCTCATACGTTTTGAGAGCCATGTACCATGCCACGTAGCCGATTAAAAGTCTGAGAGATGAACACTGAGCAGGTCTGTAGGTCTGCTCGTAAGTCTGATTTCCTATTTGATTTGTCATTGGTGATGCCGGCAGAGCAGATGGGATGTTTTGAGAGCCCTGCGCCTTGTCAGCGATAAAAAGCCCACCAGAAACACAGGTGTGCTCGAAAGTCTGTATTCCCATTTAAAATAACGTTGGGTGAGTCTGTGTTCCCATTTAAAATAACGTTGGGTGAGTCTGTGTTCCCATTTAAAATAACATTGGCGGAGCCACGAAAGAGCAGATGGGACGTTTTGAGAGCCCTACGCCTTGTCAGCGATAAAGAGCCCACCAGAAAGACAGGTGTGCTCGAAAGTCTGTTTTCCCATTTAAAATAACATTGGCGGTGCCCCGGAAGAGCAGATGGGACGTTTTGAGAGCCCTGCGCCTTGTCTGCGATAAGAAGCCCACCAAAAAGACAGGTCTGCTCGTAAGTCTGTTTTCCCATTTAAAATAACATTGGCGGTGCCCCGGAAGAGCAGATGGGACGTTTTGAGAGCCCTGCGCCTTGTCTGCGATAAAAAGCCCACCAGAAAGACAGGTGTGCTCGAAAGTCCGTTTTCCCATTTATATAACATTGGCGGTGCCCCGGAAGAGCAGATGGGACGTTTTGAGAGCCCTGCGCCTTGTCAGCGATAAAAAGCCCACCAGAAAGACAGGTGTGCTCGAAAGTCTGCTGACCCATTTAAAATCACCTTTGCGATACTCCGGAAGAGTAGATGGGACGTTTTGAGAGCCCTGCGCCTTGTCAGCGATAAAAAGCCCACCAGAAAGACAGGTCTGCTCGTAAGTCTGTTTTCCCATTTAAAATAACATTGGCGGTGCCCCGGAAGAGCAGATGGGACGTTTTGAGAGCCCTGCGCCTTGTCAGCGATAAAAAGCCCACCAGAAAGACAGGTCTGCTCGTAAGTCTGTTTTCCCATTTAAAATAACATTGGCGGTGCCCCGAAAGAGCAGATGGGACGTTTTGAGAGCCCTACGCCTTGTCAGCGATAAAGAGCCCACCAGAAAGACAGGTGTGCTCGAAAGTCTGCTGACCCATTTAAAATCACCTTTGCGATACTCCGGAAGAGTAGATGGGACGTTTTGAGAGCCCTGCGCCTTGTCAGCGATAAAAAGCCCACCAGAAAGACAGGTCTGCTCGTAAGTCTGTTTTCCCATTTAAAATAACATTGGCGGTGCCCCGGAAGAGCAGATGGGACGTTTTGAGAGCCCTGCGCCTTGTCAGCGATAAAAATCCCACAAGAAAGACAGGTCTGCTCGTAAGTCTGTTTTCCCATTTAAAATAACATTGGCGGTGCCCCGAAAGAGCAGATGGGACGTTTTGAGAGCCCTACGCCTTGTCAGCGATAAAGAGCCCACCAGAAAGACAGGTGTGCTCGAAAGTCTGTTTTCCCATTTAAAATAACATTGGCGGTGCCCCGGAAGAGCAGATGGGACGTTTTGAGAGCCCTGCGCCTTGTCTGCGATAAGAAGCCCACCAGAAAGACAGGTCAGCTCGTAAGTCTGTTTTCCCATTTAAAATAACATTGGCGGTGCCCCGGAAGAGCAGATGGGACGTTTTGAGAGCCCTGCGCCTTGTCTGCGATAAAAAGCCCACCAGAAAGACAGGTGTGCTCGAAAGTCCGTTTTCCCATTTATATAACATTGGCGGTGCCCCGGAAGAGCAGATGGGACGTTTTGAGAGCCCTGCGCCTTGTCAGCGATAAAAAGCCCACCAGAAAGACAGGTCTGCTCGTAAGTCTGTTTTCCCATTTAAAATAACATTGGCGGTGCCCCGGAAGAGCAGATGGGACGTTTTGAGAGTAATGCGCCTTGTCAGCGATGAAAAGCCCACCAGAAAGACGGGTCTGCTCGTAAGTATGTTTTCCCATTTAAAATAACATTGGCGGTGCCCCGGAAGAGCAGATGGGACGTTTTGAGGGCCCTGCGCCTTGTCAGCGATAAAAATCCCACAAGAAAGACAGGTCTGCTCGTAAGTCTGTTTTCCCATTTAAAATAACATTGGCGGTGCCCCGGAAGAGCAGATGGGACGTTTTGAGAGCCCTGCGCCTTGTCAGCGATAAAAAGCCCACCAGAAAGACAGGTCTGCTCGTAAGTCTGTTTTCCCTTTTAAAATAACATTGGCGGTGCCCCGGAAGAGCAGATGGGACGTTTTGAGAACCCTGCGCCTTGTCTGCGATAAAAAGCCCACTAGAAAGACAGGTGTGCTCGAAAGTCCGTTTTCCCATTTATATAACATTGGCGGTGCCCCGGAAGAGCAGATGGGACGTTTTGAGAGCCCTGCGCCTTGTCAGCGATAAAAAGCCCACCAGAAAGACAGGTCTGCTCGTAAGTCTGTTATCCCATTTAAAATAACATTGGCGGTGCCCCGGAAGAGCAGATGGGACGTTTTGAGAGCCCTGCGCCTTGTCAGCGATAAAGAGCCCACCAGAAAGACAGGTGTGCTCGAAAGTCTGCTGACCCATTTAAAATCACCTTTGCGATACTCCGGAAGAGCAGAGGGGACGTTTTGAGAGCCCTGCGCCTTGTTGGCGACTACAAGTCCGCGAGATGGACAAGATCTGCTCGTGCGTCTCATTTTCCATTTAAAATAACATTGGAGATCCTTCGGAAGAGCAGAGTGGACAGTTTGAAAGCCCTCTGCTATGCTGTGTCGGGTTAGGAAGCCCCTGCTATAAAGTATGCTTTCTCAATTAAAATGTCATTGGCGATGCCTCGGAAGAGCAGAAGGGGCGTTTTAAGAGCCCTGCGCCTCGTTGGCGACAAGACTTCGATAAGATAGAACTCTAGCAGCCTCATTTACAAACATAAGGCTGGAAATCCAAGACTTGCCTTCAAAACTGCGTTTATGCAAAACCAGCCACTCGTGCCGGTGTAACTTTCTGAGATAACGGGGCTCTTGCAAACTTTTGCTATAGGGGATTGAAGCGATGATTCTTGCATAAAACCCTGTAAAAATGACAATGAGTTCACTGAACAATCACGAAATTCACTCTCAGAATCGGGCTTAATGGCAGAGAGACGGAGGTATCATGGGAGATTCCTATCTAACTTGAGACATATCTTTGTGTTTCCGTAGAGAAAGTGACATAATAGGCAGGAATCTCCCATGATACCTGATTACCTGTTGACTGCGTCTCTCCGCCATTAAAAACTTACCGTTATAGCAGTTATGTGAGTTTGTTACTGAATTTTAGACTTTATCGCTGTGATTTTTGTGATTTTCGCTGGTTTCTACATCACACTACTGGACTATTTATTTGCTCATAGCAAAAGTTTGCGAGAGCCCCAGTATAACATAGCATAGATCCAAGGTACCTATATTTAACGGGTATGCTCGACTCGCTTCCCGCGTCATCTTCAGAGGCGCGAAAATAAAAGAAAAGCAGAATCTAAGATGGCCGACAAAAGAAGAAAAACTGGACATGACGTGAGACATGATCAGGAGAAGGTTTGTTATGAAGATGGATGGAAGTGGAACTTACTATTTAGTGTGTTTTCTCGCTTCGTCGATTTTGGTTGATTTAATTATCTCTCTGTGAATTCTTTTACACCGACATAATCGTCAAGTGTTTTCTTCTTTTGTCGGCTATCTTGAATTCTGCGTTAGATTTTCGCGCCACTGAAGATGACGCGGAAAGCGAGTCGAGCATACCTGTTAAATATAAGTACCTTGGCATAGATCCCCTTTTGGTATCGCTCGATCGATGATTGTATATCGACTATCGAGGGACGGCGATTGGTTCATATCGATAGCTCCATTCTTATAAATCGATTCTATTATCAACTTCTCATTTCGATAAATCGATGTATTTGATTTAAAAAAAAAAAAAAATGTCAGTTATAATCGGATTTCCAATGCTGTGTTCATATACGATTAGTAAATGAACTTCGATATCTTCGATAGTTTGAAACTGTATCATTCTAGCTGACCGATGATAAGTTGGAATCAAAGTTCACTGCGGCAGAGATAAACTCGATCAGCTCAGCTGTGCAGTCATGTTGTTTCGTCAAAAAAAATATGACGAATTCAATTGTGAGCTCGTCGTTACGGTCTAAATTGTGATTTACGTGTGTTTGAGTTACTTTTAATTCTGATTCTTACCGACGTAATTTCATCGAAAATTGTGTGCTGGTGCCCAAGTAGGTGTTGAAACGACGGGGTAAAACGCACAGTGTTCTGAAACGTTTTTCCTCTCATAGTGTGACATAAATACATTTTGAAAATTGTGTCTCGGGATACATTTTTTCGCGAGGCTGTTTTCATTGTTTTTGATTGTTAAATTGCGGTATCGTGGCGAAGATTAAAAAAAAAAAACAAAAAAAAAAAAAAAAAACAAGTGTCTTGTCTTCAATGCATAGGAACTATATATTTGTCAAATTTATTCCAGTGACTTTACCATTAAATAAGTCAAGGCCCTAAAAACAATACATGTTGAATAAAAGTTGTTAAATTGTTGATTTAAATTTACACCCGATATTATAAAATCCAGAGTCATTGTTTTGACCTTTAATCATTTGATTATCTTCCTTTTCTTTTCAATACTGTCGAATTAACAATATTGCATTCGTGATCGAAATTCTCCCAAAATGAAGCTCTCGTTTCTACGATTTTTCTTTGATCACAATAAGGAAGAGTGACTGGTTTTGTGTGGAGTTCGGAAAAAAAAATTACGGCGTTTATTTTTCTGTTTAATATGCTGTTACGGAAATAAGAATAATTAATAATAATAATTAATAATAATTAATTGCGTTGGATTTTAGTTTCTGGAAGAAATTTATTCAAGATGAAAACAAATTATTTTTGCTGGCTGGGTGTACTTTTGTTGGCCGTTCATTCAACCTCTGGCGAGTCTAGGGACGGTAAGATATTAGTTTTATAGCTGTGGCGGCTCGTGATATTTGGCAACCATGCAAGTTTTCCATTTAAACGTAGGTAAAATAATCGATTCTTGCGGAGGCTGGCAGCCTCCGGGAGAATCGATTGTTTTACATTGGTTAAATAGGAGGAGGACACGGTTGCCAAATTTCACGAGCCGCCACTGTTTTATAGTAGAAGTAAATATAGCTCTAAATATAGTAGAATTTTGCGTATTAAGAATAAGATAATTCAAAAAATTAATCAACTCAAATTCGTCAAAAGTTCTATAATTGAGACTTCTATGCAAAAATATGTCAACAATATAGAATCATCTAGAGCTGACGTCATAGACTTGGTGTAGCTCGATTTTGAGAGCTGAAAGAACGATTTCGAGCAAAAAGTGTACCTAAACTACTAATGGGTCTGTTGCAAACTTTTACCACACAGATTAAGAGAGTTTAATCCAATGTAAAATCGCCTGAAAAGTCCATTGGTGGCATCAGAAAGTCATAAAATGCAATAATAAATTCACAAGAGGCGTTAAATGAAATCCAAGATGGCGGAGAAATATCGAGCAATTTGTATGCATGCACCACGAACATCCAAGGATAGCCAACCTCACAATATAGCGATCACAACCAATCACAACGTAAACAAACACATAACCTCTACCTCCAGTGAGGTTGTCAAAGTTGGCTATCGTTGGATGTTTGTGGTGCATGCATACAAATTGCTCGATATTTCTCCGCCATCTTGGATGTCATTAAACGCCTCTTGTGAGTTTATTATTGTATTTTATGACTTTCTGATGCCACCCGTGGACTTTTCAGGCGATTTTACATTAGATTAAACATTCTTAATCGTTGTAGCAAAAGTTTGCAACAAACCCATTGGCTCAAGCAAGACAAATTAAATAGAGTTGCTCTTTTTATAGTGTGTACGATGTACTATGGCTTTGAAAAGAAAGTATCCCGATAGAAATTTTCGTTAGTTCATTTCTCGACCAATTTGACAAATTTCACGGTTTTCAGGTATTTCCGTCTCACAGTATTGGCACTTGTGACCTTGTGACTCAAAAATTTAAAACCATGAAAAAGAAAAGAAAAGTTCATCAAGAGCAATTTTGATGAAAGGACTTTCTTTCGAAAATCATAGTACATCAACAAGTTATACCCATAGAGGGGTATGCTATGTTATAAGTCCTATTCCAAAGTGTGACAGCATGGAAAATTTGGTCCTGGTTTGTTTGCCTCGTTTTCTTTAACCTTAAATCCAAAATTGTTATCAATTAAGTAATTTGAAAATAGTTTTAAACTAAAGTGCAAGTGTTTTTGAGTGACTATCTGGACAGAGAAGCCTCATACAGCTATTGAGATGAGAAAATTATAGGCTTGTTTCTGTCATGCGTCAGTTTCGATCTGTATATCGTGAAAACCCTTCCTAAAGAACCAAATATATAGATTTCTGTGTCCAGATAGCCACTCTCTAAAACACTTGCTTCTTCTTTTAAAAACCAATTTCAAATGGATTTCTCACAGATTTTTTTTTTCTTTCAATTTTTAAGATTGAAAATAATGAGGCAACAAATCCGAGCTCGTGTGAATATCTCCATAAGAAATTTTCATCATATGTGCCTCCGTGCTACCTCAAAAGTGCGCCCCAAAAATCCCCTTTATTCATATATCTCGTTGGTGTACAAACTTAGCGAAACAGGTATTTCGCATAATTTTTTCCTTAAATGCGTTTTGTGTTACTCCAGAAAGGTTTTTTGTGAAAGAAAGGTTTTTTGTGTTTCCTTTCAAACCAATTTTCATTAAATTTTTGATTTAAGGTAAAGAATAATGAGGCAAACGAACCAGAACCAGATTGTCCATGCTGTCTCATTTTAGGATAAGACTCACAACATATAGCAATCGTGTAGCATAGACCTTCAATTGGTACAGCTCGTTGGTCTACATATACCTAATTAGTAATTATATGGTCTATGATAAGAAGCAAAACCAACAAGTCGACAAAACCAAACCTTCTCAAACCTTTTCATTTTGCCAAACCTTTTTTTGCCTTCTAGTCGGCAAAACCAACAAATACCATGTATAAGTACTATCGACGAATGAAAGATTGTCGCGAGTCCCGAGTTAACTTGAAACTTGAAAGAAATTGAACCCACCCCCTCCCCCCAAACACCCTCAACACAGAAAAAACGGAAAAAACACTTTGGTAATGCTGACAAAACCTTTGGTAGAAAAATGACCCAGCAAAAGACTTTAGTTGTACCAACCAAAGTTTTTATTCACCCAGCAAAATCTCTTTAGTTAAGCGTAAAGAACCTTTGGTTGGCTCAACTAAAGTCTTTTGCTGGGTCATTTTTCTACCAAAGGTTTTGTCAGCGCTACCAAAGTGTTTTTTTCTGTTTTTTCTGTGAAGGGACCGTCGAGGATTTTTGAAAATATCAAAAGTGAAAAATTTGGGGTCAATTCCCTATCGAACTTATTTGTTAAAATTAGCTCGTGAAAATCTCGCTACAATCTTTAATTCGTCGATAGGTAGTACTGTATGAGAGAAAAAGACTCCTCGTCCATAAGTTACCCCTGTACATATAATAATAATTACCTATTAATTTAATCATTTTTTTTATTTTACTTGTATAATAATGACCCCTATATTTAATCTGCTCTTTAGTGTCCTTACCTTTGAATCACGGTCCCATGTAGCGTGGATTGCAATTCATCGCAAAATAGCCGTCAAGTTTTGGCAATTTTAACATCTGACCATTAAGTTGCAAATATATAGCGTAAACAGTGGCGTAGCGTGCAACTTGGCATGTTGCAGATCGTCCATTTAAACCCATGAAAAAGATCGAAAAGTTGGGTGTTCCGTGAACACATTTGCATTCGATTTTTACGTGGGTTTAAATGTACAAAATACAACGTTGCCAAATTGCACGCTACGCCACTGGGCGTAAAAGTTGTAACGAAATGGCAAACAAATCGAAAGTTTTCGGAGCTGGCTTTTGTACTGCCCTACTTTTTGCCTATGTTTCACTGCCACCTATGCCTATGTGTCTACGTGTCAAAATATGCAACTTCATTGCAACTTTGGGACGGAGAATTGTCCATACGTCGTTAAAAAATTGCCACTTTATTGCTACTTTGTTGCTATTAATTGCAAAATTTAGATTGGAGAATGCTACACATAATATATGGGAAACCCGCATTTGTTTTTTGAACCCCCATTTCATTGGTCCGTTCAAATCATCCACCTTTTTCTTTGTTCTCGTTTTTTTTTTTTTTTTTTTTTTTTTTTTTTTTTTTTACAGAGGGAAGAATTAGAGATGCAGACGCCGCCGCACGATTGGATAGACTGAGCGATGAGGTCCGTTCGATACTTGAACATTACAAGGACCCAGATCCGGTGGGTCTGCCCAATGATCCCGTTCCGGACCCGATGTCAATCCCTGACATGAAGCATTCTTTCTCTCTGACTACGATGACACTTAGAAATGTCACAGTTCATGGACTATCCAAATTCCGCATCGATAACGCCTTCTCGGATTTAGTCGACATGCAGGTAAGCTGCCGCACCGCTGCACAGTGTTTCCTAGGCGGAAAAAAACCCTTTTTACCGACCTCTTCTAAACTTCCCAAAACTTGACAAAATCCATTCCTGAGGGTCCCAACTAATAGACTAGAGAATGATAGAATGATATACATTAAATCCGAAAATTAGGATCAATCTAAGGCGCCAGTTTTTTAAGAATCGAAGTTAATGATAGCTCGGTCATTGTTTACTTTAGCACCCATAACCTCTCTGGCGTACTTTCAATCGTACATATCTAGCGAATAAATAGACCGAAACTTACGTCTAAGTTTGCCAACTTCAACTTTGACAAATGCTGCATATCATATCTAAGTACTTTTGAAAACTAAAAATAATAAGCATTCTTTTGAAACAGTTTTATGTCTCGGCTCCGCATAAGTCCATAAGCCGCAATGTTAATCTGGTTCATACCCCCGAGCGGAGAAGCCCAGCCCATGACAGTAACCGGCTTCAATTCTCGGCCTTAGGGGCCAGTCTTCTTTTATAACGTATTTGGTTCAGATAGCCGATCTACAAAACTCTCATTGCACTTTTGTTTGAAACCAGTTTCCGCAAAATAGATGAAAATTTTTGAATTTAGGTTAATCTTTTAATTTTTTAATGTTACGTTTTATATGTTATGAGTCTTATCCCAAAATGAGACAGCATGGACCAGTGGCGTAGCGTGCATCTTGGCAACGTTGTAGTGTGTCTATTTAAACCCGAGTAAAAGGTCGAATGCAAAGGTGTTCACCGAACACCCTGTAGTTCGATCTTTTTAATGCATGTAAATGGACACATTACAACGTTGCCAAATTTCACGCTACGCCACTGGCATGGACAATCTGGTTCTGGTTCGTTTGCCTCATTATTCTTTACCTTAAATCAAAAATTTAATGAATTTAATGAAAATTGGTTTTAAAGGAAAGTGCAGATGTTTTATAGAGTAGCTATCTGGACACAGATCTAATACAACTATCCAGGTGAGAAAATGTTGCTTGAATTTGTTATGTGTAAGTTTCTTTCTCGTGCAAATCCTTCCAAAAGAAATAGTTATGTCGATTTCTGTGTCCAGATCAGAGATTACTAAGCCTAAGAGATATGGCATAACGATTCAAAAGTGTTATTCGACTCCTACAAAGTATGCAATGTGGCGTACGCTGGTGACCGTAAACATTGTTACTACTGTTGTTGTTTGAATGAGATTTGACAGCAACGCCACTAACTAAATTAATAAAGATTAATAAAGTGTTTGGGAAGTTTAATGAGCTCTGAGTATATTTTGAACGTGAATCTGAAAATCTAAGTCACTTTAACTATCCCATCGGCCATTAAATGACAAACATTTAGATGCTGCAGAGAATCTAACCTCATTTTCAACAACATGAATAACAACAATGTTTACGGTCACCAGCGTACTGCACGTTGTATCACGGCCATTCTGCAGGCGTTTTTTACGGAGCCCGGTCAACGGTTTCATAACACGGCGGAGATAGGAAGTGCCATATCTCTTAGGCTTAGTAATCTCTGGTCCAGATAACCAATCTAAAACACTTGAACTTTGGTTCGAAAACCAATTTCAAATGCATTTGTTACAGATTTTGTTTTTTTTTGTTTTTTTGTTTGTTTTTTGTTTTTGTTTTTTGTTTTTTTGTTTTTTTTTGTTTTAATTATTAACCCTTTAAGAACCAGGTTAGTACAAAAGAACACCACTTCTCTGTTTCTACAGGGAAGGTAGATAACTGTTCGTACTCATTGGAGTTGGAATTGCCTATACGACAAATTGAAGGCGCCCGACGGGACCTTATCCATTGTAGTGTTAACCCTTCACTGCATGAAGTTCCACCGGTGGAACAAATTCTTCAAACGCTCATATAAAATACAGGTTTTGAGATATGCCTTTGGCGCATGGTGGGTCAACGCGGGAGAAGGTATGTTTTGAGCTCACAGAAAAAAAAAAAAAAAAATTGGCTGAAAGAAAACATCATGCAGTGAAGGGTTCGTGATCCAAATCATGTCAGGGGGGAAATTTGCCCCCGTATCCAAACTGACTACATTTTGATTATTTTTATAAAGTTTCCGGCATTGGCTTTTTGAAAAATCCAATTAAAGTAAAAAAAATTTTTTTTTTGAAAATTTTAAAAAAAATAAATGAAAAAAATTCCCGCCATTTCTTATGGTGTTATATAACTTGTAAAAAACGAGTAAAAAATAGAAAAAAGAGAATTTTGACCGAAAAACCGTCAAATTATTTTTTTCACTATTTTTCCCATGTATATTTGACCACCTAATACATTGAAAAATCCACATTTGCTTGAAAAAAAAAAAAAAAAAAAAAAAATCATGCAGTGAAGGGTTAATTTTTAATTTTTAATTTTTGTTTTATTTTTGTTTCAGGTATCAATGGGAGTAAAGATGGACAATCTGATGGTTTTCGGGAATCACACACTTTCGACGTGGCTCTCCTCGTCATCGGGCGGGTTCAACGTCACCCTGGTCGGCATCTACATCGAGGGGATCGCAATGCTAGAAGTGGCCCGCGGTGGCTACCTAGAGGCGACGGACATCAAAATGGACATCGTCTTCCAGGACATCGAGATGGACTTCCAGAACCTCGGCCTCATGGGCTCCATCTTCCAAGGCATGGTCAACTCGGTTGGAACCTTCATCTTCGACAGCATCAAACCCTACATCCTTTCGCAGATCAACCTCCGAGCCGGTATCAACAAGAACTTGCGGGATCTCCCCCAAACGTTCCCGAATTCAATTCCTCCCCTCGATCTCGCCATCGCTGAGGGTCGCAAATACGTCCGGAACAAAGGCCTCGACCCTTACAAGATCGACGATTACCATTACTCATCGCACCTTTTAAAATTAGACATCGGACACACCTGGGTCTACGGCCTGGCTTCTTTCTACCGCGTCGGCAACATCACAGTTCAAATGGAGAAGAACGCTTTGGATATCGTCTTACATGTCGGAACGCAAAAGCTCGAAGGGACCTGTCAGTGGGAAGCGTCGACTCTCATGAGCTTCTTATCGAAGACAGGTATGACGAGTTTTTCCGTCGATTATTTTCACGTCTACGCTAGGATCAATCAAACTTTGGACACTCGGAATCATCCAACTTTGAACGATTTGCAACTTAAATTGGGGAATATCCAACTTCAGATGGAGGGTACAGGAACGTTGGACTATATATTGGAGCTTTTGGTCAATGTTTTGCCGAATGTTCTTCGATATCAGATAATGGACGCGGTTGAGATTCCGTTGAAAAGGCGTGTGCAAGAGATACTTAACTCGATCGATGTCTCGAAATTGATTGAAGAAAATATGAATAACCTCGTGGCGGCTAAGAAGAATAGGACGGAATCCTCCTCTTCCTCTTCTGTCACTATGAAGCCTTTTGATGAGGAGGGTTTGGTCATTCATGGCAAGGCTTTGTATGAAGATATGAATCAAAACATGAGCACTATAACTCGGTGAGCTAAGCCCTTTAGAATAGAATACTACAATCAGAGACAATAATATGCAGGGTGTTGAAAAACTGTTCCCGAATATCTTAGGGGCGGATTTCACAGGTCAAAATAAGACCTTTTTACCTATAAACATGTGTCCGAAAATGCCCCCCTTTTGAGCTACAGTCCCCCAAAGTTTTAAAAAATGTACGGTTTTTTTGGAATTGCGACCACTATTATGAACCAAATGTCCTAAAAATTGGTGTCACATGGTAATTTTACGTGTAGAATCCATTAATGACCTCGAGAAATTCAGAAATTGAGTCTGACTGTACTTTTCACGCAATCTTGTACCTTTAACGGCACGAACTTTATGTTACGGATTAAAAATTTGAAGAATAATTACCTAAATCAGATGCGAAAAACCCTCAAAAAGATTTTTGGTCCTTTTTGTCTCTTTCGATAAGACGCGATTTAAGCGAGATAATCGCTGCACAGTGTGGAAAAGTCAGCCGCGCTTTTACCATAGCGGCCGACCCGAAGAAGCAGCGGAGAGGCGGGTTGCATACTAACTGCCGTTTTGCATGGTAAAAGCGCTGACTTTTCCACGCTGTGCAGCGATTATCTCGCTTAAAACGCGTCGTATCGAAAGAAACAAAAAGGACCACAAATATTTCTGAGGGTTTTTTGCATCTGATTTTGGTTTTTATTCTTCAAGGTCTTATTTTGACCTGTAAAATCCGCCCCTGAAATATTCGGGAACAGTTTTTCAACACCCTGTACAATAGAGACCACGCACTATCTATCTTGCCCAAGTTTGCGCGTGGTGGCAACTTTTTTTTTTCGGGGTCTCAACAGAACACCGCAAACATGGTCCATACGTTGACTGATGAGAAACGTCGTTGAGATTTTTGCCTAGTGAAACCGAAGCACCGAAATTGCATCAGTCAAAGTATGGATCGTGTTGGACCATCATGCTCCCTGTGTAAATCCCTGTTGAGTCCCGAGAAATAAGTCAGCCTCCGCGCGCACGGCTAGTGCGTGGTCTCTATTATATATTGTCTCTGACTACAATCGAGACTAAAGACGAAAAGAATACGGAGCACTACGCTAAAATAGAGTCCTTATACGTAGAAAGTTAAAGGGGCCTCTCCACCTGCGAATTTAAAAGCGCAAATTGACTGCTTGAGCCAATGGGCTACTTTGTTGTCGAAACATCGGACTCGACCTATCAACTTCAAGGCAGCTCATTAGCTCAATCAGTTTATTCGGATTTTACGTTCTGCAGACATTTGCGCTACCTAAGACTTTGAGCGCTACTATTAATTAAAGAAGAAAAAAGGTGTCAAAAGCTTCATTACAAGTGCGGAATTGCTACTGTACGCTCTAAAAAAAATTAAGTATGCCCTCCAATTGATGTTTCCATTCTCTTATTCTCTTTAGAAGTGAATTTTTCCAAAAAACTTATTAGTGTTTTGATGAATTTGAGGTTATGTTCTCGGAAAGCTAGATTCAAGAGGAATTAATGGAAATTCGCTCCAAAAGCTATCAAATTTTATGTCAGCGTTCAAAATTGAGGCGAACTGACAAAATTTTCAAAGATTTTTGAGAGAAAATTTTTAAAGTTTATGTTTGTTTTGGTAGCGCAAATGTCTGCAGAACCACTCACTTAGTTTATTCGCGCTTTTAACTTCGTAGGTGGAGAGCTAGACCCCTTGAGACAAGTGAAACCATTAAAGACGCCATTAGATACAATTGCACATTTGTTGACATTCTGAAAACTGCATGCCGTTCGTTTGTTGTGTTCTCGTCCAATGCAAAGATTACAGTGCCGCAGAGTTTCTAGTGGTGTAATCTTTCACGGCTTTTAATGATCGACATTTATTCACGCTTTCAAAGATTATTTTGGATATTATAAAGACATTCTTGAGGTGCATCATGATTGAAATGAACAGGTTCATTGACACTTAGCTCTTCCATCCGTTAAACACCGAGGGACCTCTTCGTTCGCAAATAAATGTGCAAAAATGTATTCAATGGCGGCACTTAATCCTCTAATGACATGGGACCAAATAATCCCTGGTAAAAATGACGACTATAACCGTTCCAAAAACGACTATAAACATAGTTGGCCAACGATGGATTATAGTTGGCCAACTATAGATTATAGTCGGCAACAATGTTTATAGTCGTTTTTGGAACAGTCGTATAGTCGTCATTTTTACCAGGGATGTTCGGTCCCGAGCGTAACTTACGCACGATCATGTGACGGTGCGTAAGCTCACTGATTGGTCGAAACCGCACGCGTGCCCTTCGGTTTTAATGTGAATTGATTTTTATAAATTTATTGTTTTGTTATCATAACTATTGACTATTAAATAATACTTGTTTTTGTTCCTTTATCGGTGTACAGTTAAAGTATTTATTGGATGCAGTTGCAATGGTCTAACTTTTGGTGTTTTTTAACTTTCAAGAGTTCAAAGGGAGAGAGGGAGGTCTAAATTGACCGCGAGCCAGTTTTTTTTTGCGAGCGCGTAAAATTCCTATTTTTTTTTTTTTTTTTTTAAATTAAATTTTGGAACTTCATGACATTTAAGGTACTGATATAGCCGACATTCATACCATTTTTTTTTTTTTTTTTTTTTTTTTTTGGACAACAATAATTGCGTAGCTGTCACGAGGCATTTTAAACTTCCAAGTTTATGGGTAGAAATCGGTTCAGTTTTTTAGTTTTTATTCACCCATGATTCTACGGGTTGATGAAATGATTACATAGTCAAGCTCTGTAATGTGACTATAACATTCACGTAAACTCTATGATGATTATCAATCTTTTCGGCTTCCGCACTATAGAGGGTTTTAGTAATGGCGACTGCCGGTGATGAGCGTTCCAAACAAAGCCAGTTTGTCTCTCTCGCTCTCACGTGACCCCTATGTACTGCCATCTCACTCTAATTTCAAAAATCGTATATAGACTTATTTTGTGAAGTTCTATGGCAGAAATGAATTTCTCGAGGCATTTTAATGCGATTTTGATAGTAATATGTTGTAAACCAAGGCTCTGTATACGAATTTCGATACTAGAAAGAGATGGATATACATGGAGGTCACGGGAGAGTGAGTGAGATAGTTTGGAACGCTACGCGAGTTTTATCACAACCGATTGCGACCGATGAGTGCATTGTTGTGGTTGTTGGCTAACCGTTGACTTCGCACTAAAACCGTCTTTAGTCTGATATTGAAAAAAAAATTGTCCAAGAAACAGAGACAAAAGTAATCAACATCATCGTTTCCTACCTTTTAAACTTAATTTAAAATTTTCCAGTGACATTTCTACGTATGTTTAAATTACTTGACCAAAGTGACTGACTTTATTATTATTATTTTTATTATATAATATGTGACCCGATCTGTGAAAAGGGACCTTATCTTCCGGAACAAAATTTTTTAGGAGAGCGATTTTAAGTGAAAAAAGTCAAATATTCGAAAACGCTGTTTTGACGGACTAAAAGTAACTAGCAATGAGAATTAGTTCATTTTAGTGACCACAGAACGCGCTACGGGTACTTGTTTGAGAGCATGTCAAAATTCAGAAAAGGGGCCTTAACTTCCTTATGCAATTTAACACAGGGAAGTTAAGGTCCCTTTTCTGTCAGCTGCCATAACTCGGTCAATTTTTGAGCTTTTGGGGTCAACTTTATGTCAAAATGCTCGTCTGAATGTCCTCTATGCAGTGGTCCTAATAGCTCAGTTTTCAGAATCCGGAAGATAAGGTCCCTTTTCACAGATCGGGTCACATATATTACTAGCCGTTCCAGACACCCTACGGGTGGCCTCCACGGGCAGCACTCTCAGGGTACGCTCGTTGGCACTTTGACAGTTGGTTTATGCAAGTTTGTTTTTTAGTTAAAGAATCATGGCTGTTAAACGAACGATTGAAGAAGTATAGACGGTAAAAATTACTGACAAAAATGACGGATCAAAAGTATCGGAGCGCTCAGGTTTAAGCGCGCAATGAGCGTTAGGGCCGATGGAGTTGCAACAGTCTTAACCCTTTTACCCCTGGTGTACATTTCAAAGTACATCTGAATAACATTGGATCTTATGAAGAAAATGAAAACATGATATGCACATTTTTGTTTTTTTTTTTTGTTTTTTTTTTTTTTTGAGAAAATTGTGCCCAGATTAGTTATGATGGCCAAAATTCCGTCCCTGAACGAAAAAAATTTTCAGGATTGAAAGGGTTAAGACGAGCAACGAAAATTGAAAATTTGAAAGACCAAGCGCTCAAGAAATTCGCGAGGAAACCAACTCCTCCCTCCACCACTCACACTGCATTACTCGATGAAATTCAGCCGAGCGTTGAGCAGGCGCCGGCGGGGGAAGGGACAGATATGAGAGTCCAGCGCAACACGGCTCGGAGGAGGGAAGGCAAGCGACCGAATCAGTTCCCCCCTCTAATTTTAAAATTCAATTTGCGGCGCTCCCAGACGACTTTTTCAAATAAAAAATTCCAGAGATCTCCTCAAAATACCCTAGGGAATCATCGTGCCGAATTTGAGGGAAATCGTTTCGGCCAATTTTCGGGAAATAGAAAAAACATTTTGGAGGGCCGTCAGCGTTATATATATGTTACAGGACAAACCCGATTTTAGGCCAAACTAGTTTGGCCTAGGCCGAACTGTTTTTTTTAAGGAGGCCTAAGGCCTAGGCCGAACAGGTTTGGCCTGGTGAATTTTAGGCCAAACTAGTTTGTCCTAGGCCCAACAGGTTTGGCCTAGAGAATTTTAGGCCAAACTAGTTTGTCCTGCACATAATCAGTTTGGCCTGAACATTTTTAGGCCAAACTAGTTTGGCCTGCACATAATCAGTTTGGCCTGCACATAATCAGTTTGGCCTGAACATTTTTAGGCCGAACTGGTTGGGCCTAGGACAAACTAGTTTGGCCTAAAAAACGTTAGGCTAGACCAATTGGATTATATTTTGCTGCGGCAGATGAATAAATAAGGCGAATGATTGAACTAATTACGGAGGAGAAACTTTATTTTAGATAAATTATTAATTCTAGTTAAAAAAAAGCTAAAAACATGTATAAGGCCATGTATGTACAGCCAGTATAGGGCATGCTAACTGCATTAGCTTCTTAGACAAAAAATATCTGCAATCCGAAAATTCTCTAAAACTGTGGTAACTTAGGACGTAAAAAATAATGACTTAAAAACTTACGTTAAAAATGTTGCCTAAAATCCTCCTTTAAACTGCTTTTAACTCGATTGCAGAACTGCACTAACACTCCCATTAATCCAATAATTGAAACTGACGAAATGTAAACAGATCACTCGGCAGAAATAACTCAAGACTCATAATGAGATAGAGATGCTCCTTAATAATGCAAAAAAGTAATAAGTTCCCGCAGATATCTTGGGTGCACTTATCAGAACTCCCGTGGAGTAATGGTCACGGCTCTTGCCCAGAGGAACGGAGGTTCTGGGTTCGATTCCAATCCCGACGTTGAGTTTTTTAATATTACTTGTTTCCTTTTTTGTCATAAGAAAATGCGAACATTATACGAAACTACTTTTTCCTAGGCCCAACTAGTTTGTCCTGCGTCGTCACTTCCGGCCAAACTAGTTTGTCCTGCACATAATCAGTTTGGCCTGAACATTTTCAGGCCGAACTAGTTCGGCCTGCACATTATCAGTTTGGCCTGGAGAATTTTAGGCCAAACTAGTTTGGCCTGGTGAATTTTAGGCCAAACTAGTTTGTCCTAGGCCCAACCGGCTTGGCCTAGAGAATTTTAGGCCGAACTAGTTTTTCCTAGGCAAAACTAGTTTTGCCTGTTCCGCTCAGGCCAAACTAGTTCGGCCTAGGACAAACTAGTTTGGCCTAAAATCGGGTTTGTCCTGTAACATATATAATTGCTTCTCACACGTTTGACCTTTGAAAACTCTGATCGTGAAGATCCTTGATTATGACCAGTTAATAACAATTAGTTGACAAACAGTTGACAATAACCTGAAATTTTAAATTGTCCTATTGGAATATTTGAAGTTAAGTTCAATTTGAAAAAAAAAGTGAATTATGATATTCACCGATGATTTCATCACTTGAAAAAAAACATTACCGATCAGAGTGCGTGTTTTCGAGCTTTGCAGTCATTCTGCTGACCTGTTATCTTTTTTTTTTAAAATGGTAAAATTCACAAACCCATGTAGCATGGATTGCAATGGAGCTGTTGCAAACTTTTGCTACAGGCTAATTAATAGTTGATAATGGGGTAATACCCTGTAAAAATAACGATTAGCGCACTAAAAAATCACGAAATCCACTCCTAAACTCACAAAATGCTTTTAAACGCGAGACCGTAATGGCGGCAGGGGCCGCGGTTTGCATTGGGTTTCCCTATCTTCAATCAGCGCCATCTACAGGAGGTAGTCTCGCAACACCACACAAGAAGAAGAAGAAGCACACAATTGCCATAAGAAAACCGCGGCCTCGGCCGCCATTACGGTCTCGCGTTTAAAAGCATTTTGTGAGTTTAGGAGTGGATTTCGTGATTTTTTAGTGCGCTAATCGTTATTTTTACAGGGTATTACCCCATAATTAACTATCAATAAGCCTGTAGCAAAAGTTTGCAACAGCTTCATTCATCGCAAAATAGTCGTCAAATGGCAATTTGATCATCTGACCATCAAACTGCAAATATACGGCGTAAAAGCTGTAACAAAATCTCAAAGAAATAGAAACTTTTCGGAGCTGGATCTTTTTCCTGCCCTACTTTTTGCCCATGTACGTCACTTCCACTTATGTTTCTGTGTCTATTTGTCAAAAATTGCAACATTATTGCAACTTGAGGGCGGAGTTGTCCATGTGTTGTTAAAAAAATACTGTTTTATTGCAACTTTGTCAGTGGGGGCTCGTGCAATGTGGCAACGATGGATTCTCTCCATTTAAACCTACGTTAAACTATCGATCCTCAGGAGGTGCAGTTGCACCCTCAAGATATCGATACTTTAGCATAGTTTTAAATGGCGAATAAGCATTGTTGCCACATTGCACGAGCCGCCACTGAACTTTGTTGTCATAAATTGCGACATTTAGATTGAAAAATGCTACGAAGGAAACGGCAGCCCTTTGTGGTGCGTGTGATACGTCTCGTTGAAGATTCGCGGGTGGAATATAATAGGCGCGCTCTGGCATGTGATGATTGAACTAATCTAGTGTTGAGAATTATTTCAACTTCCTGAGGCGACCAGCGACCAGCGACCATGCTACTGGGACTGTTTATAAATCAAAACGCATAGTGGCCACCGGTCACCGGTCACTTCGGCCGGTGAACGGTGGACGACATTGGTGTCCGGTTCATAGGTTTATACATCATCACTATACCTCTTCCGCGCACACAATCTGCCAATCTCGCTCCCGCAGATCTCTCTATACAGGGTGTTTCTAAAACTTATGTCATCCTTTCTACCACGTATTTTTGAGGTCAAAATAAGACCTTTTTTTCCTATATACATGTGTCCGAAAGTGCCCCCCTTTTGAGCTACAGCCCCCCCCCCAAAGTTTTAAAAATTTGTTGGTTTTTTTGGTATATCGACCATAATTATGAACCAAATGTCATGAAAATTGATGTCCCGAGGTACTTATTACGTGTAGAATCCATTTATGACCTCGAGAAATTCAGAAATGAGGAGAAGAGCGACAGCAAGTATGCAACCCGCCACTCCGCTGCTACTTCGGCCCGCCCGCTATAGTAAAAGCGCTGACTTTTCCACCTTGTGCAGCGATTATCTCGCTTAGTACGCGTCGTATCGACCAAAACACGGAGGACCAAATATCTTTTTAAGAGTTTTTCCCATCTGATTCCAGCTTTTATTTTTCAAATTTCCAATCCGTTGCATAACATTTGTGTCGTTGAAGGTATTAGATTGCCTGAAAAATACAGTCAGACCTAATTTCTGAATTTCTCGAGATCATAAATGGATTCTACTCGTAAAAGTACCTCAAGACACCAATTTTCATGACATTTGGTTCATAATTATGGTCGATATACCAAAAAAACCATCAATTTTTTAAAACTTTGGGGGCTGTAGCTCAAAAGGGGGGCACTTTCGGACACATGTTTATAGGGAAAAAAAGTCTTATTTTGACCTCAAAAATACGTGGTAGAAAGGATGACATAAGTTTTAGAAACACCCTATATACTCAGTGCAACAATGTTGCCCGATATCTTATGGCTTCCAAAGAAGGAATATTTTTAAGTCTAATGGGGCTTCTGAGTCCTGCTACCTTTTGCTAAAAGCGATTGAATAAATAATTGATTCTTGAGTAAAATCCATCGAAAGTTATCATGAGCACAATAACCCTTTACAGACCAGGTTTGATCAAAAGCACGCCACTCTTCCGTTAATACAGGGAGGGCAGTTAACTGTTCGTACTCGGGGGAGTTGGAATTGCCTATACGACGACTTGAAGGCGCCCAAACGAAACCTCATCTTGTAAGTGTCTACATCCAGAATCGCGTTTATTCTGAATCATGATACTGGAGCAATGTGAAATAGACCATAGAGGCGAAAGACGAGTAAACTCGAACTCGGCCCATAAGAGGTTAAAAAACTACGAAATTCACTCACAGACTCGCAAAATTACTTTTAAAGTTTAAGGTGTAATGGCGAAGCTACGTAGCTGTACCATGGGTGATTCCTATCTAACTTCAGGTTTTCCTCTGTGTGTTTTTACAGAGAGAGAGAGAGAGAGAGAGAGAGAAAGAGAGAACGGCAAATTAGACAGAACTCTTGTACGATATCTGGATAGTTTTGCCATCTTTGGTCTCAAAAGACAGAGCAAAAAAAAACAAAAAAAAACTGAAAAAACACTTTGATAGCGCTGACAAAACCTTTGGTAAAAAAAAAAATGACTCAGAAAATCCCTTTAACTTTTGGTTAGATCTTCCAAAGTCTAATGCTCGGTCCTTTTGCTATCAAAGATTTTATCAGCGTTACCAAAAAGTTTTGCTCCGTTCTTTTCTGCGAGGGTCTTTAATGATTCACTTGTTGTGTTGTTTTGGGTGCAAACAGAGTTCATTTGGTCCAATTTTACTCGAAACCCAATTTCGGGAGGTTTCAGCACGATGACTGTTAAACAATAAACATGGGCAAAAAGGTGATGTAACAGAAACCCCCCGAGTAACCCCTCTATCAATTCAGCTTTGCGAATGGAGTCGATCGCCCTCGAGGGTTTTCATATCTTTCGCAACTCGGGCCGTTTCACTCCTGGCATCTCATGACTCTTAAATATGGTAAAAAAGTCGATGTCACAGAAACCCCCCGAGTGACCACTCTATCGATTCAGCTTGGCGAACGGAGTCGATCGCCCTCAAGGGTTTTCATATCTTTTGCAACTCGGGCCGTTTCACTCCTGGCATCTCATGACTCTTAAATATGGTAAAAAAGTCGATGTCACAGAAACCCCCCGAGTGACCACTCTATCGATTCAGCTTGGCGAACGGAGTCGATCGCCCTCAAGGGTTTTCATAACTTTCGCAACTCGGGCCGTTTCACTCCTGGCATCTCATGACTCTTAAATATGGTAAAAAAGTCGATGTCACAGAAACCCCCCGAGTGACCACTCTATCGATTCAGCTTGGCGAACGGAGTCAAT
The DNA here is from genome assembly GCA_011764245.1 of Trialeurodes vaporariorum. Lineage (NCBI taxonomy): Eukaryota > Metazoa > Arthropoda > Insecta > Hemiptera > Aleyrodidae > Trialeurodes > Trialeurodes vaporariorum. The sequence continues at coordinate 6,906,732 of VMOF01000024.1, read as the reverse complement.
CGCCCTCAAGGGTTTTCATATCTTTCGCAACTCGGGCCGTTTCACTCCTGGCATCTCATGACTCTTAAATATGGTAAAAAAGTCGATGTCACAGAAACCCCCCGAGTGACCACTCTATCGATTCAGCTTGGCGACGGAGTCGATCGCCCTCAAGGGTTTTCATATCTTTCGCAACTCGGGCCGTTTCACTCCTGGCATCTCATGACTCTTAAATATGGTAAGAAAGTCGATGTCACAGAAACCCCCCGAGTGACCACTCTATCAATTCAGCTTTGCGAATGGAGTCGATCGCCCTCGAGGGTTTTCATATCTTTCGCAACTCGGGCCGTTTCACTCCTGGCATCTCATGACTCTTAAATATGGTAAAAAAGTCGATGTCACAGAAACCCCCGAGTGACCACTCTATCGATTCAGCTTTGCGAATGAGTCGATCGCCCTCGAGGGTTTCATATCTTTCGCAACTCGGGCCGTTTCACTCCTGGCATCTCATGACTCTTAAATATGGTAAAAAAGTCGATGTCACAGAAACCCCCCGAGTGACCACTCGATCGATTCAGCTTTGCGAATGGAGTCGATCGCCCTCGAGGGTTTTCATATCTTTCGCAACTCGGGCCGTTTCACTCCTGGCATCTCATGACTCTTAAATATGGTAAAAAAGTCGATGTCACAGAAACCCCCCGAGTGACCGGGCGCCCGAACGAAACCTCATCTTGTAAGTGTCTACATCCAGAATCGCGTTTATTCTGAATCATGATACTGGAGCAATGTGAAATAGACCATAGAGGCGAAAGACGAGTAAACTCGAACTCGGCCCATAAGAGGTTAAAAAACTACGAAATTCACTCACAGACTCGCAAAATTACTTTTAAAGTTTAAGGTGTAATGGCGAAGCTACGTAGCTGTACCATGGGTGATTCCTATCTAACTTCAGGTTTTCCTCTGTGTGTTTTTACAGAGAGAGAGAGAGAGAGAGAGAGAGAGAGAGGAGAGAGAGAGAGAGAGAGAGAGAACGGCAAATTAGACAGAACTCTTCTACGATATCTGGATAGTTTTGCCATCTTTGGTCTCAAAAGACAGAGCAAAAAAAAACAAAAAAAAAACTGAAAAAACACTTTGATAGTGCTGACAAAACCTTTGGTAAAAAAAAAAATGACTCAGAAAATCCCTTTAACTTTTGGTTAGATCTTCCAAAGTCTAATGCTCGGTCCTTTTGCTACCAAAGTTTTTATCAGCGTTACCAAAAAGTTTTGCTCCGTTCTTTTCTGCGAGGGTCTTTAATGATTCACTTGTTGTTGTTTTTTGGGTGCAAACAGAGTTCATTTGGTCCAATTTACTCGAAACCCAATTTCGGGAGGTTTCAGCACGATGACTGTTAAACAATAAACATGGGCAAAAAGGTGATGTAACAGAAACCCCCCGAGTAACCCCTCTATCGATTCAGCTTTGCGAATGGAGTCGATCGCCCTCGAGGGTTTTCATATCTTTCGCAACTCGGGCCGTTTCACTCCTGGCATCACATGACTCTTAAATATGGTAAAAAAGTCGATGTCACAGAAACCCCCCGAGTGACCACTCTATCGATTCAGCTTTGCGAATGGAGTCGATCGCCCCCAAGGGTTTTCATATCTTTCGTAACTCGGGCCGTTTCACTCCTGGCATCTCATGACTCTTAAATATGGTAAGAAAGTCGATGTCACAGAAACCCCCCGAGTGACCACTCTATCAATTCAGCTTTGCGAATGGAGTCGATCGCCCTCGAGGGTTTTCATATCTTTCGCAACTCGGGCCGTTTCACTCCTGGCATCTCATGACTCTTAAATATGGTAAAAAAGTCGATGTCACAGAAACCCCCCGAGTGACCACTCTATCGATTCAGCTTTGCGAATGGAGTCGATCGCCCTCCAGGGTTTTCATATCTTTTGCCACTCGGGCCGTTTCACTCCTGGCATCTCATGACTCTTAAATATGGTAAAAAAGTCGATGTCACAGAAACCCCCCGAGTGACCACACGATCGATTCAGCTTTGCGAATGGAGTCGATCGCCCTCGAGGGTTTTCATATCTTTCGCAACTCGGGCCGTTTCACTCCTGGCATCTCATGACTCTTAAATATGGTAAAAAAGTCGATGTCACAGAAACCCCCCGAGTGACCGGGCGCCCGAACGAAACCTCATCTTGTAAGTGTCTACATCCAGAATCGCGTTTATTCTGAATCATGATACTGGAGCAATGTGAAATAGACCATAGAGGCGAAAGACGAGTAAACTCGAACTCGGCCCATAAGAGGTTAAAAAACTACGAAATTCACTCACAGACTCGCAAAATTACTTTTAAAGTTTAAGGTGTAATGGCAAAGCTACGTAGCTGTACCATGGGTGATTCCTATCTAACCTCAGGTTTTCCTCTGTGTGTTTTTACAGAGAGAGAGAGAGAGAGAGAGAGAGAGAGAGAGAGAGAGAGAGAGAGAACGGCAAATTAGACAGAATTCTTGTACGATATCTGGATAGTTTTGCCATCTTTGGTCTCAAAAGACAGAGCAAAAAAAAACAAAAAAAAACTGAAAAAACACTTTGATAGTGCTGACAAAACCTTTGGTAAAAAAAAAAAATGACTCAGAAAATCCCTTTAACTTTTGGTTAGATCTTCCAAAGTCTAATGCTCGGTCCTTTTGCTACCAAAGATTTTATCAGCGTTACCAAAAAGTTTTGCTCCGTTCTTTTCTGCGAGGGTCTTTAATGATTCATTTGTTGTGTTGTTTTGGGTGCAAACAGAGTTCATTTGGTCCAATTTTACTCGAAACCCAATTTTGGGAGGTTTCAGCACGATGACTGTTAAACAATAAACATATGCAAAAAGGTGATGTAACAGAAACCCCCCGAGTAACCCCTCTATCGATTCAGCTTTGCGAATGGAGTCGATCGCCTCGAGGGTTTTCATATCTTTCGCAACTCGGCCGTTTCACTCCTGGCATCACATGACTCTTAAATATGGTAAAAAAGTCGATGTCACAGAAACCCCCCGAGTGACCACTCTATCGATTCAGCTTGGCGAACGGAGTCGATCGCCCTCAAGGTTTTCATATCTTTTGCAACTCGGGCCGTTTCACTCCTGGCATCTCTTGACTCTTAATATGGTAAAAAAGTCGATGTCACAGAAACCCCCCGAGTGACCACTCTATCGATTCAGCTTGGCGAACGGAGTCGATCGCCCTCAAGGGTTTTCATATCTTTCGCAACTCGGGCCGTTTCACTCCTGGCATCTCATGACTCTTAAATATGGTAAAAAAGTCGATGTCACAGAAACCCCCCGAGTGACCACTCTATCGATTCAGCTTGGCGAACGGAGTCGATCGCCCTCAAGGGTTTTCATATCTTTCGCAACTCGGGCCGTTTCACTCCTGGCATCTCATGACTCTTAAATATGGTAAAAAAGTCGATGTCACAGAAACCCCCGAGTGACCACTCTATCGATTCAGCTTGGCGAACGGAGTCGATCGCCCTCAAGGGTTTTCATAACTTTCGCAACTCGGCCGTTTCACTCCTGGCATCTCATGACTCTTAAATATGGTAAAAAGTCGATGTCACAGAAACCCCCCGATGACCACTCTATCGATTCAGCTTGGCGAACGGAGTCGATCGCCCTCAAGGGTTTTCATATCTTTCGCAACTCGGGCCGTTTCACTCCTGGCATCTCATGACTCTTAAATATGGTAAAAAAGTCGATGTCACAGAAACCCCCCGAGTGACCACTCTATCGATTCAGCTTTGCGAATGGAGTCGATCGCCCTCGAAGGTTTTCATATCTTTCGCCACTCGGGCCGTTTCACTCCTGGCATCTCATGACTCTTAAATATGGTAAAAAAGTCGATGTCACAGAAACCCCCCGAGTGACCACTCGATCGATTCAGCTTTGCGAATGGAGTCGATCGCCCTCGAGGGTTTTCATATCTTTCGCAACTCGGGCCGTTTCACTCCTGGCATCTCATGACTCTTAAATATGGTAAAAAAGTCGATGTCACAGAAACCCCCCGAGTGACCGGGCGCCCGAACGAAACCTCATCTTGTAAGTGTCTACATCCAGAATCGCGTTTATTCTGAATCATGATACTGGAGCAATGTGAAATAGACCATAGAGGCGAAAGACGAGTAAACTCGAACTCGGCCCATAAGAGGTTAAAAAACTACGAAATTCACTCACAGACTCGCAAAATTACTTTTAAAGTTTAAGGTGTAATGGCGAAGCTACGTAGCTGTACCATGGGTGATTCCTATCTAACTTCAGGTTTTCCTCTGTGTGTTTTTACAGAGAGAGAGAGAGAGAGAGAGAGAGAGAGAGAGAGAGAGAGAGAGAGAGAGAGAGAGAGAGAGAACGGCAAATTAGACAGAACTCTTGTACGATATCTGGATAGTTTTGCCATCTTTGGTCTCAAAAGACAGAGCAAAAAAAAACAAAAAAAAACTGAAAAAACACTTTGATAGTGCTGACAAAACCTTTGGTAAAAAAAAAAAATGACTCAGAAAATCCCTTTAACTTTTGGTTAGATCTTCCAAAGTCTAATGCTCGGTCCTTTTGCTACCAAAGATTTTATCAGCGTTACCAAAAAGTTTTGCTCCGTTCTTTTCTGCGAGGGTCTTTAATGATTCACTTGTTGTGTTGTTTTGGGTGCAAACAGAGTTCATTTGGTCCAATTTTACTCGAAACCCAATTTCGGGAGGTTTCAGCACGATGACTGTTAAACAATAAACATGGGCAAAAAGGTGATGTAACAGAAACCCCCCGAGTAACCCCTCTATCGATTCAGCTTTGCGAATGGAGTCGATCGCCCTCGAGGGTTTTCATATCTTTCGCAACTCGGGCCGTTTCACTCCTGGCATCACATGACTCTTAAATATGGTAAAAAAGTCGATGTCACAGAAACCCCCCGAGTGACCACTCTATCGATTCAGCTTGGCGAACGGAGTCGATCGCCCTCAAGGGTTTTCATATCTTTTGCAACTCGGGCCGTTTCACTCCTGGCATCTCTTGACTCTTAAATATGGTAAAAAAGTCGATGTCACAGAAACCCCCCGAGTGACCACTCTATCGATTCAGCTTGGCGAACGGAGTCGATCGCCCTCAAGGGTTTTCATATCTTTCGCAACTCGGGCCGTTTCACTCCTGGCATCTCATGACTCTTAAATATGGTAAAAAAGTCGATGTCACAGAAACCCCCCGAGTAACCCCTCTATCGATTCAGCTTTGCGAATGGAGTCGATCGCCCTCGAGGGTTTTCATATCTTTCGCAACTCGGGCCGTTTCACTCCTGGCATCACATGACTCTTAAATATGGTAAAAAAGTCGATGTCACAGAAACCCCCCGAGTGACCACTCTATCGATTCAGCTTGGCGAACGGAGTCGATCGCCCTCAAGGGTTTTCATATCTTTTGCAACTCGGGCCGTTTCACTCCTGGCATCTCTTGACTCTTAAATATGGTAAAAAAGTCGATGTCACAGAAACCCCCCGAGTGACCACTCTATCGATTCAGCTTGGCGAACGGAGTCGATCGCCCTAAAGGGGTTTTTCATATCTTTCGCAACTCGGGCCGTTTCACTCCTGGCATCTCATGACTCTTAAATATGGTAAAAAAGTCGATGTCACAAAAACCCCCCCGAGTGACCACTCTATCGATTCAGCTTGGCGAACGGAGTCGATCGCCCTCAAGGGTTTTCATATCTTTTGCAACTCGGGCCGTTTCACTCCTGGCATCTCTTGACTCTTAAATACGGTAAAAAAGTCGATGTCACAGAAACCCCCCGAGTGACCACTCTATCGATTCAGCTTGGCGAACGGAGTCGATCGCCCTCAAGGGTTTTCATATCTTTCGCAACTCGGGCCGTTTCACTCCTGGCATCTCATGACTCTTAAATATGGTAAAAAAGTCGATGTCACAGAAACCCCCCGAGTGACCACTCTATCGATTCAGCTTGGCGAACGGAGTCGATCGCCCTCAAGGGTTTTCATATCTTTCGCAACTCGGGCCGTTTCACTCCTGGCATCTCATGACTCTTAAATATGGTAAAAAAGTCGATGTCACAGAAACCCCCCGAGTGACCACTCTATCGATTCAGCTTGGCGAACGGAGTCGATCGCCCTCAAGGGTTTTCATAACTTTCGCAACTCGGGCCGTTTCACCTCCTGGCATCTCATGACTCTTAAATATGGTAAAAAAGTCGATGTCACAGAAACCCCCCGAGTGACCACTCTATCGATTCAGCTTGGCGAACGGAGTCGATCGCCCTCAAGGGTTTTCATATCTTTCGCAACTCGGGCCGTTTCACTCCTGGCATCTCATGACTCTTAAATATGGTAAAAAAGTCGATGTCACAGAAACCCCCCGAGTGACCACTCTATCGATTCAGCTTGGCGAACGGAGTCGATCGCCCTAAAGGGGTTTTCATATCTTTCGCAACTCGGGCCGTTTCACTCCTGGCATCTCATGACTTTTAAAATATGGAAAAAAAGTCGATGTCACAGAAACCCCCCGAGTGACCACTCTATCGATTCAGCTTGGCGAACGGAGTCGATCGCCCTCAAGGGTTTTCATATCTTTCGCAACTCGGGCCGTTTCACTCCTGGCATCTCATGACTCTTCGACATGGACAAAAAGGTGATGTCACGGACAGGGGCGTGCCGTGGGGGGGGGTGGCTCCTTTTGCCCCGGGCAGCATTCTCCGAGGGTGCAAAATCAGGGCGAACCTTAACAAAAAAAGAAGGAAAAGGTTCTAATTTCAAAATGAATCTGCACAGAGGGCGGCAAAATCAGTGTATAACAAGAAGGAAAAAAAGAAAAAAAATTCATCAAATTCATAATTTTTAGGGGCGCCGATTCGCGGAGGGCATCAAGATTGCATTCTTGCCCCCCTCGCTGGAAACCACGGTACGCCCGTGCGATCATGTAATTAAGAAAAAGCCAGAAGTAGGTGGCTTCATTCCCTTGTCCATCCTTGTCTACAAATACGTGTTTCAATGGAGAAAAGAGAGGTATCGAAAGTTTCTCGTTGCACTACTCTTGTACACTGCATTTAAGAATAACATGCACTCGTGATTTGATACGATTAAGATACAATAAGTCGATTGTTCATAATTTGCTAACAATGTGCGGACAATCCCCGAATGAGAAAATTACACGCCTATCTCATTTATTTTCGGACACAAGAAAAATAAGACCTCCCTTTCCCCAAACCAATCACAATTGTTATTGAATCAATGTCCCCCCCCTTTTTTTTCAATACATATCAAATTTTTCTTGCCTCTGGAGCGGACCAAGGGGGAAAGTGGAGGTGAAACGTGGAGGTTATGAAGGATAAAGAGCTGGAAACAAAATCAACTGCGACTTTTCAAGGGTAGAGTATTCCTCCTTTCGTTAGATCTATCCTCAAAGGAGGTGGTGGGAATGGAAAGGGGTGGGGGGGGGGTAATTTCCAGAGAAGTCCCAAGTGCAGCGGCGGTTGAGAGAGAGAGAGAGATAGAGAGAGAGAGAGAGAGAGAGAGAGAGAGAGAGAGAGAGAGAGAGAGAGAGAGAGAGAGAGAGAGAGAGAGAGAGAGAGAGAGAGAGAGAGAGAGAGAGAGAGAGAGAGAGAGAGAGAGAGAGAGAGAGAGAGAGAGAGAGAGAGAGAGAGAGAGAGAGAGAGAGAGACAGAGAGAGAGAGAAGAGAGAGAGAGAGAGAGAGAGAGAGAGGGGAGAGAGAGAGAGAGAGAGAGAGAGAGAGAGAGAGAGACAGAGAGAGAAAGAGAGAGAGAGAGAGAGAGAGAGAGAGAGAGAGTTTTAAAAGAGTGCGGTGAGATGAGGGTGAAAGAGAGGGGGCGAGTGAGGGGGGACGTCGCGTCGCACCACCTCGCCGCTCGGACGCGTGTCGAAAAGAGATAACGGAGTACCAACAAAATTCTATCATCCATCACAACCTGACTTAATTGCTCCTATTCACGTAGCATTTGAATCGGGTGAGAGAAGGAAACCGACTCCATTGATTTTGGCATTAATTAGACAATCGCGATTTACGGATCTTCTCTCTCTCCTCTCTCTCTCTGTCTCTCTCTCTCTCTCTCTCTCTTTCTCTTTCTCTTTTTCTCTCCCTCTCTCTTCCTCTAGGCCACCCACGCACGTCCCACCGCAACGCACCGCGCAGAGCGACCTACTCACGATTCTCAATGAGCGCCTCTCGTTGGCGCCGCTGATTGGCGGGTCTCAGTCTATAGATGCAGTGTTGCCATTTTCATTTAAGTTTACTGTTCCTGATGGCTGACCTGATAAATGGGCATGATGTAAACGAAGACCATGATCGTGATTTGGCAACGCTGAAGGATTGCGATGCTGACATGCCAGAAGCTGTCTCCATTTCCATTTTAGTCTACCGACACCAGGGCTGGCGTTTTGCGTTTAATCAATGCTATTTTTCAATTAACCGATGATTCCACCGGTTGAGAAAAGATTACACAGTTCAGTTCAGAGCATTACTGTAATAAACTAAAATACTCGCATCTGTAATCTTTCCTCAACCGGTGGAGTCGTCGATGACTTTAAAAAACTTGCGGATATTTTAATTAATCAACGGAGTTTCCACCGATTAAGGAAAGATTACAGATCAGAGTATTTTCGTGCATTGCAGTCATACACTGAACTGAACTGTGTAATCTTTTCTCAACCGGTGGAATCATCGGTGAAAAGAAAAATAGCATTGATTATACGCAAAACGGCAGCCCTGACCGACACAGATGTCTTAGAAAAGGATGTAGATTGTAGGGATGGGCGGTTGCCTCAGCTCCTTAGCTCCTAGAGCTCGTTTCAGAAGTGTAAGCGCACCGAAACCATAATCTTTGGCAAATTTTCAACTTTAATTTCTTCAGATCAAAACCTAACTTGCCTCTAACTTTATTCTTTGGCTTTTAAAGTGTTCCTCATTGAAAAGTGAAACCCAAACTTTATTTTCATTTATTTTTATCGAGTAATATCAGAAACAACGTCGACAATTTCCAAAGATTACCGGTCTAGGTGCGCCTACACTTCTGAAACTACCTCTATCTCATGCGATTTAATGTGCAAAGAAAAAAAAAACCACGTGTTATGATATGCAATGCGGAGCTTGCATGTTTATGAAAATTTGTCGCTGTAAGTACTACAGCATGAGATCCGCGGTATATGGAGAACAGGTATGGCAACACTCAACTCAGGAAGCGTGACTTTTTCGGGAAAAGCTCCTTCCCCGCCATCTTGTCTCCTATTTACTCTGTGTATCTTGCATTGTTGTTTGAGGTTAGGTTTGAAGGGGAAGTTTATCTGAAGCAATACTTTATTTATTTCAACAATGTAATGTAAGTTTTATCTTTAAAATTTAATGGACGATGTAGAATGGATAAACATTGTCAATTACGTTGTTCATTTTTCTTTTCACGATGTGAATTCTAAATTTGAATCGCGCGGTCAAAAAAATGGCGGTGGAGTCGCTTTTTTCACAACCAATCAGAGCCAACCTCAGAGTGTTGACCATACCTGTTCTCCATCTACTTTGCATGAGATCTTTCAGTATAAATAGACTGTTTTAGTAGAGCGATATATCGTATCGATTGCCGTCCGAGGGCCTCTGGTTCCAAACAAACTCTGATTCAATGCACTTTTCCCATAAGCGGATTTTTGAACGGAAATTTAGACTATTAAATCAAACAATTAATGCGACCTTTTTGCGATTATGAATTCTACGTCCTCGAAAATGCTCAATTTTACCTGGTTCCACCGCTAAAACTGCCGAAATCAACAAGATATTACAGATTAAACGATGCGTTTGGAGGTTGGAATCACCCAAATGTTATTGTTGTTGTTGTGGAATTGGCGGGATTTCTGGCGATTCTAACCTACAAATGCAACATTTAATCTGTAATACCTTATTAATTTCGGCAGTTTTAGTCAAGGAACCAGGCAAAATTAAGCATTTTTGAGGACGTAGAATTCATAATCGCAAAAAGGTCGCATTTATTGTTTGATTTAATACCCTAAATTTCCGTTCAAAAGTTCGCTTATGGGGAAATTACATTGAACCAGAGTTTCTTTGGAACCAGAGGCCCTCGGACGGCAATCGATACGATATATCGCTCTACTAAAACAGTCTATAGTGGCTCGGAGCACAGTTCGAGGCTCTCTCTCTCCCGACACGGCGTTATCGCTAGTTGGGCTACTGATCAGGCGAACACTCGCTAAATCACTAACAAGCTATAGGCGAATCTCGCTAGATAGTTTACCAGGGAGTTGATCCTCCCCCTCATCTTTCTATTTGCTACTAATTACTTCCAAGGTAAAATATCGATTGATACATGAGTATTAGTATAACTATACATAAAGCCAGAGAGTAGAGTCCTAGTTCTTTTATTCTTCTCGCAAGAGACTCATAATAGACGGATGACATTGGCGGATACAGGTGGGGGCAAAGGGGGCGATCGCCCCCCCCGTTCGGCCAAAAAAGGGGGAAAAGAGGAGAAAGAGAGGGGGGGAAAGGGGAAAGGAAGAGAGAAAAAACGCCAATGACGGATGATGTGGTTCCATAGTCGCGTCGGGGCGAATTAGGACCTCCAGAAACAATTGTAGCACAAGTTTAAATTGGCATTAAGAAACGCAGACAAATCAGGGAGTACCAGAAATTCGTAAAATAATTAAGTTGAATGCACAAAAGGCGGATGTGACAAAAACCAGTTTTGATCAAATGAAGCGCAAAGTTTTCAAAGCTTCATAAGTCCTTCTTACACCTCCACATCACTTAAACCTTCCCAGTGAGCTCAATTCTGAAGATATCGACTTGACATTTTACACGTATACTCATATAGGATCTAAGGTTTTGAAAAGCCGATGAAAGTAAAAAGGCCGGATGTCAACATCCGCCCTTTGTACATTCAACTATTCAATCTTAGCCCAAAAATGAAAAACCAAAAACAAAAAATTCGTACAGGAACAACAAGAAAACAATAGAGATAAAAACACTAAATTTATCAAAATAACGCGTGTTGGTGTTAACACAGCTTTGGGTTCAAATGGTACGACCAAATTTTTAGTGTAAGGTCGTATAGCTGATTTCAAAATAACCCCAAACTCTGAAACATGGATCCAAACCGCCCCGAATTCTAAAATATTTTTCAAGTGTTTCGGAAGCATAATGAGAGTGGTATTATGAATACTCAAAAATGTAGATTGAACCATTTATTTGCATAAGAAATTTCTTGCAGTAAAAAATACCGACATGAAAAGATACTGTTTTGAGCGAAAATGTTATCCGTCCCAAACCAGAATAAATTACCGCCAGTTTATGAAACTGTATATAGATTATGGTTTTTATTCCCGCTATATATATAGTGCAAAAACCTCATCGGAGCAGCCCCTATCTACTCTTGCTTGGGCTTTACCCCTTAATAACCATTATTCGAAAAAACTAACGCTAGCTCCCTCAAAGTGAGTAGTGAAATATTAAGATTCCGCAGTGTTAATTTTGCTTAATGCCTACCCATCTGATTGAAGGCACTCGACTAGACACTGTTTCACCAAAATAATTTTTACGTTGCTATATACTTATTATTATTGCTATATACTTATATAATTATTAGGATCACAAAAAATATCGAAGTTTTGGTCGGCGAACACCCTCGCATTCGATCTTTTACACGGGTTTAAGTGGACAAAATACAAGGTTGCCAAATTGCAAGTTACGCCGCGCCACTGGTACCACGGTGTGCTTCTTGGAATTGTTTTACCTCTCTGAGTAATTTCACGAAAACAATATTTTTCGCTGATGCCGATAATTTTACTATCATAGAGAAATTGCATCAATAATACATTTGTTTACAGCTACCAAACGAATGAATATTTCCGACAAAGGTGTTTTTTTTACGTAAGTTCAATAAAAAAAAAAAAAAAAAAAAAAACGTAAATTTAATAATAGCCTGATTTTGAAGAGTCATCTGCAAAGACGTCATGTGTGTTGCCATTTCGCCTATTTTGAATCAAATCAGCTGCATAATTTCAAAAATTCACCAAAAGTACAGGTTCATTGTTGTTGACCTTGCTAAGATGTTAACTGCATGAGACATTATAGTGATGACATTTTCTTGCAAAAACCATGTTATTATACGCGTTTTAAGCTCTAAAGGAAACGCCCAGCCATTTGAACTAACAGGGCCGGACTGGGGAAATTTGGCCCGGGGTGCTGATACCCCAAATGGCCCGGGTACCCGAGTGAGCGGTTAAATGGGGGACACCCCTTACTGCAGATCCTCCTCCGGAAATTTTTTTGACATTTCCCCCTCTCAAAACGAAATTCAGTGCGTTTCACAGTAGAATAAGTAACTGCTTATTCTACCGTTTTTTTTTCATAAATAATTTGTCAAATAACGCAATACACATTGAAAGAGACGAGTAGCGGGGGGGGGGATGGTGAAATGCAACACCTTTGACATTTATGGTTAATTTGTGGTAGAGTTATTCGGTTATTTGTGTTGCAGCTACTGGGGCTGAGCCTTCATTTGAACTAGTATTTACTAATTTAACTAACGAAACTATTTTTTTCAGTCAAGTTAAACGATGAGCTAAACTTTGCTACTTTTTTTCCTTTTTCTCTTCATTTCTGAGCAGCAATTTGGCCCGTGAGGCCGTTGGCCCGGGTTGCGATCGCACCCCCAGCACCCCGGCCAGTCCGGCCCTGTGAACTAATGTGAAAGATCGAACTATTGAGTGTGACGCGCACCCCCTGAAATTCGATGTTATACATTGGTTTAAATGGACAAATGAAAACGTGGAAAAATCTGAGGAGCAACAAGCGGAGAGAAGAAAATGTAATTAAACGACCTCCAATTCGGTGTTGCAGCTCAGTAGATAGAATGGATTAAAAAAATAAAAATGGAATTCAAAACTAAGAAGGAATCAAAAGGTATAACCTAACCACCTATGTTATATAATATACGTATATATCTAAGGGTTGATAAAACAAACAATGCGAGCGGGTATATGCATCCATTTAAAAGATTAGAAAATGCGTCTCTTGTACATAAAATGATGAGGAAACGAAAGCTCCTACACCCCCTCCCCTCCCCTTCCCTCCCCTCCCCCACCTTCAAAAGATCCCTCCAAAACCACTGTTCTATTGTCGATGCCACCGCGAAGGTATTCAAAACCTCTTGGTATTTTCCATTTCCCGTTCGACAAAGGTACAGGTTATTTCCCTCATCTTTAGAAAATATATATATTTTTTTTTTTTGCACCTTTTTTTCCCGAGCTTAGAGTACCAAACTCCCCCTGAACTAATCCTGCGTTGACTTCACCTCTCTAGCAAAATGCTTCCGTATTCATTTGAGATCCTATTCTCTTTTCCTTTCCTTTCCTTTTTTTTTTTTTGTTTGCTGCTCAGACAGGTTCTTACATTCGCATACTCTCGCCATTATCTGAGGATAATGCGAAAACGACGAGACTTGACATTGATGGAATCATAGGCGGATTCACGGATTTCTCTCTCTCTCTCTCTCTCTCTCTCTCTCTCTCTCTCTCTCTCTCTCTCTTTCTCTCTCTCTCTCTCTCACACACTCTCTCTTTCTCTCTCTCTCTCTCTCCCCCCTCTCTCCCCTCTCTCTCTCTCTCTCTCTTAACCAGTTTTTAAATAATATTATATTTATTTATTTATCAATGTATCTATCAACCTATTTATCTATTTATTTATTTACTGTATTTATTTATTTATTTATTTATTTATTTATTTAGTCTCTGCGTTCTGATTTAATTATTTATCTACTTATTAACTTGTTTATTTATTTTTTTATTAATTTTTTGTTTGTTTTGTTTTTGTTTTGTCTTTTTAACCGTTTTTTTTTTTTTTTTTTTTTTTTTTTTTTTTTTTTTATCTATAAGATTATTTTTGTATATTATTTATTTGTTTAATTGTACGTATTTAATTATCCTGGTTCTGGGGTAGAAAGGACTACTGCAAGTCCTATTAGAGATAGGTTAAATAAAATAAAATCCCTCCCTCCCCTCTCCCCTCTCCCTCCCTCCCCCTCCCACTCACTCTCTCACTCACTCTCTCTCTCTCTCTCTCTCTCTCTCTTCTCTCTCTCTCTCTCTCTCCTCTCTCTCTCTCTTCTCTCTCTCTCTCTCTCTTTTAAATTCATGTATTAGAAAATTAAAGGGATAAAGGCTGAAGTCACGTGATTGGTATTCCTTCCGTCCGTGGGCGCAAAGAGTGAAAGAGAGAGAGAGAGAGAGAGAGAGAGAGAGGGAGGGAGAGAGAGAGAGAGAGAGAGAGAGAGAGAGAGAGAGAGAGAGAGAGAGAGAGAGAGAGAGAGAGAGAAATTCATGGTTATCGGTTACGGCTCTGATTTATGGAATCGTTAGTTCTTAACCTTTTTGCTACCGTACGTCTGACTATACAGGGTGTAACAAAACTATAAACAGTAATTTTCAGGGCGTGTTTTAGAGGTAAAAATAAGATTTTTTCTCCCTATAGACATGGGTCCGAAATTGTAGTCTTTTCGAGTTACAGTGTTGCAAAGTTTCCGAAAAACAAATTGAAAAATTGTCATAACTGCCTCGTGGGTTTTTCTTAATGCTCGTAAATAAGTGTTCTGTAATTTAAGGCGCTTTGCCGATTTTGGCCATGAAAATGCTGTATGCACAAATTTGAGGGGGGTTTTGGGGGTTTTTCTTGATTTTTCTCACTTTTTTTCGCGAAATTATGTGAAACCATGCTTACGGATTCATAGAACCCAAAAACGATTAGCATACTTTAAAAGCTCGTAAAAAAATCTGCATGTTTGCATGGTCCTTACAAGTTTTTCCAATTTGCAAACTATTTCCGAGAAAATCGTCCCTGAAGTTGCAGAGATCGTCCAACAATCGCCTTTTCTTCGATTTTGTCAATTCTTGGCCGACTTCTCCAACTTCAGGTACGATTTTCTTGGAAATCGTTTGCAAAAAGGAAAAACTTGTAGGACCAAAAATGCATATTTTTTTACGAAGCTTTGAATGGTGCTAACCGTTTTTAGATTTAATGAGTCCTTAGGCATGTTTTTACATAATTTGGCCAAAAAAAAGGAGAAAAATCAAGAAAAACCCCCAAAACCCCCCTCAAATTTGTGCATACAGCATTTTCATGGCCAAAATCGGCAAAGCGCCTTAAATTACAGAACACTTATTTACGAGCATTAAGAAAAACCCACGAGGCAGTTATGACAATTTTTCAATTTGTTTTTCGGAAACTTTGCAACACTGTAACTCGAAAAGACTACAATTTCGGACCCATGTTTATAGGGAAAAAAAGTCTTAATTTTACCTCTAAAACACGTCCTGAAAATTACTGTTTATAGTTTTGTTACACCCTGTACTATTTAAGTAGATCTGCCTCGCGTTGTCTCAACGTTTCATTAACAATAAGAGTGACTCGATGTTGTTGACATTTTCAAAATATTGTCAGGCCGAGCGCCTTCAATTAGATGGGTAGGGAAAATCAACACCGCCGAGTACAATTATTTAAATACCCACTGAATGGGACTGTTTCACACTTTTGCTATCAGCAATTTAAAAGTCGATTCTGCAGGTGTATAAAAACCTCTAAAAATAACGATGGCAGCAAAAGAAAAAAAAAAACAAAAATTTAGGCCCTTGCAACTTCCTCATTATTTTTAGGCTGATTGTATCATTGGATATTGAAGGAGCTTGCACGATTTTTGTTTTTGTTTTGTACGATTCGCGCCTTTGAGTCATATACGAGGGTGGATTTTAAAGTAAGTTTACCTATTTTTTTTTCTCAGAAACTATCATTTTTCAAATTTGGCCAACGCGTTGCGGAGATATCGTGGATTTTCCCCAACCGTCTCTCCTTCAAACGTGTCCACCTTTTCACGCGCTATAGAAAACTGCGAGTTTCGGCAGGCGATGCGCTTATCTCCGGATCAGACATCTCAATAGCACCTGAATGCATGCTATTTACTAATTAGACTACTCTTCTACTGATAAAATGATCCAATTTGTATCGATCTTCAAAATTTCGGTCAGTACTGAAAGTGCAATCATCATGAATTGGAACTGGATTAACAGCTTGCGTCAAAACCTAGTTCAGGAGTATGGGGAAAGAATTTTACGACGGCTGTATACAGAAATTGTTGCACCGATATAAAAAAATTCAAGAATCTAGCGAGTGACGATGTCAAAAATTGGAGTGAGATGCCTCACAACAATGTTATAACTTGTTTCAATAAAATAATAGCTCTATTTTACTTTTTCAAAGTCTTAAACTCATGTTCTTTGTGAGGCTAAAAAGGTGGGCACGTTTGAAGGAGAGGAGGGTGTGGAAAATCCACGATATCTCGCAACGCGTAATCCAAATTTGAAAAACTGTAGCTCGTTAAAAAGCTGAGAGTACGTACGTTTTACTTCTGGATTTGTTTTTTTTTCTAACATCAATAATTCCTGAGAAAAAAAATAGGTAAACTTACTTTGAAATCCACCCTCGTATAATCTCCGTCAAATAACTCATCTTCTTCCTCCATCGTCGAGTGCGTATTGAGCAGCGCTTGATTTTACTTCCTTTTGTCTTTCTTCCGGTGAATGTGTCACAGAGAACGATTAATACGATGAAGCCCGAGCCCATCTACGACGGGTTAGAAACACACACACACACAAATGCACACACACATTCATCGACGATTTGTGCGAAAAGAGATGCTCGATTTTAAATTATTCGCGAAACCAGAACAAAGTTGGGCCTTGATCGCTTTGGCATCCCTTAAACGCACTGTCGCCCGCCCGTTCGGAGTTCGTGGAGAGAAACCAAGAGAGAACAAAGAAAGTTCACCGAGACAAAGTCGGGAAGAGGCACGACAACTCAACTCTCGATGACTGCGGGATTTCTCTTTCGCTATGTTGCCAGCTTAAGGTGATTCCAGGCGAAACTTTTCCAGATTTCAATCCGATGGATAGCGCCACTAGTCGCTTTTTGGAAAAGTCGTGTTTTTGGCGTTTTAAACTGAAACCATAGAGAAATTGCAAAATCCAATAACGTCAGCACTAGAGTCCCTTGATGGAAATATTGTATAGGGAGTACCGACACGAGCTCAAAGAGTTGTGATTGGTCGTTGGTTTTAGGCTCTCACGGAGTCGAGCAGGAGTCGACGACATCGAAGGCTCCACACGAAAGGTGTCGATTCGTAGAGGAATGTATGGGAACGGACCGGAATGCCGGCAAATCCGCCAGTCCACCACTGGTCCACTGTTGAACTTAACCTTCGAATTCGTTCAGGCAGTCGACTAAATCGACTCTTGTCAAAATGCATGAAGCGTCGTGTCGGTACTCCCTATACAATATTTCCATCAAGGGACTCTAGTCAGCACCTGCAAAATTTTTGCATAGATTTTTTGAGCCCAAAATGAGCCAAATCGATTCAAAATTAAAGCCGTAAATTATGAAATTCGTTTCGCCATAAGCTTAGTGAGTGAGAGTGAGCGCGAGTGATGATCAGTCTATCTGCTTCACTCGCACTCATCGCGGCTTACGGGAAGTTTCGTATTTCATAATTTCCGGCTTTATTTTTGAGTGTTTCAGCCTGAAACTTTCAGGGTATCTTCCTGAAGTATGCTCGCAGGTGCTGACGTTCCTCGAATTTGTGTCTTTAGCGTGAATTCGTCAAATTAAGCAAAAAACTGTTGAATTCTTGAGCAGCGCGACACGTGGTGTGAACAGTTGAAACTAATCGACCCTGGACCTGGAATGAATCACCTTAAAGGACGATTCGGGACTTATGTATTATCCTCCAATCGGTGGCCAGTCACTACGTCCAATCGCCTTGGTTCAAAGCCACAGTTTGCAAACGAGGAGCACACTCCACTCAAGTTGGAAGTGGACTCAACTAAATGTCCCTCTTCCAACTTGAGTGGAGTGTGCTCCTCGTTTTGAGTATTTTATTTTTATTTTTATAATTTTCCGATTAATAATGGTGTTGTGAGTGCACCGAAACGTCTTGGAAGTTTTTATTCATCGTTGGCCTGGTTCCCATTTTAAATCTTTGTTCGTCTGTGATGTTTTTTGGCCATTTAGTGCGTAATTGTTTTAATATTCGAATCAATGTAAAATACGTACGATTTTTAAACCCTAAATCCGGCAACACTGGCGACTCTCAAAACTCGCAACTCTGGCTTCAGCCCCGGCCCACCGCGACTCCTACTCTCGAAGAGAGAGAGAGAGAGAGAGAGAGAGAGAGAGAGAGAGAGAGAGAGAGAGAGAGAGAGAGAGAGAGAGAGAGAGAGAGAGAGAGAGAGAGAGAGAGAGAGAGAGAGAGACCGCTACCAGGCTATACTGTGAAAGCGCATCAAACACATACATCAATCCAAAGTAAATATGATCCACTTCTCTCTTCCATATACGCGCCCGCAAATAAGTTCAATAAAACGATAGAAAAGTGCAACTTTAATGCCAATACAATGGTAACTTTCTATAAATGGAGAAGGCTGGGATGAAAAGCGGGGAAAAGAGGATTTTAAAGCGATGCGCACATCCCTCCTCCCCAACCCCGTCCCACCCTCCCTCTGAGTCTTGTTCCGTCATACGATTGCGACTTAGCAGTTTTGGTAGCCTCGAGAGTTTAAAATTTTCTACCTCCCCCTCCCCCCCACCCCCTCCACCCATTTACTCCACAGTTCTAGGTTCGCGAAGCCCCTTAACCCATCCTCGACCTACCGAGAGCTTGCAAAAGGAGAGCGTGTACAGCGGTGGAGGGGGGGAGGGGGGTGTCTTGCGTGGAGTTCTCCATACGTGCCCCATGGGCTGTGTATGGAACGAATGGGGTGGTTGTTTAAATAACCCAGTAAAACTATCGAAGAGGGGTGGGAAGGAGGGGGCTGGGGGCGCCTCCACTGTAAACCCGCGAGAATGTCAACGATTATAGGTAGGAGCCGAGGAGCGCGCCTTGCTTGATGGCACCGGAATTTCGAAAATCCCGCACAAAAGCATTCCTCCGCGGATCTGTATAGAGCTGTGTTGAGAGGCCGCGCGGCGGCGTCACCGCTGCACTGCCAACGAGATCAACCCCCCCCCCCTCCCCCCTCCCCCTCCCCCCCACCCCCCCTCCTCTCACCACTCCCCCCAATCTACGTCTGAGGTTGTGTGTATGAGATTTTGCCGGTAAGACAAACAGCGTTTCCCGCTGGCGGCAGAAAATCGCCAGATACCACCAGCGCGACACGAGGGCGAGGACTGCGCGAGGAGACACCGACCTACTCACAGTGAGACGAACAGAGACAAATATATAGAGACCCAGCACAAGCTTGCGAGAGTTGTCCACTTTTCTGGCTCAATTTTGATCGGAACTCATCGAAACAACAGCCAACAGTCGCCTAATGTTGACTGATGATCGCCTGGTTTGCATTCGACAAGCAAAACCTGTTTCCGTTTCCGGGACCGCGGACCAATCACAGCCTTTTTGTTGAGCTCACCACTCAACAATAGGTGACTGTTTATCGCTGCAGCCGGTGACTCCCGAACAAAACTGTGACCGCTAAACTTGCTTCACTTTTCTAACACCGGGAGCATACGGTGTGCTGGGTCTCTATATTTGTCTCTGGGTTTGGGTTTGCATTTGCTAAGCAAACCCTGTTTCTGTTTCCGGCATTGCGGACCGATCACAGCCTTTCGTTGAGCTTCACCATTCAACAGTAGGCAATGTTTATCGTTGCAGCTGGTGACTCCCGAACAAAACTGAGCGCACTAAACTTGCCTCACTTTTCTAACACGGGAAGCATACGGTGTGCTGGGTCTCTATTTGTCTCTGGAGACGATTGATTGATTCAATGCTGCCAAATTTGGAAGAAAAAAAAATATGATAAAATACAAATCTTAACATAAAATGAAATTGAAAATCGGAAGGGGGGGGTGTCTTGTAGAGTTCTCCTGTTCCGTCATTACAGATGTTTATAATCTTAAGGCGGAATTCAGTAAGTTGACACGAACGAGCTGTAACTGAAGGGGGTCTTTCTGGGAAGTAATGGGACTCTTTGCTAACTTTTGCTATGTACGATTGAATAGTTCACGCTTTCATCAAAACTAGAGTCCCTATATACCATGAGAGTTGCGACAAGACTCTCAAAATGAAGAAGAAGAAGCGGAACACTGGAGCTCCGAAGAGGCAAATTGCAAATGGCGGATGGCCATTTGCCTCTGCGCTGTTGCCACTATTTCACTATCTCTTGTAGGTTAGGTTCAGATTCTCGACAATAACGGTCGTTATTGAAAGAGATAATGTTCTCCAAAATAAAATTCAAGCAGAGGAAAAATTCACAAAAATTACCGCGGTCACTGTTACTTCAAATGTGTAATGAAAGCGAGTTCGCGAATAGGAAACAAACCCTCCGCCATTTGCATTTTGCCTCTTGGAGCTTTCTTGACAGCCTAAATCTGAGAGCCAATCAGAAATGGATTCAGCAATGGCGCAACTCTCATAGCATATAGGGACTCTAATCAAAACCAGTAAAAATACGACAAGCTTATTAAAAAATTAAGAGATTCACTCTTATTGAACGACAGTCACATTGAATCAAAATCAGTGAATGAGAACCGAAACCTCCTTCATTTTTCCTCTGTCTTTTAAGATAGCAGTGCGCAGTGTTTCTCTGTGATGTGTTTGGTCCAAACTGATTTTTTTACCTATGAATCCCTAGTAAAAGTTTTTCATTGGCGACCAATGACTTGTGGTCCAATTATCCATGAATTTATTGGCGGCCAGTGAAATCACTATGGTCGCCAATGCATATTTCATTTATGGTTGCCAATGAAAATTTCACTGGTCACCCATGAATTTTCATTGGCGGCCACTTGCAGTGGCAACCAATGAAATATTCATCGGTGACTAATAATTTCACTGGCCGCGCCAATGAATTCATGGATAATTGGACCACATGGCATTGGCCACCAATGAGAAACTTTTACGAGGGAAAGGTTTCGTATAGGCGGATAAATGCGCGGTTATTTCAACCAACGAGCTATAACTTTTGAAGAGTTATTCCATGTTAACATGGATGGTTTTCTGGTTAATAGTAGGGCAGATTTTGCAATAGTTTTTG
The DNA here is from genome assembly GCA_011764245.1 of Trialeurodes vaporariorum. NCBI lineage: Eukaryota > Metazoa > Arthropoda > Insecta > Hemiptera > Aleyrodidae > Trialeurodes > Trialeurodes vaporariorum. The sequence continues at coordinate 6,885,625 of VMOF01000024.1, read as the reverse complement.
CTTTACTAGTAATGAGGTTCTTGCAATTTTTTGCAATAGGTGATTGAGAAGTTGATACTTGCATAAAAATTTGTAAAAATGACGATGAGTACAGTAAGAATACGCAAAATTCACTCTCAGAATCGGGCTTAAATGGCGGATCTATGCAGGATTGAGATTGGAGAACCCTATATCTAATTTGAGACATATCTCTGTGATCTATCTAAGAGAATGTGACTAAATAGACACGAATCTCCCATGCAGGGCTGCCGTTTTGCGTATAATCAATGCTATTTTTCTATTCACCGATGATTCCACCGGTTGAAAAAAGATTGCACAGTTCAGTTTAGTGTCTGACTGTAATGCACGAAAATACTGTGATCTATAATCTTTCCTTAATCGATGGCAACTCCGTTGATTAATTAAAATATCCGCATGTTTTTTAAAGTCATCGACGACTCCACCGGTTGAGAAAAGATTACAGGTGCGAGTATTTTAGTTTATTACAGCCATGCACTGAACTGAACTGTGTAATCTTTTCTCAACCGGTGGAGTCATCGGTGAATTGAAAAATAGCATTGATTATACGCAAAACGGCAGCCCTGCTCCCATGATATCTACCTGCGTTGCTCCACCAATACTATCTTGCCGTTACCTCTATTTTTCTGAGTTTATTACCAAATTTGAGGATTTTTTAGAGAGATTTTCGTGATTTCCACAAGTATATGCATCAACGCAAGCGTCTTAAACCATTCATTACCTAACTGTAAAAGTTTGCAAGGGCCCTATTGTTTTGATAAACTAACAATATGTGTATAATGCTAGGTACTATAGAAACTTTTTATTCAATGTTCGCATTATTTTTTGTTAAACCTGCAGCATTTCATAAATGCAATCCTTGCAATGTCAAGTGTATTCTTGGGTTTCATTATTGTTTTGCATCGTTAATGGGGGCTGTTGCACACTTTTGCTATGAGCGATTCAATGGTCGATTCTGTTGTAAATACCTCCAAAAATAACGATGGCAGCACTCAGATTTTTCAAAATCCACTCCTAAACTCAATTGACACTGCGATCATCATGACACTACTGCGCGAGTGTAATGATGGCGTAGGGTAGTAATAATGGGAGACTCCTATCTTAATTTCGTCACTCTCACTATGCTGACAAGCATAATTTACAGAGTAATTAGTCATCAGAATATATAGTCATTGTTATTAATCAAAATTCAGAGTATAGTGATCCGCATCCAATGAATGGTACCGCCGTTAAATACCATGACACCAGGTGACACCGGTGTCAAATGAAAGTCGTCTCTTGTAGCGAATTTTCGCGATCGAATATCATAAACAATACCAACCTAACTACATATTCAAGGAAACTCAATTGTGTTTTTTAGATGTGTTTTTGGGGCATCGATGGCATCAATTGGATTTCGAATTCATCTCCGGACTTGAATTCAAAATCGAATTGATGCCATCGATGACTGAAAACACCGAAAAAGTTCGACAAACACGATCCAGTTTCGTGTTATCCACTGTTGTCATGCGTTGGTTGGCAATGGTTTTGTCGAATATATTCGTCGCGAAAATTCGCTATTGTTGGCCACTTCTTGATGGAGTTATATAAGTACAGTATTCTTAGAGGGGATTAGACTATTCGCTCTAATGGGACGTTGCACACTTTTGCTATACGCCATTTAATAGTCCATTCTGGTGTAAAAACCTCCAAAAATAACGATGGCAGCACTAAATACTTCCGAAATTCACTCCTAAACTCAATAAACACTTTTATTTGCGTCAGCGTAATGGTGGCTGAGGGCAGTAATAATGGGGGATTTCCATCTAGCAATACTGTAACTCCATCAAGAAGTGACCAATAAGAGACGACTCTCATTTGACACCAGTGTCACTAGGTGCCACGGCACCATTCATCGGATGTGGATCACTACTCTGATGACTAATTACTCTAAGCAAATTTTAGCGATCGAATATCATTCACTTCAAGAATTGATGATTGTTAACTGATGCCGCTGATCGGTGAAAAATCTAGCCAATGAGAGTCGAGAATGAACTTCTGAATGATATTCTCGTGAAAATGAAAACTGCGATAGTATTATTCCGTAACATAACCTCTAAATCAGCTCTGAATAACACGGCCATTTTTAACAAAAAAAACTAGCGTTTCCGAAGCTAAAATTATGTTTGTCTCATGGGAAAATGACTTCTACGCATGGTCTGTACAATAAACTTTATTCGAAAAGTTCGTCATTTCCGAAATTATCGTGGCGAAAGGAGTCAAAAAGGATAGAAGATGAGATTTCTGACACCGGTTGCAACAATTCGAAAATCGAATCTACCTCCGGAGGTGAATTCGAAATTTCCAATTGTTGGAATTCAACGGTCTCCGGTGAGACCAACGAAACAATCGAATATCATCAAAATAAAATGCAAATCCATCGAATATCATACGGCGGTGAATGATATTCGATCGCTAAAATTTGCTTTCTGTAAATTATGCTTGTCAGCATAGAGAGAGTGACGAAATTAAGATAGGAATCTCCCATTATATTACTGCCCTAAGCCATCATCACGCTTGCGCAAATAAAAGCGTTTATTGAGTTTAGCATAACTTTTTTTTTTTTTTCTGTGCATTTTATTCTATGGCCAATCTGCAAAAATCCTGAGTTCAATTATTCTTGAATATCATGAGATATTCATGAGATGAGTAATGAGTACTACCGTTTTTTTGGAGCAGCAATGTGTTTTCTTATTTTTTTTTTGTCAAAGCGCTCACCATGTCGCGTCGTTGCCGCGACGCAACGTTGCTATGTCCATGAATCGGCGCACCCTCTTGCACTTCCGCAAAAGCATCCGGGATATTCTCTCCTTCCTCCCTCTGCCTGTTTCTCTCTCTCTCTCTCTCTCTCTCTCTCTCTCTCTCTCTCTCTCTCTCTTTCTCTCTTTCTCTCTCTCTCCCTCTCTCTTCTCTCTCTCTTCTCAACCTCTCTCTCCAGCTCTCTCGCGCCTCGGTATCCAACTTCTCTCAAACGTCCCCACGACATGCTTCATCCTGCCTTTGCCTCGGTGCTTTCTTAAAACTTAATAAATATGTTGTCATGCAGTAGCTAGGCAAGAGCTGCAAAGTCTTTAGCCGCCGAATATTTGCGATTCGGTCGAAAATTTTGCCTTTGAGCCTTTTGCCTGTTTGCTCCTGTAAGGTTTTCAACAGTGTCCTCGCTGTTTGCAACATTCTACTCCTCTCAAACCAGATATTTCGTGGAGGGAGCTATATTGTCACGTGACTATCACTCTTCATCTATCCTTTTCTACCACATGCGTTCTAGTGTGGAGAGAGTGTGAGAGAAAGAGAAAGAGAGAGAGAGAGAGAGAGAGAGAGAGAGAGAGAGAGAGAGAGAGAGAGAGAGAGAGAGAGAGAGAGAGAGAGAGAAGGAGAGAGAGAGAGGGGAGAGAGAGGGGAGAGAGAGAGCGAAAGGGATAAAGGGAGAATGAGATAGTGAGAGAAAGGGGGGGAGAGGGAGAGAGAGAGAGTGAGAGAGGAAGAGAGAGAGCAGTGAGCTGGTTGCGCAATTGCTTGCAGTGTAAGGACTGTTAATTGGATCTTTATAGTTTCTAAGTTACTAGACTTGGGTAGCGTATACCGATACGCATTACTATTTAAACGTTGGATGACACTTATGGAATCCGAACAAATTAAAAGCAATTTGGACATTCTCCGTCGTGATAATTGAGGAATCCATAGAAATGTCGCTGACCTCTGCGCTGAACACGCTTCGGTTTCTCAGTGCTTCCAGATTTTGGGGGAGGGGAGTCAAATTATCCGCCTGATTTAATGAGAATGGTGTATTTTTGACGCAAAATATAGCAGCATAGGTTTTGGGTTAAATTCGCACATCAAATTGAAATAGGGAGATTCTTACTGAACTCTGAAATTGTGCGATGAAAAGGCACTGGGTCTTAAGAGCTAGTTTTAGAAGTGGGAAAAGAGGTTATAGGACCTACCATAACGCGGTATCAATAGTTTCCAACAGACCATACCATTTGAAAAATTCTATGATAATTTCCTGACTTTTTCAGAAATAAGAAAACTCCCTCATTCCTGCACTTTCTGCAGGTATTCCAGTTTTTCGACTGCTTCGAATACTGCTCGATTATCCACTTTCTATAAACCAAGTTTTTTTCAACAAAATTTCACGTACTTTCGTTTGAGTCGCTGTCTAAAATTCTTCAAACGGGTTGAAAACCATTTCAGCTGATAGGTTTGGATCGATTAGCTATCAAAGAATGGGGCTCTTGCAAACTTTTGCTGTAGGGAATTGAAGAGTTGATTCTTACACAAAAAACGTGTAAAAATGACGATGAGTACAGTAAAAAATCACAAAATTCAATCTCAGAATCGGGCTTATAGTGGCGAATAGACGCAGGTATCATGGAAGATTCCCATATAAATTGAGACACATCTCTGTGTTTCCGTAGAGAAAGTGACATAATAGACAAGAATCTCCCATGATACCTGCTTTGAATCACCATTACGAACTGGCCGTTAAAGCAGTTGTGTGAGTTTATTACTGAATTTTAAACTTTCTTACTTATTATTGTGCTTTTCGTGATTTTCGCTGGGTTTAACATCAGATTGGATTATTCATTTGCTCACATCAAAAGTTTGCAAGAGCCTCATTGTCTTTATAAATGGTTGGTTCGACTCGCGGTCGAGCGCGATTTTTGGTTGGTGGTTCGGTTTGAACAACCACTGGTCCGTTTTGGCCTTTTGCAAACAGCACATAAGACTGCAGCTCGATTTTATTTAATTTAAATACAGTCGAAAAGTACTGCAGTGTTCAGTGATGCTGGTTTGAATCAGTGGCGTAAGGTACTATACTCTGTTCACGATAAGAAGGCGGGTGAGAATTCAGGTAGTAATGCACTATTTAGCAACAGTGCGGCTATACCGGCTACTCCAACCCTTCGCAGTGGCCGTTGTTCTTCCGACTTCTCTCTTGGCACGGAGGATTTCCGAGAACCGACAGACTCAACAATTTACACACGTCCAGTAAAAATTGCGAACGGTCAAATTGCGAACGGTCAAATATACGAACAAACGGACGAAATTTTCGCCCTAAAGGGCCGCTAAACTCGGCAAAAATAGTCGACTTTGAATATTGATGACTCTCATATATTCGATATTAGACGAAATATTCTGAATTTAATTCCGACTGAAAAATACGAATTTCTGAGAGTCATCAATATTCGAAGTCGACTATTTTTGCCGAGTTTTGGTCCTTTACGGCGAAAATTTCGTCCGTTTTTTCGTATTTTTGACCGTTCGCAATTTTTACTGGACGTGTGTAAATTGTTGAGTCTGTCGGTTCTTGGAAATCCTTCGCGCCAAGAGAGAGATCGGTAGAACAACGGACACTGCAAAGGGTTGGAGTAGCCAGCATAGCCACACTGTTGCGGGTCCATGTAATTTGGGCGACGGTCAGTTTCTCGCGAGGAAAAGAAGGGTCAGTGCAACCCTTTTTCAGGTATGCCGGACAAGTGCCGAGCACATCGCCCTGCGGAGATCAGTTCAAGTCAGGGGCTCCCAATTACGTGAAAACTGATGGAGCCAAATCTACGGAACATGGGACCAATAAATGTACGGTACACACGTGCTTTAGGTCGTACCTAAAAATGGCGATTCTAACCTCACATTTCTTTAACGGCACATCGGAATGTTGGGTGCGCGCCCAAATTTACGTTACTTGGGGTGGGTCTAGAGCCTCTCTAACCCACCCTAAATTCTATTTGGAGGTTAGTTTTGTGTTTGCGCCATTTTAAAACGGTCCGATGCGGTCCGTTGGCTGGTGGCCGATGCTTGTTGAAGTACTTAGGGCGGACTTGGGGCCGAGGACCGTGTGACCGTACATTTATTGGTCCATGGTGTTCCGCGTACTTACCTTTCTTAATTATGATTTAATTTTATTTGAGGACCACTAAACAGCTACCATAGGGCATAGATAACAAACAAATAAATGCGAAAACTCGAATCATTGTAATCTATTAATAACCGAACCTTACAAAACAGTAACCTAACCTCACAGGTTACTTGTCCGTTTGGCTGTTCCTCCTATACTTAACCAATATTCCAGTGAGGTTAGGTTAGGTCAGGTTCGGTTATTGATAGATTACGATGATTGCTCAAAACATGCTATGGCAGCAAAAAAAATGTACTAATCAAACTGTTATTTTTTGCGTTTCCGCAGTTATTTTCTTGTTATTTATGCCCCAAAGAAGCCTTTCAGTGGTGCTTGAATTAAAGTAAATCATAATTGAGGAAAGTGCGTAAAGTAAATAATTATCTTTTGGGTTGATGCATGTCCTTGTAATCCTTTCATCAGCTAGACACGCATAATGACGCGGTTAAATTTTGGGGACCACTTAATCAGGGATTGAGCGCGCTGCCTGAATGAGGAGCTTCGGCCGAGTGCATAAAGTAACAAGAGAGAGTGGGACCTTTTTCACCACTGCAGAGATTGACCGTCGCCCAAATTACATAGAGCCCACTGTTGCTAAATAGTGCATTACTACCTGAATTCTCACCCGCCTTCTTATCTTGAACAGAGTATAGCAATAAGCAAGGCAGGTACTGCCTGCCCTAACAATAAGATATTCTCAATTAAGGTAGGTGACCCAAAGGTGGCCCGGCTCTTAAGATGGCCCACCCCAGCTTCTTTCAGTTAATTACGCGAATTGACAATTGATGGCTTTAGTGCTGAGTGCGGCAGGATGCTATCGCTGCTCCCATTCCAAAAATCAAGAGCATCGGGAGATTCAGTCGGCGCGGAACAGTGCAACGTCCGTTTTCACAGGTCTTCAGCTAATTTTCACGGAAGTAAACGATCGTAAAAGTTATGCCCATAAATTGATTCCACCTTCGACTTTCATTTCATCATAATCATTATAATTTCTGGTGTATCTGGGGTCTAGATTCCGTTTTTGAACGATAAAATAGCATTTGAATACTTAAAAATGAAATTTACAAGGGGGTGTCTACCTTTAGGTTCATCAAAAATATTAGGGGTGGCCACCTTAGGTGCATGTTTTGCCCGATGTCAAAACTCTACTTTCTTTCAAACGCAAAAAAAAACCTCAAAAACAAGCAAATTAAAAAAAAATGAAATTAACATATGATAGCCAACTGTCTGAATAGTAAATTGACATATTTTTTTTTTTTTTTTTTTTTTTTTTTCTCTCTTGACTTATACGTGCATATTGGCCCCAAGCATAGATATGGCCACCTTTGGGTCACTTACCTTATTCAAAATTGCCATGTGGACCTATTCATTTTCAAAAATGTCGGTCTCATTTCATAGAACATATAGGGTTTTCTAATATGGGAGTCTCTGAATGCTCATATTTGAAAGAAACGTATTACCTTCCTTAATTTAATTTCTACCAACAATCCACTGGTTTAAATACAGTAATCCCTTGCCAATCGCGACCTCGCCTATCGCAAATTCCCTTATTCGCGAATGACATTTTGCGGCATCGCCCCGCCATTCGCGAGATGTAAGTGGCATGCAGGAGCTGCATGGGTGCGCGGAGCCAGAAATTTGGCAACCGTGGATTCTTCCCATTTGAATGTATGAGAAACAATCGATTTTTGAGGGGGCCATGGCCCAGTTCCTAATCGATTGATTCTCATACATTCAAATGAGAAGAATCCACAGTTGCCGAATTTCTGGCTCCGCCCATGAGGAGCTAAACGAAGAGAATCTAGAAGAATTGCTAAAACCGAATGCTCTATGTGTCAGGATCTAGAAGAAGATGTCCCTGAGGATGAGTAACCTAACCTTACTTTACAAACCTTGAACAATTTTTTTTTACAGAATGCAACAGACCTAGCGGAAGGAGCTCCTAAAATAGATCCTCATATGCAAAAAGGAACTCACTTTCAACGAGATTTGTCTAGAATCTTACTTCCTTACACTGAATTACAGGAGAAGATCTACGGAAAAAAAATGAAGAAGCCGACGTTGGATCAATGGCGGATCCAGCAATATGACAACCATGTATTCTTCCCATTTGAACGTATGAGGAAGAATCGATTCTTGAGGGGGCCATGGCCTCTTGACTAATCGATTGTTTTTCACGCATTCAAATGGGAAGAATACACAGTTGCCAGATCGCTGGATCCGCCCATGCGTTGGATGCCTTTTTCAAGAACCTTTAATTGGTAAACTATGCCGTTATTCCCCTAAACTTCGTTTTCCCATGAGAACCAATGAGCTATAACTTTAGAGTGGCACATCAAGGAACGTTCCGCTGGTTCATTGTTGTCACCTAGGGCGCTGCCATCTTGCCGTAAAAATCGATTTTGAGGTTAAGTTTTGTAGGTTGTTTCCGGTCGTTTCGTAAACAAACTCGGGCATCGCCGGAAACGACCTACGAATCTGCCGTCCAAATTCCCGCCAAATTCCGAACGACCTACAAAATTTAACCTCAAACCTTGGAATCTGCCGTCCAAATTCCGCTTTTTCCCGGGATTCCTTCTACCCTGTGTGGGACAAGGTGGACCA
>VMOF01000024.1:6755047-6876565 GCA_011764245.1 Trialeurodes vaporariorum | reverse complement strand
CGGTGGTGCCGTGACAGAACACTTAACGACCAATCTAAAACCTGTCTATGTGAATGTAAGTTCCAGTGCCTTCCTTTCACCCGTGACCGCGAAACCTTAGAAACAGGGAAAGAGAAAGGGAATTCGAATAAAATAAGTGTAAAAAAGGGAAGGCCGTAGAGAGATGCTGGACGGGAAATAAATTGAGAATTAAGCGAGGAATGATGAAGACAGGCTAGAAATCCCAACATGACCATGCCCGGGCGGCGGGCGCCGAGGCATAGGAAGTATGGGATAGTGCATTGCATACCCAGCGCGGCGCGGCGCGACTCCACACTCTCCACTCGCGGCTCGCGGCTCGGCATAGGAAGCAAAGCAAGAGCGTAACACACACAGTAGAAAGAGCGGGGCCGTGAGTCGGGGTCGCTTGGTATTAGAAGGGTAGGTAGTCTCTCATGTAGGTTATGACGGATAATTTCTAAAGCTAAGCTCCGAAGGGTGCCAAATGCTGGAGACAGCTGTCGCGCATACAGCTAAAATATTACTCGCAACCATTCGATTTGAACTAAAAGTCTGCTCAGTTTTCCAACACAAAAGCAGTACAAAACCCCCCTTTACCTCGCTTCCATCGCAGCCCACCGCCCCCTACCCATTCGTCTCTCTATCATTCTCTCTCTCTCTCTCTCTCTCTCTCTCTCCCTCTCCCTCTCTCCGTCCTCTTTCACTCTCTCTTTCTCCCTCTCTCTCCCCCTCTTTCACTCTCTCTCTCGCTCTCTCTCCCTCTCCCCCCTCTTTCTCTCTCTCTCTCTCTCTCTCTCTCTCTCTCTCTCTCTCTCTCTCTCTCTCTCTCTCTCTCTCTCTCTCTCTCTCTCTCTCTCTCTCTTTCTCCCTTGCTTCCTGAAATCGGACCGTTCAGAAACCGAATCGTTCATTCGAACAAAACCGTTAAACGAGAGGGTAAAGCTAAAGTGGCTACTCGTTGAGATCCTGTGTTTTCTTTACTTTTTGAGATCAAAATTTATGATTTGTCTTACTCATTTGTTTGAATGGCGGCAATAGCCAACTCTTTTTATGTATTTTGTTATTTTCAGCTATACATGACAATGAGAGAAGCTATAGGAGGTTGGGTGAAAGAGAGGGCTTCACAACCCTAACTCTACCTCCTAATCTAGTGAAAGGTCACTTTTTGTTTTCATTTTGTTCTTATACGGTCAAAGTTATAGTTGCACGAACTTACACGAACGAAGTCAGGCGGCCGACGACGGGTTGTTGTAGCATAGGTATAACATTCTCGAAATTTATTGTAAAAAGACTTGAACGCATATTGTGGCCAGTGGCGAAGCGTGCTATTTTGCAACATGACATTTTGTCCATTTGAACCCACAGAAAAGGTCGAATCCACGGGTCAACGGCGATTCCTTGGTAATTCGATTTTTTTCATGGGTTTCAATGAGCCAAATGCAACAGTGCCAGATTGAACGCTTCGCCACTGAGTGTGGCTCTGCTAAAATCTTCCGCGAAACGCACCCTTGTGCGTCAATACTTGTAATTTACGAATACAAATCCAAATATATCGTCCTTGCAAGGTCAATGGTCGTATATCGAATCCACTCGAACTAGATTAATACAGGTAGGGGTGCATGAAGATATGGCGGATAAATGAAGGAAGACGGTAAACCGACTTGTTCCACCAAGTGTGATAACAAAAGTAAACATTTGAAGTCGATTTACGTACAACAAGGAGAATGCATTAGTCCATGTGTGACGTATGCACTATGTAGCTTCACAATCACTGAATGGGTGAAGTAGCTCTGGGACCAATAAATGTACGGTCACACGGTCCTCGGCCCCAAGTCAGCCCCAAGTCCGCCCTAAGTACTTCAACAAGCATCGGCCACCAGCCAACGGACCGCATCGGACCGTTTTAAAATGGCGAAACCACAAAACTAACCTCCAAATAGCACTTAGGGTGGGTTAGAGAGGCTCTAGACCCGCCCCAAGTAACGTAAAGTTGGGAGCGCGGACCCAACATTCCGATGTGCCGTTAAAGAAATGTGAGGTTAGAATCGCCATTTTTAGGTACGACCTAAAGCCCGTGTGTGCCGTACATTTATTGGTCCCTGATGAACGTCACTAACCTCTTAGCTCCCAAGATAAGTCAGTGGCGTGCCGTGACAAAACCATGAGTGTTACCGTAAACGGAAAAACGTTGTGTGCAAAATTTTCTACTACACTGAGAAAAAAGAGGCTGTTAAAACTATAAGAATAGAACCATAGATGTGTTTCGCCTTATTTCAAAAATAAGATCTATCCTTGCAATAGTCGGCGCGCTTGAATCTACACGAATTCCGATTGTCTCTATAGAATTCCGATTATTTCTATGGGAATTAAAGCGCGGGAATATCCTATCGGAAAATTCATTGAATCGATCGGAAATTTTTCTCAGTGTAAACAAGCGTTTTAAGGGAAAACATACTTTCTCAAAAATTTGTCTGCAAAATAATTTTTGAACGGTCAAAAATTGCCAACAGTTTTCGAACAGCTAATTTTTTCGAAAACGGTCAAAATTGTGAAAAGCTGGATTAGAAGACGTCTCTACCGTCCCTCAGCTTAGTCACGTATCGTCACGCTTCGTCACGCTTCGTCACGCTTCGTCACGCTTCGTCACGCTTCGTCACGCTTCGTCACGCTTCGTCACGCTTCGTCACGCTTCGTCACGCTTCGTCACGCTTCGTCACGCTTTTCAAGCGCGAGTCAAACGTGCGAGTGAGTGAGTCTGTGCCAGTCTATCGTCTTTTCTGCGTGTCACACTACTGGCAATTCTCTTGACCCTCTTCGATATTTTTCAAAGCTTTTCGAAAATGAAATAAATCTTTGCTCTCACAATTTTTCAACCGACACCTTAGGTGTCAAAGGTAACGTGGACGGAACAACGCCACTGAGATAAGTACATATATATGCAGGACAAAGACCCTCAGTTTCTTAATACATCCACTTGTATCAATGGATGCTCGAATCCGGAAAATAAGGACGTAACTATGCGAATTCGCACAATCGCTGTTCGATTTATCGTATCGCACAATGGATTCCGAATTCGCATAGTCACGTCCTTATTCCTTGACAGATCCTAACTGAACAGATATCTTTGTTGGATCTCCCTCCACGTGCTGACAATCCTATTTTTACAAAAAAAAAAAAAAAAAAAAAAAAAAACTCCACAGAGTCCGGGAAATGACCATTAATCGATAGACTAATCGATCGCCTTGGTCACGAGCCACGGAATCGGTTACAAGACTTTTCGTCCTGTTTTTTTCGTCCACTTTTTTTTTCGTCCACGACATTTCGTCCTTGATAATTTGTCCTTTCAATTTTCGTCCCATAGGACAATTGGTCCACTCATTATTTTTGTCCTCGACTGAAACGTCCACGAGTTTTTAGTCCAATTATTTTTAGGTCCAGAGTAAGTCTTTTGTCCTATAATTTTAGTCCAATGTTTTTTGTCTTCGGAAAAAAGTTTGGTTCGTCCAATACACATTTATGTTTATTTTTGTTGGTTTACAGGTAAAATTTGTGAGTCTTTTTTTCAATACCAGAGAACGTATTCTATTGGATTTTACCTTTTTATCAACATAGGTTCATCCTACGGCAGTTAGTGCGTGTCTCGCTATACCGAATCACCCGATAGATAGCGCAACAATATTTCTATATGTAGAAACAACTGTTGCTATACCGCAATGCAGCTCAATAAAAACCTTTTTTTTCATATATTTCCTGGGAATTGCATTTTCTCAACAGATAAATTAATGAAACACCCAGTAGTAATACAATGTTAATATGTTTTTGGTGAAATTCTATTTCTTCACTTTATTTCACCTGAAAACTAGCGAAAAGGAGCATTGGACAAAACCAACTTTTTATTAAGGACAAAAAAAATTGGACTAAAATTACGGGACAAAAGACATACTTTGGACATAAAAATAATTGGACTAAAAACTCATGGACGTTGCAGTCGAGGACGAAAATAATAAAAGGACCAATGGTTCAACAGGTCGAAACTTGATTGGACGAATTATCAAGGACCAATTGTCATTGGACGAAAAGAAAAGGACAAAAAATCGAGCGGACGAAAAAGACGGGACGAAACGTCTGTTAACCATGGAATCATCTTAAAGCGTCCTTAATCCACCAGTGGCGACTCGTGCAACGTGATAACAACGAATTTTCTCCTATAAAAAACCTTCGTAGAATCATCGATCTCAAAGGGATTCACAGAACCTAACCTGAGAAATCGATTCTTTTTCACGGGTTCAAATAGTAAAATTATAGTGTCACCGAAAAGCAAGAGCTCCGCCACTGGAATCCCTTTCGTCAACTAAATAAAAGTTCCATAATCGCGCCACGATAAAGGGAACTGCCGAATCGATTGTCGCGAACTTCATTATTCGAGCAGCAACTTAAAGAGGACACCTGACACATAGTTAACTGTTCGTACTCGATGGAAATGGTTTTGCATACCTATCTGATTGAAGGCGCACCGCATACTCTCTACACGGCCACTTTTCATTACTATAATATAAGTTTGATTATCTTCCAAATTATTGCGAACAACGACTTCTCCTCTCTTCATCAAAACATACAACTTAGACCAAAGAGTAAACAAGAGTCGCAATTGAATGGAAGGCCTGCGTGGTCAACGTAGATAAGGGATCGGAACGCGGGCTGGCCTCTGATTGGCTGCAACGGGTGGAGCAAAAATGACTCGGGGTATAGGGAAAATAACACGAGATTTTCGTTCCGGGGCGTTTATCTCGAAACCTAAGCAAAATCGTATCCAAACAATTTATACGAGTCGATTTAGCAGATTTTTCCGAACAATTTGATAGGTCATAAGTGCCACTTCATTGCAAATTCGAAAAGACTGTTTCAGTTTAAAAGTACGCACAATAGTGTGATTACATGCTTGGCGTGTGTTTGAGCAGTGTTTGAGTAACTCACTATTGTGAGTACTTTTCAACTGAAACAGTCTTTTCGAATTTGCAATAAAGTGGCACTTATGACCTATCAAATTGTTCGGAAAAATCTGCTAAATCGACTCGTATAAATTGTTTGGGTACGATTTTGCTTAGGTTTCGAGATAAACGCCCCGGAACGAAAATCTCGTGTTATTTTCCCTATACCCTGAGTCATTTTTGCTCCACCCGTTGCAGCCAATCAGAGGCCAGACCGCGTTCCGATCCCTTATCTACGTTGATCACGCAGGCCTTCCATTCAATTGCGACTAGGGCTGCCGTTTTGCGTATAATCAATGCTATTTTTCAATTCACCGATGATTCCACCGGTTGAGAAAAGATTACAGAGTTCAGTTCAGTCAGCATGACTGTAATAAACTAAAATACTGGCATCTGTAATCTTTTCTCAACCGGCGGAGTCGTCGATGACTTTAAAAAACTTGCGGATATTTTAATTAATCAACGGAGTTTCCACCGATTACGGAAAGATTACAGATCAGAGTATTTTCGTGCATTACAGTCATATACACTGAACTGAACTGTGTAATCTTTTCTCAACCGGTGGAATCATCGGTGAATAGAAAAATAGCATTGATTATACGCAAAACGGCAGCCCTGATTGCGACTCTTGTTTACTCTTTGACTTAGACAACGATATGTAACCTAACCCCCCACCCCTTTTTCATCCTTTTCAAACTAAAAAAAAAAAAAGTATAGGAGAAGTGAAAGAGAAAGGAGAGATCCTAGATTGGAATGAGTGAGTCGTTTAAAATAAGGTCTTCCATAAAGGAACTGAATCACCAATGGTCGAATCTACCCCCCTTTCTCCCTTCCAATGTCTATCTCTTTTTCGTTCTCACTTCGTCTATTTGCAGCTCTTTCACCTCTCGCAATCGGAACGCGTGTGCTTCATTTTTCAAGTTCATAACTCTATTGCACGTATATAAACTCCCCCACCCTAACCCCTCCGCCCGCTGCCCCTGCCCTTACCGAACTCCCACCTTTAGATATTGGTCTATGGTGCGGTGCTATTCTTCACTCTAATTATACATATACAGGGTGTCCCAGACCACCCGTCCACCCCTTTTATCCCGAGAACGGCTGAGAGTTAAGATCTTAAACAAAAAATTCAAATAAAGAAATGACCCCAAAGAATGCATTTTTGATATATTCAAAAGCCCCCAAGCTTTCCTTAGGGGCTAATAGGGGGGAGGGCTCAAACACGTCTTTCAAGTTTTCTCTAAAAAAAAAACCCAATAAAAGTATAAAAACAAGTTCAGTTTCTTTTAGAAAAAGCGATTGCCGACATTATTACTCCTGTAATTTTTTTTTTCTCCGAAAACCCCAAAATTTTTGAGTTATTGGGGCTTCTTGGAAAAGTTTTGAATCGGCCCTTGTGACCATCCAGTTCGGAATTTCTCATAATATTGACAGACTCTGAAAGAAAGAACAGATCAAGACCTTTCGATTGATGTGCCACATGTTACATTTAAGTGAAAAAATGAGGTGTGTTTTTCGCCAAATCTAAATTTTGGGGCTTAACTGGCTCAAAGCATGGAATCGCGCCTCTCAGCCGTTCGGGTGGTTTGGGACACCCTGTATATTTGGCATCGTCCGGCGTGTCCAGGCTCGAGTCCTGTGTAGTGCACAGGGGATGCAGTCTTCAGCTGATCTCTCACCGCTCATTATTGTTTTCAAGTCAATTGACCGCCTGATAAATGATTTTCCTCAGATATACCGACTGTGACTGCCTCTGATACCACCGCAGAAAATAACGGTAGGTACCTACGTTTCGAGAGATGATTGTTGTTTAACTTTTTTTTTTTTTTTTTTTTTTTTTTTTTTTTTTTTTTTTTTTTAATTATAAAGAGAGGCCGCTAGTATACTTTTTGTAGAGCTCGTTTCAGAAGTGAAGGCAGAGTTCATCCCGATAATCTTTGAAATTTCTTCGAGGTTTTTCTTACTTCCCATGTTGTATGGTTCAATTGAAAGAAATTTGTGAGCTATGGCTTCTCATTACAGGGTGCTTTAAAATCACAATGTGAAAGTCTCAGGCAAATTTTGTTTTGATTAGAAGGGATTGAAATTTTTGGTTGAAAATTTGCCAAATTATATTGAAGACCTCAATCTTATCACTTCTGAAATGTGCTCAACTGTGGAAAATAAAGCTGCCGATTTATACATGTACTGAAATTCGATTTTCTTGAGTTTGGAAGGATACTAGTGAACTTAAGAACCAGAGAATGGTTTTATTATTTTTTATTTTTATCCGTCTATCCTTCTGTCAATCTTTTAAGATTGTTGAATATTTCGATGTCAAAGAAATTGGTTGTCAAAATCGCGACCTCTTTGGCTCTCCTCCGTTCTCTCAGGCCTCCTCTGACGTGTAACTGTCAGGCGGCCAGAACCAAACATCGGTGTTCTTTTCATTTAAAGTTCAATTGTAATTCGACTAATTTTCTCATTAATTTAATGGGTCTGTTGCAAACTTTTGCTACAACGATTAAGAGTGTATAATCTAATGAAAAATCACCTGGAAAGTCCATTGGTGGCATCAGAAAATCATTAAATGCAATAATAAACTCACAAGAGGCGTTTAATGAAATCCAAGATGGCGGAAAAATATCGAGCAACTAGTATGCATGCACCGCGAACATCCAAGGATAGCCAACCTCACAATATCGATCACAACCAATCACAACGTAAACAAACACATAAACTCCACCTCCAGTGAGGTTGTCAAAGTTGGCTATCCTTGGATGTTCACGGTGCATATGCATACAGATTGCTCGATATTTCTCCGCCATCTTAGATTTCATTAAACGCCTCTTGTGAGTTTATTATTGCATTTTATGACTTTCGAATGCCACCAATAGACTAAGTGATTTTACATTAGATTAAACACTCTTAATCGTTGTAGCAAAAGTTTGCAACATACCCATTTAAATTGTGCTTATCAATGGAATTTGGGTTGCTGATTCCGAAAATCAAATCATTTTCTACTCAACAACTGAAGTCTCGATTTTACGCATATTCCATTTTTTTGCATTTTTCGCAACAAAGTTGAAATTGTGAAAAAAAACCAGGATATTTCAATGAAATCTGAGGCTAATTTCAAACCTGGCAGATCAATTTACTTTGGCATCCACATACGTATTACGCGAATAGAGGTCTGATTGTTTGAAGAAGAAAACAGAAAAGAGAAAAAAACCCGAATTTTTTGTCTCTATAGACCCTAGTTTTGTGCTCAATGGGCCGCAAGGGCGGATCCAGCAATATGGCAACCATGTATTCTTCCCATTTGAACGTATGAGAAAGAATCGATTCTCGAGGGGGCCATGGCCCCTTGACTAATCGATTGTTTCTCACGCATTCAAATGGGAAGAATACACAGTTGCCAGATCTCTGGATCCGCCCATGCAATGGGGCTGTTGCACACTTTTGCTTTAAGCGATTTAATAGTCGATTCTGGTGTAAAAACCTTCCAAAATAACGATGGCAGGACTAAAAACTTCCGAAATCAACTCTTAAACTTAATAAACGCTGTTATTTGCGTGAGAGTATTGGTGGCTGAGGGCAGCAATAATGGGGGATTCCCATCTAACAATACTGTAACTCCATCAAGAAGTGACCATTGACCAATGAGAGACGACTTTCATGTGACACCAGTGTCACTAGGTGTCACATAATCATTCATCGGATGTGGATCACTGCTCTGGTGACTAAGTAATGGGTCTGTTGCACACTTCGGCTACAGCGTTTTAAAGTATCAATTCCTATGTAAAAAAACCGAGAAAATAACAATGGCAGCATCAGAAAACACTAAAATTCAGTATTAAACTCACAAATTGCGAAAAACACTAGACACTATTCACCCCTGTATCTTTCCACCACGTGCACGATATTTCGCGAAATTAGCGCGGCACATTCAAATAAACACGGCCGACTGTCATCACAGCTGACTTCATAAACAAATAAACAGTAAACACTGACGGCCAGTGGCGTAAACTTGGGATTATTATTGGGGGGGGCAAACCAACTTTTGAGAGATGCACTATGGGGGGTCTGGGGGGACTCCCCCAGTGAGAGGGGGGGGGGGTCCGGGGGTCCTCCCCCGGAAAAATTTAAAAATTCAGGCTCTCTCAGACGTTATTTTAAGCAATGTTATCGCATACAAATGCCACAACATTTAACCCTTTGAGGGGCAGTGGCTAGTGCCACTAGCCACCTTTTATTTATTTTTTCCTGAGCTTATGAGACAGTGGCTATTGTAACTAGTCACTTTTTTTGGTTGGTAAGATGTTCTAAAATGGGGAAAAAATATTTTCCACATGGTAACACAGCGGTAAACATTATTTTTAGACCAGGTAAATGTTGACATTTTGAGATTTTCCCTCCAAGACAGACCGGCTCCCGCTATTGTAGTAATATTTTTTTTTCTGGAAGGTTTAGGCAAATTTTTGAGGCAGATTATGAATCTTGAACGTATTTTGAACGTTTTGAAGTACTAGTGAGTAAAATTTGCGGATTTTGTAATATAATTACAAGCGTTAGAATAAGGTGGCTAGTACCACTAGCCACTGCCCCTGAAGGGGTCAAACAGTGATGCATTGTCTATTTCCAAGTTTTTCGCCTAGTAGAAGGAATTTTAGGGCTCAGATAAGACGTTCAGAGGCTTATTATAACTTGAACTACTTATTCACATTCTAAATTCTTGCATTCAGCCAATAATAGGCCTCGGAGATTCATTGAAGCAACATCGTCGTTTACAGCATTGTTTACAGCGTTTTGCCGTTTTACAGCATATTTTGGATTTTTTTCGGTACTGTCATAAAGAATGTAATGTTTTTTTTCTATTTATATTATCTTTACAGTCTAGAAAACAACGTGAAAAAAGAAAAAAGTCACATCTTCTGTTGCAACATAGCTAATAATCACTTTTTAGCGCAGCTCGTAGCAAAAATGTTGCTCTGCCACACACTAAATTCGGATTAACTTCAAAAGTTACAATTTTTTGGGGTAAACTTTAATGGGCAATTTTGTTCTCTATAGTGTAAATAACAATTTTATGATTTTTTGAGATTTTTTGGTGCTCCTCAAGGTGTCTAAAAAGTTAATTTTAGTCGATCATAGGTCAAAAAGTGCCATTTACGCGTTATTTTCAAGACTAAACCATGCTCAAATAAGTTTCCTGACTGTTATTACAATTTTTTCTCATAAATAATTGTTTGTTTGATTGATTCTGACTTATAGTTGTCATTGTTTGGCCCTTTAAAATTAATTTAAACCTGATTTTCGAAAAAATATGGTAACAAAATTTTCTAGCCCTTTGTGGGGCAGTGGATAGTTACACTAGCCACCTGTTTTCTCCTATACTAGTATATGGAATTGTATGAAAATTTTTTTGGGGTCTATTTTTACCCCAAGGAACCTAGAAATGCAAAAAAATTTGGAAAAAAATTATTTTCCTTAATTTGCCCCTCAAAGGGTTAAACAAATTAAAAACAGATTTTACGTTTACTTTCTTCATTTCTCAGGCAAAAAGAGAACTTTTCAGTTAGACTTTCAGCTTATTGATGAAGGTGATATTTCTAGGCTTTGGGAAACTGTTCCTCACGGTTAGAAGTCATCTGGAAATTTAAAACTGCAGTAAATGTAATGTTCCACTTAGTGGCGTAAAATTTTAGATTCTTTTTGAGGGGAGGGGGTAGCAAATAGTCCGATACTTTGGAGAATCTGGGGGGGGGGGACATTCCAGTAATAGGGGGTCCGGGGGTATTCCCCCGGAAAAATTTGAACATTTGGGTTCTCTCAGACTATATTTTATGCAATCAAATCTTTCAAAAATAACAAACCGACAGAACAGAAGTTAGTAGACTCAATGTATATTTTCTTTGTTTCATTGACAACAGAGGAATTTTTCACTTTAGATTTACTTTAGGCGTAGTTTCAGGGTAAAATAGAGCCACTTATTCTTGCCAATGTTTGCTTCTCGGTTCCTGTAATTATTCCTTTCTTCCTTTATTTTGTTGTATTTTTCCGTCTTTTCTTTTCTGCCTTCCTCTTTTTCATCAAATTATTGGGGGGGCAAAATGATACTTTGCCCCCCCTTCTCAAATATTGGAGGGGCAAAAAGGTCATGCCCCCCCTAAGATTACGCCACTGCTGACGGCGTCTGCTCGAATTCTTACGTTTCAATATCCTCTAAAGGTTGTGAAAGGTACGGAGACCGATATTTGTGTCGAAAACTTATCAAAGTGAATGAAACAATAACACACAAGAGTTTCAAGCATGATGATCGAAGTTGGAATCATCCTTGGAACTCCTGTGTGTTATTGTTTAATTTTGATAAGTTTTCAACACAAATATCAGTTTCCGTACCTTTCACAACTTTTTGTGAGGAATTGAAGACATTGAAACGTAAGAATTCGAGCAGACGCCGTCAGTGTTTACTGTTTATTTGTTTATGAAATCAGCTGTGATGAAAGATGGCCGTGATTATTTGACTGTGCCGCGCTAATTTCGCGAAATATCGTGCACGTGGCGGAAAGATACAGGGGTGAATAGTGTCTATTGTTTTCCGCAATTTGTGAGTTTAATACTAAATTTTAGTGTTTTCTGATGCTGTCATTGTTATTTTCTCGGCTTTTTACATAGGAATTGATACTTTAAAACGCTGTAGCCGAAGTGTGCAACAGACCCATCACTCTCTGAATCATACTTGTCAGCATAAAAAGAGTGGAGAAATTAAGATAGGAATCTCCCATTATTACTGCCCTATGCCACCATTACACTCGCGCAAATAAAAGCGTTCATTGAGTTTAGGAGTGGATTCCGGAAGTATTTAGTGTTGCCATCGTTATTTTTGGGGGTTTTTACACCAGAATCAACTATTAAATCGCTTATAGCTATAGTGTGCAACAGCCCCATTGGGACGGAAACTTAATATCGGCTACACGGACTTTACGTCCACTTTTTTGACGTCCACAGGCTTTACGTCCACTGTTTTTTGTCCACTACTGTAATGTCCACCGCTATAGACGTCCACAGAAGCGACGTCCACTAACATATGTCCTCTTATGTTAAGTCCACCGAGCTTCATTGCTCCACAGTTCAATAACAGCATAAAATGGGAAATATTCGATAAAAAGGTGCGAAAATAGATTTATTTCTGTGACAGTAACAGGAAAACTTAGTACTTTATCATTCTTGTCCTTTAGCGGCGCATAGTTAAAAAAAACAGTTGTACGTAGTTAAAAAAAAAAGAAGCAAGTTCTGGGTTATAATGCTACTTACTCAGGGTTATTTGGAGTTAAGGGAAAATGCCCCAGGAACTCGAATAAACATCTCTGAAGGCTCAATACATTCCTGGGTAAACTAAGCAAACTTACTGTGAAAGAAAGAAGAAAAAATCATCTCCTAAGAAAGAAGAAACGATGATGGACGTTTGTTTTTGTGGACGTTTAGTTGGGTGGACGGACAATTTTGTGGACGTAAAGAAGCGGTGGACATAAGACTAGTGGACGTAAAGTCGATGGACGAAAAGTCCTGGAACCTAATATCGCGTAGGTATCGCCCGCGCTTGGAGCTCACGAGGGTTAAAAATCCGGAAATTGGCAGCTCCGACTTGGACCGAGAGTTATAGAAAAATGTCATTGAAACGCTACTAATGTGCGCAGCGCGACCGACGCGACGGGAAGAAGGTAAATTAATTGGCGCGCGATACTTAAAAATATTCATAGCCGCGCGAGGAAAAATAAAAAATAAAAAATTAAATCGGTGGGGGTGGGGGCAGAGAAGAGGGGGAGAGCTCATATATCTTGGGCTGAAAAATGATTAGGCGAACTTGGCGGCGCAACAGGAGGCAGGGGTCCCGGAAAAGCGCGCAAGTTTGACGCTTGCACCTCCCCCTCCCCCCCTCCCCTCCCCCCTCATGCAACTCTCCACCAACAATAGGGGGTTGAAAGCTACCCCTCCTCCCGCTCCGCTCCGCCCCGCCCCGCCCAGCCCGACTCGCTAAGGAGGGTTTATGCGAGCGAGCGACTCAGCTCCTCCGAACTCAACTCCGAACGTAAACATTCATCAGTCTACTCTCATGAACGGAGGCGGGTTCCTGCATGCACTCGCAGCATCTCAGCTCTCGAAAGCTCTCGCGCGTAAGTCACGCCGTGTATAACCACGCGGTCACACTACCTGCAATACACGCGCGTAAAGCGTTTTGCCGGTCGGTCTCCTTGCTGGTCGTGCATCAAAGCAGCCCCTTGCCCCTTTGGTTTCTTTAATATTATTGTTTTTTTTTTTTTTTTTTTTTTGAATTTTTTGTTTTTGTTTTTGTTTTGTTTTATTTATTTTTGGTACCATTTTCTGTGGTCTCTAGTTCGTTATCATTATTTAAAGTCTCTCTCTCGAATTGAAATCTGCTTTCGGTTATTTTTAAATTTTCCCGCGAAAATGAAAATTACCTGACTTTTTTTTTTTTCGTGTAGTTTTGTATGAACTCTATTTTGGTTGCGGTGTTTTTGGATACTCCAATGAGCTCAGGTAAGTCGTGTGCATAATATCTGAGCTAGTTTTAACCCTTGTAGTCATGAATATGGAGGGTGTGATTAGATTTAATGTATCATAATCACCCCCCTTTTTTAATATTCTTTTATTTTAGACTGAGCCGTGAGCCCCGACATCACTTTAGGCCTTTCTTGGCCACTCGCGGGGATGGTTACTATTAGATCCTTGGATATTCCCTTTTTAAGTACATTAATTCTTTCAAGGAAATTGGCTGCTTTAAGATTGATACCGGTGAATTTGTATTGCTCTTTCTCAAAAGTTTCATGTACATGTCAATGTTTTTCGAAACTTTATAGGACTTTATGTTTAACAAGTCCTCACATTACCATTTGTGATCGAAAAAGTTAAATTTCATGTGATTGAGTTAGCGTGGCGTGGTTTTTTTGCAAGGCACGTTGAAGAAGCTATCATTATTATTTACTTGATTTCATTCGTGTGATCAGACGTACAAATAAGGTAGGACCAGGACAAGTCTTCCCCCTCTCCCTTCATTGGACATGTAAAGGAAGAAAAACGGAAGGAGGAAAATAATTACGTTTTAATTTTAGTGAAATTTTAGATTTGGTGTTTGACCAAAGGAAATCAATTTTTTTGGTCATTACACTTTCATCATTTATCTGTCCTTTTCAACACAACTTCTTGACTGATTATAAGCACGAACCGTTTCAGAAGTTTCCCTAATGATTCAATTTTTTTCTGCCTTAGAAAAAGGTCCAAGTTCCAATAGTTTATTGGAGTCTATCAAAAATAGCCTGAGAGCTCAATGCACAAAAGGAGACGTTTTTTTTCATCATACTTTTAAGTACTAAACTTGAATGGAAAAACGTGAATTGTTCTCAGAAACCTTTTAGCAAAATTTTTAAATTTACATTCTTTACGTACTAGTACAGGTATGTGCCATAAGTAAAATTGAAAAAAAAAATAATAATAAAAAAAAAAAAAAAATAAGTGATTAAACAATTCAACGCCCTCTAAGACTTTTCGAGGTTAACTTGATACCATGACCAAAATAAATTTGAAGAATCCGCAAATTTTTGACGAACAAATTTTCCCATCTATATTTTAACGAGCTCGAATAGCATAAAATTTTGGACCCGCATTAGCACAACGGTAAGTAGGTGGTCGCAGAAAAATGGACGCTATTTTCTTAATTTTGGTCGGCTTTAAAATCTGTAAAAAAACGCTTAGAACCGTGAGAGTAGTGAAAATTTGAATGGTTTTGTAGAATTGTTTAATCAATTTTGGCTGCCGAGATATTAAATAGGAACCTTTGAAACGACTCTCGAGTTATTATATTATAATTATTATTATTACTATTTTTTTTGAATTTCTATGTGCAGAGAGCTGTCTGAGATCACAATTACTTTCATACTAAATCAATTGCAGTTAATTGATTACAATTTTTGATTTGTGGTAAAATTAAATAAATAAACAGAGGAAGCGAAATGAGTCGGCCATGCATTTTGCACTTTTAGACAAGACTTACAACCAAAGAGAAACCAGGAGTCGCAACTTAATGGACAGCCTCTGCGGCCAGCGATGATGAAGCGAAAATGAAAGACGGCCTTCGATTGGCCGCCAATAAGCTTGGATACAAGCTTGTTTGGCTTTGAGGAAATTAATACAGAGTAGGTAATGGTTACAGAAAATTTTCCTCGAAACCTGTGCAAGAGTATTGAAACTTTTTCGAGTCAATTTAGCAAAATTTCCTGGGGGGAAAAAAGATTTGGTAAATTCGGCATTTTTGTTCAAAATAGATAAGGTACTGATTGTAAAAGAAACATTGACATTTTCGAGGAAACCGAAATAAAGACGGTCTCTGATTGGCTGTGAGGGTGTGTCCAGATTATTTTCAGTCTTGCATGGAAATAGAGGAGTTCTATGGAAAAACCACGTATAAAACAGAGGGTATGGTCGTTCTCACACGCACAGTTACACTTTGAAAAGTAAATTTTTGAGAACGAGCGTACCCTCTGTTATAGACATGGTTTTTCCATAGAACCACTCAATTAATAAATAATGAGTGAATAAGTTGGAACGTCATTGTTGTTGTTTTTTCTTACAGTATGACTATTATTCCATTCGTTCATAAAAACAAGTTTGCAAACAGTCCCGCACTATCCTAAATAATAGATATTTTTGATTGTTTAGAACCAAGTGAATCGCCGTATTGATTTCCTTGTTCAAATCCAGTTTATTATTTTAAAATTAGCGTCTTTTTACGAACAATTTAAGCAAGACTATCTTTCGTTTAAGGACGTACTACTGATGACCAAAAGATTGTCACACCAACCTCTTACCTTTTTTAAGCAACTCCTGGGTACTTCAGCCGGTCTAAAATGCTTTACTTACCTGAGCGCACATCTTCCTTAAACCGAGCCTATAGTACCAATGGGTAACGATCCTTATTTTGGCCTTTATTTGGTCAGCATATCTATAATTTTTTTCACAAATAAATCAGGATTTGCGACAATCTTTGTGTCGTTAATAATACTGACATATTTTGTCGGAACTGTTACATGTTTATACAAGCTTTTGTAGTTTATTTTCAAATATCCAAAACCTACAGGCTACCCCCCCCCCCACCCCTCACATACTATTCAGATAAATACAGTGAGATAAAAAAGGTAAAAATAATTAATTTTAAGCAAAAATTATATCTCGTTAGTTCATTTTGAACTAACCAACGTATCAATCGTGTGAGATAAGTATTTCCGCTTCAAATAGCTATTCGCTGAAATAGTTTAGCAGTCGAAGTCCTTACATAATGTGATGATAAAACCTGGACCAAACATTTCATAATGTAATTGAAGCGTGTTTATATAGGCTCAAAACGATAAATCGCTCCTTACTTTTCACTGATTTTCATAGAAATGCAAAAAACTGTTTGGAAAATGTTGATAGGAGCAAAAATGTCGGAAATTACCTCTCCTTTAAGATTATAAACTAAATTTTATAATTTTATTCGAGGTTTTTTTGAGAAAACTTGAGAAATGTGTTTTAACCCCCCCCCATATACTCCCCAAGGGGCTGTCGGGGGCTTTTGAAAATATCAAAGATGAAAAATTTGGGGTCGATTTCCTATCTGACTTTTTTGTTTCAAATCATTTGGTTCAGTACACTGACAAAAAAAAATAAGCTAAATTTAACTAATTTCTACTTAAAAGTATGGACACCACTTAAAAGTGTTAGTTTGACTATTTGAATTAGTAAAATTAACTCCAGGCCATGTTAATTAACACGGCACGGAGTTAATTTTACTAATTCAAATAGTCAAACTAACAGTTTTAAGTGGTGTCCATACTTTTAAGTAGAAATTAGTTAAATTTAGCTTATTTTTTTTTTCAGTGTAGTTTTCGAGAAAAATGCCTGGTACAGGTGCTCCGGCTCACCCTGTATAATGCCGGAAACAAAAAATATCAGATGTTAATCTTCGCTGAGCGGATTTAAATGAGTGGCTGCATTAAAATATTAGCTGAACCATTCTATGGTGGCGAAAAAAAGCGTTAAAACAGATAAATAGCTTGCAAATCACATTGAAGATAAACGATATCTGCTATGCGATAGTTGGCTCTTACACGTTTTTTCTCGTCAAAAATTCTTAGATGAAAATATTTGTTCAACTTTGAGTTATGACGGAAAGGGTAGGGTGGCGAACGTCATATAGCAAAGTCACTAAGCTCTGCACATTACAAACAGAATGGAAACTAACTTCCATAAGAGCCAAATAGACGTATGTGCATGGGCGCACCCAGAGGGGGCCAAGGGGGCCAAGGCCCCCCCCCCTCATAGGAAGAAAAAAAAGGAGAAAAGGAAAGGAAGAAAGGAGACGAAAGGAATAAAAAAAGGAGAAAAGGAAAGGAAAAAATGATGAAAAGAGAAAGAGAAAGAGAGAAGAGGAAAAGAGGAGGAGAGAAAAAGAAAAGATGGGAAAGGAAATGAGTTGAAAACAAGTGTCAATGTCATGAGACATATTTTCCTTGGAGGAACACATCTTTCCCGACAGAAATGTCCTTAATGGGGCAGTTGCAACGGTCTGAAATTTTGTGTTTTTTATAAAGAAAATGGTAGTTTTTGATGAGCTGAAAACAATGGTGCCTTTGGTTTTTTCCTAAGTGTCCCGGTTTTGGAGATACACACGTGTAAAGTTGTAGAAAATCGTGTGTGTAGTGACGTCACTACGCGGAATCTCCATTTAAAATAATGTATTTTGGGCCAGAATCTCATCTTCGGAGCAATGAGACTTAATTAGAAACCAAAGGCATCTTTGTCCTCAGCTCATCAAGTACTTTCATTTTCTTCATAAAAAACACAACATTTCAGACCCTTGCAACTGCCCTATTGTTAATTTCGCTCGATCTTCTTCTGAAGTCTAGATTTCCAGAAGACTCCGTCTTTCTATCAGCATGCGATGAAGATATTTCCGTAATAACATCAGCATAGTCTCGGAAAATTTCCTTTTTCTCGAGAATTCATTCAATATAGTTTCTGAATAGAAGTAGCCTAATTTTGCGTCTAAGAAGAGCTAAATTTTCAAAATTTTCCAGGGAAGGACCCCCAGACCCCCTCATATGAAATGATAACTTGCCCCCCCCTCCATACAGAAATCCTGGGTGCGCCCATGCATATGTGTTCGGTCTTTTACAGCGTCTATTGAAATGAGGGAAATATATCTGTCTCTGTTTTTTAAATAGTTTAGGATAGGGATAGTTTGGAACTTCTCCAAGAGGTGGACTAGAAAATCAATGCTTCAAAACTAACCGAAGTTTCCATTCTGATGTAGAATTCTGTGTCGCCAGCTATATGGAACTTGATTTTTGAAAAGACAATTTAGAGCTATGAAAGTGCTTAAAAATTGAGTGACACTCCAAACACTAGCACTCGTACTGTCCATTTGGAGAAAAAAACCAGCTATGAATGTAAACTAGGTACCAATTATTTGTGAAATGACTGCGCACTTTTTCTGAAAATGTTCACGGGTGTTCAAATTTTGTTCATGGCACTGATCTCGAATGTAAGTCAACCCTAAAACACTCAAAAGTTTCAGAACTCAAAGATTAAATGTTATAGGGGTATTCCATGTATTCTTCGATGAGGGTATTTGGAAGCTTCCTATCAAAACTTGAAAATTTCCATCAAATTTTTCCGCATTTATAGCCAAGAAAGTTGATGGGGGTGAAAATTTACCCCTTTTGGCATCAAACATTTTTCCTGCGCGCAGTTTAGAGGAGGATAGGGGGATTTCTTAACGCGATCTTACAGCTTATACTAAGTAAATGTAGTTTCAGAATATGTAAATTTTTTGGCATTATCTTACATTATAAACTTCAAAATTCGAGAAAAGAAACGTTTGTCACACTTTGTTGAAATATTTGAACCAGGTACTTACTTTTTTGGAAACTGCCTCGCCAAACATTAAAAATTGAAACAATTTGAAAAACATAAGTATATTTATTATTTCTCAGAGA
Organism: Trialeurodes vaporariorum; assembly: GCA_011764245.1. Taxonomy (NCBI): domain Eukaryota; kingdom Metazoa; phylum Arthropoda; class Insecta; order Hemiptera; family Aleyrodidae; genus Trialeurodes; species Trialeurodes vaporariorum. The sequence goes on along the minus strand of VMOF01000024.1, from coordinate 6,857,544 downwards.
ATACTAAACAATGTGGTTATTGCTTATTTGAACGAAATATTACAAACTAGCCATATCAGCAAATAGTTTTAAGTTGAGGTGAAAATTCACACCCCCTCCCACTAGTTATTAGAAGGTGTAAAAAATAGCTTCGTCACACAAGGGTTGAAATCGGCAAGGTACAATGGAGCTGTTGCAAACTTTTCCTACAGGCTTATTAATAGTTGATTATGGGGTAGAGCACTATAAAAATAACGATTAGCGCACTAAAAAATCACGAAATCCACTCCTAAACTCACAAGATGCTTTTAAACGCGAGACCGTCATGGCGGCCGAGGCCGCCCAAATCTAATGGCAATTGGATGCTTCTTCTTCTTCTTGTGTGGTGTTGCGAGAACACCTCGTGTAGATGGCGCTGATTGAAGATAGGGAAATCCAATACAAACCGCGGCCCCGGCCGCCATTACGGTCTCACTTTTAAAGGCATTTTGTGAGTTGAGGAGTGGATTTCTTCGTGATTTTTTAGTGCGATAATCATTATCTTAACAGGGTTTTACCCCATTATCAACTATTAAAAGTGTGCAACAGCTCCATTAGTGGCAGAGCGTGCAATATACATAAAGCAACGTTGCATTCTGTGCACTCAACTCCTTGAAAAATATCTAAGTCTTGGTTGTAAACGTAAGCACCCTCGAATTCGATATTTTGCGTGGGTTTAAATGGACTCGATACAACTTGTCAGATTTAACGCTAAGCGACTATTGACTGTGGTCAGGTCAGAGGTTCACGATCAAAGAGATCAATCACTCAATCAGTGGCGTCGCGAGCAATTTGGCAAGAATGCATTCTACCCATTTAAACTCATCGTAAAAGATCGAATTCAGGGGGTTCACAGTGCACAAGGAAAATTCGATATATGTAATGAGTTTAAAGGGAGCAGTTACATTGTTGCCAGATGGCACGCGACGCCACTGCACTCAATCAAGACCTCTAATATGAAGGTGAAGAGTTATGATGGAGAAGGAAAGGGGGTCTTTTGAAAACGACACGAAATGAAATTAATGACTTTGAACCCTAAATTTAATTCCCGACATTAATCTCCGTGATTCCCTTGGCACACCTTCTTGTGCTCAGTTCACTCCGAGCCAGTTTTTCCCTTGCCTTCGTGAGATTTCCCAAATTATTTTTTGTTTTCATAATCGGATATCTGTAGCTTTATTGCGAAAAGAATCAATTACGGATTTTTACTCTTTAACGACATAGATGTCCGCCCCCGATGAATACAAAACAAGAGTCCTTGGACACAAACATGGGTTTTTTTTCTCATAATTGGACATGCAATCGCGTGAAAAACACGCGTTTCTACAGAAATTGACCAGCCGAGTTCGAATTTGGCCATAGTTTTGATCGAAATTTTCTAGATTTTCCACAATTTAAACTTTATCGTAAAAAATGTTTAAAAGTAGAATATGCGTAAAATCAGGACGAGTTAAGGAGATAATAATATCATTTTTGACATCAGCGTCCCAAATACTATGGATTCGCATAATTTTAATGTAATTAATAAGAAAATTCATTGAAATACATCAAAGTTTAGTTAAAAATAACACTGATGTTTGGTGCGGTTCGCGGACAGTTATGTCGTTAAAGAGGCCTACTTTCAACTACGTAGAAAATCATAACCATCATCAGCTAGCTCCTTTTGGCTTGAAGCCATTTAAAATAATGGCGGGTCAAGGAATGAGCAGTGGTTTCAGGTAAGTTGGTCTTTGCCGACAAAGTCCTCTATTTTCATTTTATCACCACTAAGAAAGTTAGAAATATAGAGAAAGTATTGCAATGGCATGGCGCAGAGATTTTCAAGGTATTTTCCTTCGATACTTGGCCCACTATGACCGAGTCAATCACGATAATGGGGCTATTGCACTTTTTTGCTATAAGCGATTTAATAGTCGATTATGGCGTAAAAACCTCAAAAACTAACGATGGCGGCACTAAAAACTTCCAAAATCCACTCCTAAACTCAATAAACGCAGTTATTTGCGGGAGCGTAATGGTGGCCGAAGGCACTAACAATGGGAGATTCCCATCTAACAATTCTGGAACTCCATCAAGAAGTGACCAATAAGAGACTACTTTCATTTGACACCGGTGTCACTTGGTGTTGCGGTACCATTCATCGGATGTGGATCATCACTCTGATGACTAATTACTCTGTGAATCATCCTTGTCAGCATAGAAAGAGTGACGAAATTAAGATAGGAATCTCCCATTGTTAGTGCCTTCGGCCACCATTACGCTCGCGCAAATAACTGCGTTTATTGAGTTTAGGAGTGGATTTTGGAAGTTTTTAGTGCCGCCATCGTTATTTTTTGCGGTTTTTACGCCATCATCGACCATGAAATCGCTTATAGCAAAAGTGTGCAATAGCCCCATTATGAAATAATTGGCTCTCATCATGCCTGATACTATCCTAAAGAACATCCATCCATGACATTTCAATATTTTTTAATTATAAATGGTTTGGAGAGGTAAATGCACAAGATTTCTGCGGCGTCCGTGATTCTGTGAGTCCGAGATCTGTGAGTCCGTCTGTATCCTAGCATAACTTTTGATCCTTTGATCTATAGGCATTCAAATTTTGCAGAGAGGTTGCTTTCAACATTCCACAGAGAGACTTTTATTTGTTTTTGTATTTTGTTTTTGTTTTTGTTTCTTTGTTTTTTAATTTTAATTTTTAGGTTATATTTATGGATGAAAAATGGTTTCCATTAAATTCAATTGGAAAATGGGTCAAAAAAAGGAAAACTTTAAATATTTCAAAAATAGATCTTTGGATTTGGATAAAAATATCAATGGGAGATCTGGGGGTCTCCCCCCGAATGTCAAAGGGGGGTCTGGAGGTCTCCCCCAGAATATTAAAGGGGGGTCTGGGGGTTTCCCCCAGATTTAGTTTGATGTGAGAAAGTGTTCGTAGGGGTATTTCCTACAATTTATTTTGGTCTACTTATAGTTCGACACGTACCATTATTTCGTCTACAATCATTTTAAGTCAACCATTTCCGCTTCCATTGTTTTATTTTGGCCACTGACAAAAATAAGGTCGAATTGCAAAAAAATTCTTCAATATTCATGTGTCTGCAAAAAAAAAAAAAAAAAAAAAAAAAAAAAAAAAAAAAAAAAAAATGTACTTCAAAAATCAAAATCAAGGGAAAAGGGCGCGGGGGGTGAATATTTTACAATTCAAATGTTTTCTGCTTTGTTTTGGCAGATCAGTTCAATTTTTTGTTCTCACTCTTTAAATTTCTTCTCATCGCCGTAAAATAAGTCCAATTACTTTTATTGGCTCGAATGTCACCTTAAAAAAAGTGTATATCCGTTTATTATAGCTTCTCGGAGCACCAAAGATGCGACAAGCACTGAGAATCTAGAAAAAAATCATGGATCGCGAGACGCGAGACTCTCGGAATGTAATAAAGACTTTCTTCGGACCGCGATTCTGCGAATTCACTCTCCGATATCTGCTCATCATTTCTTCCAATTTCAAGCAAGTGATTTGAACTATTCAAGTCTACTCGCGATTTACCGATGTACTTGTTGAAATGAAATTAAACTCACTCACCTGTGATTCATTTTGTCATCTATGGTTATTTTCCGTGTAAGGTAGGTGACCCAAAGGTGGCCATACCTATGCTTGGGGCCACTTTGCACGTATAAGGCATGAGAGATAAAAAAAACTAAATATGTCAATTTACTCTTCAGACAGTTGGCTATCATATGTTAATATCATTTTTTTCAAATTTGCTTGTTTTTGAAGTTTTTTTTGAGTTTGAAAAAAAGTAGGGTTTTGGCATCGCGCAAAACGTGCACCTAAGGTGGCCACCCCTCATATTTTTGATGCACCTAAGGTGGCCACCCCCTTTTAAATTTCATTAATACGTATTCAAATGATATTGAATCGTTCAATAACGGAATCTAAACCCTAGTGACACCAGAAATTATAGTGATTATGATGAATTGAATGTCAATGGGTGGTTAACCCCCCCCCTCCCCCCCTCCCCCCCTTTGACCCCTCTAATTGATTCCATTTTTATTATTTCTCATTTTCTCACTTGGTTGTTGGAAAAATTCCAAAAAATGTTGTTGGTAGTAAATTATTTGCCTACCTCCCCCACCATCACCCCTAACCCCACCCAACCCCCCACCCCACCACTCCACCCCCACCCCCCACTCCACCTCCACATCCCCCCTTTTTACTCCTCTTATTTATTCTATTTTTACTACTTCTAATTTTCTCACTTGGTTGTTGGAAATATTCCAAAAAATGTGGTTGGAAGCAATTATTTTTCTACCTCCCCACCCCACCCCAACCCCCACCCACCCCACCCACCCCCACATCCACCCCCCCCCCCTTTTTGATTCCTCTAATTTATTCCATTTTTATTATTTCTAAAGTTCTCCCTTAGTTGTTGGAAATATTCCAAAAAATGTGGTTGGAAGTAATTATTTTTCTACCTCCCCACCCCACCCCAACCCCCACCCACCCCACCCACCCCCACATCCACCCCCCCTTTTTGATTCCTCTAATTTATTCCATTTTTATTATTTCTAAAGTTCTCCCTTAGTTGCTGGAAATATTCCAAAAAATGTGGTTGGAAGTAATTATTTTTCTACCTCCCCACCCACCCCAACCCCCACCCACCCCACCCCCACATCCACCCCCCCCTTTTGATCCCTCTAATTTATTCCATTTTTATTATTTCTAATTTTCTCCCTTGGTTGTTAGAAATATTCCAGAAAATGTGGTTGGAAGTAATTATTTTTCTACCTCCCCACCCCACCACAACCCCCACCCACCCACCCCACCCCCACATCCACCACCCCCCCCCTTTTGATTCCTCTAATTTATTCCATTTTTATTATTTCTAATTTTCTCCCTTGGTTGTTGGAAATATTCCAAAAAATGTGGTTGGTATAGTAATTATTTGTCTACCTCCCCACCCCACCACAACCCTCACCCACCCACCTCACCCCCACATCCACCCCCCCCCCCCTTTTTGATTCCTCTAATTTATTCCATTTTTATTATTTCTAATTTTCTCCCTTGGTTATTGGAAATATTCCAAAAAATGTGGTTGGTAGTAATTATTTGTCTACCTCCCCACCCCACCACAACCCCCACATCCACCCCCCCCCTTTTGATTCCTCTAATTTATTCCATTTTTATTATTTATAATTTTCTCCCTTGGTTGTTGGAAATATTCCAAAAAATGTGGTTGGTAGTAATTATTTTTCTACCTCTCCCACCATCACCCCCAACCCAACCCCACCCCACTCCACCCACACACCCGCTCGCTTGAATTTAAGAATGAAAAAAATGTTTTGATTTCAAATACTAAATTTTTTTTCGTTTTATTTTTTGTAACGAATCATTCGAATTCTTAATTTTTATGCTACAAGTACAAAGGTACAAAAATAAAAAATATAAACAATCAACTGCCGTAAAATCATCCACGTACCTAATTTTCATATTTTACATAAATCATTTATCTACTCATTCATACATTCATTTTAATAAGCTATGCGTCAAAATTAGTTTCAGGAAGTAAGACAGCTTTAATTTCATACCATAAAAACTCTCTATTGGTCAAAATGTATTAAAAGATGACGCTGGAACATGTTGATAGTCAGTGTCATTAATGCACCTAAGGTGGCCCACTAGGGCGGGCTACCTTTGGTGCACCTGTCAGACCACGTGTTTTCACAAATATCTGCTCATATCGTCAAAACACGTAAAGTTTGCAAAAAGACAATTACAGGTCATGAAAGTAGAGTAAATTAGCTTCCAGAATATGTTTCACTTGTCAAGAATAAATTAATTTAAGGGCTTAGCTTTTACGATTGTTAACTTTCGTGAAAATTAGTTGGCGACCAGCGAAAATAGATGTTGCACAGTTCCGCGCCGACTGAATCGCCCGATGCTCTTGATTTTTGGAGTGGGGGAAGCGATAGCATCCTGCTACACAGCACTAACGCCATCTATCGTCAATTCGCGTAATTAACTGAAATAAGCTAGGGTGGGCCACCTTAATAGCCGGGCCACCTTTGGGTCACCTACCTTACTTTAAAAATGTCGATTTGCAATTTACTGTTTTAGAACAGAGATATATCGTACCGATTGCCGCCGTTTAGAGACCTTTGGTAGTTTGGTTCCAAAAAAAAAAATCATGTTCAATGTAGTTTTCTTATAAGTGAGTTTTTGAACAGAAATTTTGGCTAAAGTTTTTTAATAGGTGAGTTTTTGAACAGAAATTTTGGCTAATAACGAACCAAGAAATCAATGCGATCTTTTAGCGATTGTAAACTCTGCGACTTAAGAACTGCATGATTATGCCTACGGTTTCACGACTAAAACTACCAATATCCAGGGGCGCCATTTCAGATTTTCCTTGGGGGGGGGGGGGCAAGACCCTCCACAAATTTGGATGACCTTTTTTTTTTTTTGGCCGTGCATCTTGAAAAAATCTCTCTATCTCTCTGACTTGAATGGGGGGGGGGCTCCATAAATTTGGATGACCTCTTCTTTTTTTTTGCCGCGCATCTTCAAAAAATCTCTCTGACTTGATTTTTTGGGCACATTGAAAATCCTTGGGGGGGGCAATTGCCCCCCCCCCCTGCCCTCCCCCAAATGAAGCCCCTGCCAATATCTACAAGATATTACGGATCGGTCAAATGTTATTATTGTCAGCGGTGAAGCGTGAAATTTCGCAACATTGTATTTGCTCCATTTAAATTCAACAAAAATCCGGTCATCGGCGATGACCAGGCATTTTGATCTTTCTAATGTGTTTAAAGGGGGGGGGGGAAAGGAACGTTGCCAAATCGCACGCCTCGCCACTGATTATTGTGGCTGTTGTGGAATGGGTGCCGAGAGAATTTGGGCGATCCTAACCTCCAACTGCATCGTTTTATCTATCTTGTTTATTTTAGCAGTTTTAGTCACGGAACCAGGCATGAATAAGTATTTTTGAGGACGCAGAATGGGTCTGTTGCACACTTCGGCTACAGCGTTTTAAAGTATCAATTTCTATGTAAAAGGCCGAGAAAATAACAATGGCAGCATCAGAAAACACTAAAATTCAGTATTAAGCTCACAAATTGCGAAAAACACTATAGACACTATTCATTCCTGTATCTTTCCACCACGTGCACGATATTTCGCGAAATTAGCGCGGCACATTCAAATAATCACGGCCGATTATCATCACAGCTGACTTCATAAACAAATAAACAGTAAACACTGACGGCGTCTGCTCGAATTCTTACGTTTCAATACCCTTAATTCCTCACAAAAGGTTGTGAAAGGTACGGAAACCGACATTTGTGTCGAAAACTTATCAAAATGAAACAATAACACCCAGGAGTTTCAAGCATGCTGAGCGAAGTTGGAATCATCTTTGGGACTTCTGTGAGTTATTGTTTCATTTTGATAAGTTTTCGACACAAATATCGGTTTCCGTACCTTTCACAACCTTTAGTGATGAATTGAGGATATTGAAGCGTAAGAATTCGAACAGACGCCGTCAGTGTTTACTGTTTATTAGTAAATGAAGTCAGCTGCGATTATTTGAATGTGCCGCGCTAATTTCGCGAAACATCGTGCACGTGGTGGAAAGATACAGGGGTGAATAGTGTCTTTCGCAATTTGTGAGCTTAATACTGAATTTTAGTGTTTTCTGATGCTGCCATTGTTATTTTCTCGGCTTTTTACATAGGAATTGATACTTTAAAATGCTATAGCCGAAGTGTGCAACAGACCCATTCACAATCGCCAGAGGGTCGCATTAAGGGGGTCTTGCAAATTTTTACTATAGGGTATTGAAGAGTTGATTCTTGTATCAAAACCTGTAAAAATGACGATAAGTACACTATAATATCACGAAATTCACTCTCAGAATAGGGTTTAGTGGCAGAGTGACGCAGGTATTATGGAGGATTCCTATCTAAGTTGAGACATATCTCTGTGTTTGTTTTCTTAGAGAAAGTGACATAATAGACAGGAATCTCCCATGATACCTGCGTTGAGCCGCCATCACAAACTTGCCGTTATAGCAGTTATGTGAGTTTATTGCTGAATTTTAGACTTCCTCAGTGTGATTTTCGCTGGTTTTTACACCAGATTGGACTATTCATTTGCTCACAGCAAAAGTTTGTAAGAGCCCCATTTCTTGATTTCCGTTCAAAAATGCGCTTATAGGAAACACTATATAGAGGATCAAAATTTGTTGGGAATCAGAGGTAGAGGTCTCCCAACGGCAATCGATACGATTTATCACTGTTCTATAATAGCTTATAGAAAAGAACCAACGATGAAAACGATAGTAATCGATATTTTATGCTCAAACCTCGACTCAAGAAAACCTTTGAATATTCTTCAGCCAATACCAGTATCGTATCAGTATGCCCTACGCTATCACCTAGAAATGGTTGTAATGCCAGACGCTGCTCCAAAGTATGGAGGTGGAGGGGGGAGACCCAAAATTCGTTGATAAGTTGCCAAGGGCCAGGCCAGCTCCGTGAATATAGGTACGTATTTTCGACGGCTAAAATGAGCAACAATTTATTAAAATACTTTCACATATTCGACAAGAACACGATTACAGTGTGTGGGGTCCTATGCCCACCTCCCGGCGCCCCCCCTCCCGAAACCACATTGTTACACTCCGACTCCATCCACAACCCTTTTGTTTTCAATTCCCGACCGGGCCGGTTTTACTCTTCGCAGTCCAGCTTTTTGCCATCAACCCCCCCCCCCCCCCCATTCATATACTCTGCGCGCCCTCGCATCTATTCCGGGCCATAAATTCATGAAGCAAATGATCCGTGTAGGAGTTTTCTTCCAGCGTTGAAATTACGCGCCCCTCGAACGGATGCTGACGATGCACCGCGCGTATGACTTTTCGGAGGAATTCTTCGGCGGCGGAGGAGAGTGAGGAATGGAGGAGAACCAAAGATTATACCAAAACGAAGGCGAAAGATTTTTTGTTTGTTTTGATTTTGTTTTTGCGATCAGAGACTTATAAAATCCACACTCTGAGGACGTAGATTTCTACTGCAGTACCTATACGCCAAGTTTAAGCTAAGCATGGTTGTCATTTCAACTTTTGTTTAAAAAAAAAAAAAAAAAAAAAAAAAAAAAAAATGGATGACTTATTCTTTTGTTCACGCGTTTGACCCCTGAAAAATCGGACCATTGAAGTCCTTGATAACCGTAATGTCCTTTTCCACTTAAAAGTTAAGAAAGTTTAGGACAAAAACACATACATAGAACTCATTCTTCCCTAAAATTGTGAGCTTTCTTAACCTGTATGCGCTAAATTAGACGACCCATGTTTGCATCTTGAATTTTCCTAAAACCTTTGTATCCTGACGAAACTTTGTACCACCGCAAATTAACATGATTTTAAATGTATTTTCTAAAAAAATCACTATGCTCATCAAACTAAGACAGGAAAAGGTTCATGCTATTTATTAAGATTGATAAAGAATTTGTGATAAGGGTTTGTATTAGTGCCGGATTTAAAAGGTTAAGGGGGGGGAGTAATCTTACCCAACATTTAGGGATTTTTTAACGAATTTCCGTGGCAACGGCCGAGTCTTAAACTTTTCGACCAATAACATCACATTTACATAGACGCAAGGGCATCTTCCTGAAGTATGCTCACAGGTGCTGACGTTTCTCAAATTTGTGCTTTTAGCGTAAATTCGTAAATTTCAGCCAAAACCTGTTGACTTTTTTTTAGCAGAGCGCGTGACGTTGTGGCAACGGTTGAAACTAATTGACCCTCGAATCATCTTAAGGTGATTTCATGGCAAACTCCCGAAAATTTTAAATCCGATAGATGGCGTTACTTGTCGCTGGCTCCGAAAATAGCCGTTTTTTGACGGTTTTCGGCTGTTTTCGGCTGTTTTCTCTGAACAGACGAATAAGAGACAACAAATCGGAATGTCAGCACCTGTTTACTTTTTTGCTTAATTTTTTGAGCTGTAAACGGGCCAAATTGGTTCTAAAATAAAGGCGTAACCATGCAAAGGAATAATCATTTGTAATTTGGAGTTGTATCAGAAAAGATAACAGGTCTGTAATCTTTACTGATACAACTCCAAATTACACATGGTTTTTTCACGTGACCAAGGCGATCGATTAGTCGATCGATTAATGTTCATTTCCCAGACTCTGTGGGTTTTTTTTTTTTTTTTTTTGTAAAAACAGGATTGTCAGCACCTGGAGGTAGATCTAACAACGATATCTGTTAAGTTTGGATGCTCGAATCCGGAAAATAAGGACGTAACTATGGGAATTCGCACAATCGCTGTTCGATTTATCGTATCGCACAACGGATTCCGGATTCCCATAGTTACGTCCTTATTTTCCGGATTCGAGCATCCAAACTTAACAGATATCTTTGTTAGATCTACCTCCAGGTGCTGACAATCCTGGTTTTACAAAAAAAAACCACCACAGAGTCCGGGAAATGATCATTAATCGATCGACTAAAAACCGAAAACCAAATCAACAATATAACTCCTTTAATACCAGGCTCAGGGTTATCTGAAGAGATCAAAGCTAAAACTTGCACAAATTAAGCGGGTAGTTAACTATTCGTACTCCGCGGTGTTCCTTTTGCCTATCCCGATAATTGAAGGCGACAGATAAAACATTATTATTAACAATCAGTCACATGTTGTATTGGGGGTGCACGGACTGCAAGTTTGCGAGAGCCCCATTGATTTGAATATGGAGTTGATGATCATGCACAAGATGACAACTAGCTAGCTATAGGTCGACTGCGTTTTCAAGTTAGATAACATAACCTCTTCTCTTCCTGAAAAATTATTTTAATTCGACTGACACTCACAAATACAAGAATTCTTTTCCCATTTTTTTAATTTTTCCCAGGAAACCATGGCCACAATTTTTACCCGAACAATGAAAATAAAGGGACTCAAAAGACAGTAAGTGAGAATAGAGTCCCTATATACTATGAGAGTTGCGCCATTGCTGAATCCATATTTCTGATTGGCTCTCAGATTTAGGCTGTCAAGAAATCCCCAAGAGGCAAATGCAAATGGCGGAGCGTTTGTTTTCTTTTCACGCACTCATTTTTATCACACATTTACTGTATCAGTGACCGCGGTAATTATTGCTGATTTTTCCAATGCTTAAATTTTACTGTGGAGAACATTATCTTTTTCAATAACGACCGTCATTGGCAAGAATCGGAACCTAACCTAATAGAAGTAGCAAAATCGCGGCAACAGCGCAGAGGCAAATGGCCATCCGCCATTTGCATTTTGCATCTTGGGGGTTCCATTGACCCGCTTCTTCTTCTTCATTTTGAGAGTCTTGGCGCAACTCTCCTTGTATGAGGTAGGTGACCCAAAGGTGGCCCGGCTATTAAGGTGGCCCACCCTTGCTGTTTTCAATTAATTACATGAATTAACGATAGATGGCGTTAGTGCTGAGTAGCAGGATGCTATAGCTTCCCCCACTCCAAAAATCAAGAGCATCGGGCGATTCAGTCGGCGCGAAACAGAGCAACGTCCATTTTTGTAGGTCTTCAGCTAATTTTCACGGTAGTAAACAATCGTAAAAGCTAAGTCCTTAAATCGAGTCCATCTTTGACGTTCAATTCATCATAAATCATTATAATTTTTGGTGTAACTAGAGTCTAGATTCCGTTTTTGAACGATAAAATAGCATTTGAATACTTATTAATGAAATTTAAAAGGGGGTGTACACCTTTAGGTGCATCAAAAATATGAGGGGTGGCCACCTTAGGTGCATGTTTTGCGCGATGTCAAAAATCTACTTTTTTCAAACGCAAAAAAAACCTCAAAAACAAGCAAATTTAAAAAAAATGAAATTAACATATGATGACCAACTGTCTAAATAGTAAATTGACATATTTAGTTTTTTTTATCTCTCATGCCTCATATGTGCATATTGGCCCCAAGCATAGGTATGGCCACCTTTGGGTCATTTACCTTATATAAGGACTCTAAGTGAGATAGCAAATCTTGGTAATCTATGGGTTCATCCACACTGCAACAAACCTAGTTAGATGCCTAGGATTTGGCTCTGCGGTTTCGGTTCCAATGGATTTGTCAAATATATGCATTGTCGAATACTACGCCATTGCCTCGCATGTCGCATCTGATAGTATAAACGTTCTATCGTTCAGCCAGTCAAACGACTGAATTTAAGGAATAAACTTTCAGCGTAAAAAAAAAAGAAAGGAAAAAAAAAAAGAAACTGAGAGTCATCTCGGAGATCGAAGATCGAAGTCAGGAATATGTTCGTGGTGTTATCACTATCACCCACGAGCTAAGGAGACAGTCAACGAAACCAATGAGGGGCACTGGCGCAACCAGGATATCTTCCATCTCTCTCACTTCCCAATTGAATGTATGAGTAGGAAAAGGACAGAAGGAGGGGGTTTTATCCCCTTGTCCATCCTTGTCTAACATACGTTTCTTAATGGAGAAAAGAGAGAGATGAAGAAACTCTCGGTGCGCTACTGCACTGGCGCAACCAGGATATCTTCCATCTCTCTCATTTCCCATTTGAATGTATGAGTAGGAAAAGGACAGAAGGAGGGGGTTTTATCTCCTTGTCCATCCTTGTCTAACATACGTTTCTTAATGGAGAAAAGAGAGAGATGAAGAAACTCTCGGTGCGCTACTGATGAGGGGTAAGGGCAGACGAGAGGGGGAAAGGCACCATAAATATGACCGATAATTGCGGTCATAAAAGTAAAAGCGAGTGGTAGCTACAGTTTTATTGGTTGCGATTGCTCTCCGCCGTTTCGATGGCCTTAGCTACGGCAGCCAATGATCACTCTGCAAACAGTGTTGACAAATTTGGCGGGAAATTCAAATATTTTATGCTAAGTTAAATGTAAAAATGCTTATAAACGGGTCGATAGGGCTCTTGCTAATTTTTACTGTATACAATGGGTCTGTTGCATACTTTTGCTACAACAATATAGAACCTTGATTCTTACGTAAAATTCGGCGAAAATAACGATGCACACATTAAAAACGTTCAAAATCCATTCATTAACTCAGGAAATCACTTCAATTTCAAACAGCTCGCACACTAGACACTATTTGCACCGGTATACTACTACATAGACGGAACCACCGTGAATAAGTGAACAACATCGTAACTACAAAATGATGGAATTCCTTTCTAAATACATGAACTATTGGCTGCATTTGCTGTCTGGTCTTTTCGGTTTATCAAAGATTACAAAATAATATAAAAAATGTGCGCATCTAAAAGAAACATTCAAATGTTTGTAAGTTCTGTTTATGTTTACATAAACGAGATGGTTCCATCTATGTAGTTATAAGTCGGTGATATAGTGTCTAAGTGTGTAGCGCGGGTTGTTTGAAATGGAAGGTATTTTCTGAGTTATAGTGAGTAGATTTTGAAAGTTTTTAATAAGCACATCGTTATTTTCGCAGAATTTTACGTTAGAAACAATGAAATATATTGATGTAGCAAAGGTACGCAACAAACTCATTAAAAAGTTACTTCTCTAGCTACTGAAAACTCAACGCGAATTATACAATGAGCACATTAAACAATTGAAGACTTCTTCGGTAAAAGGAGGTATAAAACAGTATGGTTGTGCTCGTGCTCAACAGTGGCGTAGCGTGCAATTTGGCAACGTTGTAATGTGTCCATTTAAATCTATTAAAAAGATCGAACTATTGGGTGTTCGGTGAACACCCTCGCATTCGACCTTTTACACGAGTTCAAATGGACATATTACAACATTGCTGAAAAGCAGGCGTTGCTGAGCCACTGGTGCTCAATAGTTCTGATTTCAAAAGGTTATTTCGCGAGTAATAAGAATTAGATTGGGTTCTATTAGTCATCTGAAGATTAGACTATACGCTCTAATGGGGCGTTGCAAACTTTTGCTATACGCCATTTGATACTCCATTCTGATGTAAAAACCTCCAAAAATAACGATGGCAGCACTAAATACTTCCGAAATTCACTCCTAAACTCAATAAACGCTTTAATTTGCGTCAGCGTAATGGTGGCTTAGGGCAGTAATAATGGGGGATTTCCATCTAGCAATACTGTAACTCCATCAAGAAGTGACCCATAAGAGCCGACTCTCATTTGACACCGGTGTCACTAGGTGTCACGGTACCATTCATCGGATGTTGATCACTACTCTGATGACTATAATTACTCTGTGAATTATGCTTGTCAGCATAGAGAGAGTGACGAAATTAAGATAGGAATCTCCCATTATTACTGTCCTCAGCCACCATAACGCTCGAGCAAATATAAGCGTTTATTGAGCTTAAGAGTGGATTTCGGAAGCTTTTAGTGCTACCATCGTTATTTTTGGAGGTTCTTACACCCGAATCGACTATTAAATCGAGTATAGCAAAAGTGTGCAACGAACCCATTAGAGCGTATAGTCTAATCTTCAGATGACTGAGAGAACCGAATCCAATTCTTCTTACTCACAAAATAACCTTTGGAAATCAGGTTTTTAGAGCACGAGCACACTCACTGTTTTATAACCCTTTTACCGAAGAAGTCTTCAATTACGAAATTCACTCGCAGACTCAGAATATGACTCTAAAGTTTAAGACGCAATGTCGAGGCTACGCACTACGCAGGTACCATGAGAGATATTCCTATCTAATTTGAGGCTTTCCTCTGTGTGTTTCTAGAAAGAGAGTGACAAATTAGACAGGAATCCCAACCTTACACCTGCGTAGCCGCACCATTTACAAGCAAATATGGCGGAGCAATCCCAAATTATCCCATATTATTCGCCTCTCTCTCCATAAATATGTACAAGGGAAAGTCTCAAATTAGATGGAAATCTCTCATGTTACTTGAATAGCTCCACGCATTGCGAGTGAATTTCGTGACTTTTTTAGTGTGTTCCATGCATCGTATACTTTCCGCTGTTTTCTACGCTAACAAAAACTATTCTATTGTATACGGTGAAAATTAGCAAGTGCCCCATTTTACATTGTTTTGTTAGAAATGTTCACTCTGACTCCGGTTACATAAAAGCCATGGTTTCTCCCGGTATATAGTTTTCGGAGTAAGATATTTGCGGAGTGAAAGATGGTGCGAAAAAGAGGTATAAGAGTTAGTGATAATTTGTACTATCGACGAATTAAAGATTGTCGCGAGATTTCCACAAGCTAATTTTCGCCTACAAGGTTCTGGTTCGGCCACTCTTCATACTCCTCACACCTTGCAGATGAGGGGCCAGTGGGGGACTGTAGGCCGTGTGGGGGGTAGGGCGGGTAAGCCGTTGCTGATCAGTCTCAGTCACTCACACCCATAACTGAATATGTGTGAAAAATCTCGCGACAATCTTTAATTCGTCGATAGTACTTCTCGAGAGTTAAAAAATGATGATAATCCACCGATGAAGCCCACACACCCTCTTCGATAGTCCCTTACTCCAGATCAGGGGTTTCAACCGGATCGAACCGAACCGCGAACCGAAAACCGCTCCGAACCGGCCATTTTCTTGAACCGCGAACCGAACCCGAATCGCATTTGGTAAATTTCATGAACCGCGAACCGAACCGCCCAAGCGGTTCAGAAATTTTTGCGAACCGCGAACCGAACCGAACCGATAATTCGAAAATCTCCGAACCGGCAGTTGAACCGGTTCGCAAGCGGTTCAAAATTTGAAGTAAATTGGAGACGTGTGATCTTAAGACAGGAGGTCTCTGGTCTACTTAAAATTTCCAATCACCTGAGATTGGTTTTCTTATATGCGATGCATGTGATCGTTGCCTTGGACACGCGAAGAAAAACATTCTTTTTTCAACATTCATTTACTTATATGAGTTAAAAATTTTCATCTTAAAGGTTAATGTCCCTCTTCCGTCTCAATTTTAGACTATAGATAAATGGCTCACCCGATTCAGAAATGTTTTAATTTTGACAAAGAAATAATATTAGTAAGTGTCACCCCTTCCTTTTTAAACTTTCGAACAACACCAATAGCATGCCAGTCACTCAAGTATCTGTGGAGCGACTATTTAGTTCCCTTGGATTCATTCTATCGCCCCTGAGAGAGCAATTAACTGCAGATATAGTAGAAGGAGTCTGGAGTCCAGATCCATTCTATTTTTACTCCGCATGAGAGTAAAATCAGTGCGTAGCATGCGATTTGGCAACGTTGTAATGTGTACATTTAAACCCATGTAAAAGGTCGAATGCGAAGGTGTTAACCGAAAACCCAATAGTTCAATATTTTTCATGGGTTCAAATGGAATCATTACAACGTTGCCAAATTGCACCCTACGCCACTGAGTCAAATGTACCCTCTTTTTTTGTTTGCTCCGATTTTCACTCCAGATTTTTCGGCCGATTTTTAACAGTGCATGCAAACTGGCAACCCTGCTCTGCAGTCGGCATCTCCAACTCACATCGTTGTCAAATCGCTGTAACTTTCAGTTAAAATTGCTCGGATTCGTGAGACAATCCAAAACTTTAAGAAAGAAATTGTTCGGCGGCGACGTATAAAACGGGGAAAAGAATATCTTGAGCTTTTAGTTACGGCCCGAAAATATTATTCCGGTCGGTATGATTTGACGGTTTGTCCGAGGTGGCCTTTGGGGGGGAGGGGGGAGGGGAGGGGGGAGGGGAGGGGGGGAGGATGCAAGAGCTGGCTAATGTTCATTGTGATGCCACGAGGCGATCGAAACGCTCAGCGTTTTCAGGTCGGAGGAACTGATTGCCCAATAAAATCTAACGGGCAACAGTTTCTCTTATCAGCGCAACAATCGTGGCTTGATTCCTTAATTAAATTCTTCTATTCATATAAGTGACGGCGAATGATTGTGAAGACGCATAAAACGGTCAACGAGCTAGCTATATAGGGAGCGTTCTAGAATTCATCGGACCGAGGAACTGGAGAAAATTGAGATTATATTTAGAAAAGTTGGCAAGTTTTAAAATTATCAATATCTAAATTAACTAAACCAACCATGGAGCTGTCGCAAACTTTTGCGACGGGCTTATTAACCCTTTATGGACCAAGCCCGAGTAGACTCGATTTTCTTATCTAGTCTATTTTACATTTTTTCAGTCCTCATTCCGGATAAACTAGATTATCGATGAAAACACTTACAAGAAAAGATTTCGTTCGGGCGCCTTCAATTCTTCGTATAGGCAATTCCAACCTCCACGAGTACGAACAGTTAACTACCTTCCCTAGATACACAGAAGAGAGGCGTTCTTTTGAACTAACCTCTGTAATGGGTTAATAGTTGAATATGCGGTAAAACCACGTACAAACAACGATTAGCGCACTAAAAAATCACGAAATCCACTCCTAAACTCACAAAATGCTTTCAAACGGGAGACCGTAATGGCGGCAAATTCCACTGATTACATTGGGTTTCCCTATCTTCAATCAGCTCCATCTTCACGAAGTGTTCTTACGACACCGCGCAATAAGAAGAAGAAGCATACAATTGCCATAAGATTTAGGCTGCAACGGACGCCATTATACGGTCTCGCGTTTGAAAGCATTTTATGAATTTTGGAGTGGATTTAGTGATTATTTAGAGCGCTAATCGTTATTCTTATAGGGTTTCACCCCACAATTAACTATTAATAAGCCTGTAGCAAAAGTTTGCAACAGCTCCATTAACATTAATTCTTGCCAAAAGTAAAATATGCGCTTTTCGGGCGAAAATGAAAGACAATTTCCGGTAACTTGGTGTACGCACAGACCTATTCTTCAGAGCTCATTTTTTTTACACAACCAGTGTACTATCAAATGCAAAAGTTTTGGCAGTCAAGGCGAATTCATTCTCGATAATGTGGCCAATCTTCGTGCGAAATGAAAGAAAACCGCGTCCTGATCCGCCTGCATTCTTGACAGTCAAAACTTTTGCGGTTGCTAGTACATCGGATCACATGGGCCGGATCCAGCAATTTGGCAACCATGCTTTCTTTCCATTTGAACGCATGAGAAACAATCGATTCTTGAGGGGGCCCTGACCCCTCAATAATCGATTGTTTTTCATGCATTCTAATGGGAAGCATCCACAGTTGCCAGATTGCTGGATCCGCCTTTGTCGTATCAAGGAATCAAATTATTCACCAATAATGGGATTCTTGCAAACGTTTAATGAATCGTCCATTCTGATTTAAAAACCAGCGAAAATCACACTAACAAGTCTGGGCGGTTCAACGCAGGTATCATATGGAAGATTTCTGACTAAGCTGTCACTTTCTCTGCGGGAACACAGAGATATGTCTCAATTTAAATAGAAATCTATCTCCCATAGTACCTGCGTCTCTCCGCCACTAAGCCCGATTTTGAGAGTGAATTTTGTGATTTTTTAGTGGACTCGTCGTCTTTTACAGGTTTTCCTACTAGAATCAAATCTGCAATGTAGCAATAAGTTTACAAGAGCCCCATTCTTTAGAAAGGGAGCGTTTTTCGAGTTCATCGGCCCGGCCGGTTACGGTTATCTGGTGAAACTGAGATTATAAAAAGGATGGAAGGTATGTTTCCTTCAGCATCATCCACATGGTATTGATCGGACAAAGCTAGGAATTATAATAAAGAGTCCTCTACCACGATTTAAGGAACTTAATTGGAAAGAGCTAAAAATTAGAAGCGCCGCGCCGGTCAGAGGCGGATTCATCAAGAATTTGTCCTTCTCTCTCTCCTCTCTCTCTCTCTCTCTCCTCTCTCTCCCCTTTTCCCCCTCTCTCCCCTCTCTCTCTCCCCTCTCTCTCTCTTTCTCCTCTCTCTCTTTTTCTTTCCCCCTCTCTCTCTGCGTTCTCTCTCTTCCCTCTCTCTCTCTCCCTCTCTCTCTCTTTTCTCTCTCCCCTCTCTCTCTCTCTCCCCTTTTCTCTTTTCTCTTTCTCCTCTCTCTCTCTCTCTCTCCCCTCTCTCTCTCTCTCTCCTCTCTCTCTCTCTCTCTCTCATCTCTCTCTCTCTCTCTCTCTCTCTCTCTTTTCCCCTCTCTCTCTCTCACTCTCACTCTCACTCTCACTCTCTCTCCTATCTCCCCTCTCTCTCTCTATCTCTCTTTTTTCCCCCTCTTTTCTTATTCTTCCACTCTCTCCATCTCCCTCTCCATCTTTCTCTCTCTGCACATTTGAACACATAGAGATAAGGACAGAGGAAGGGGAAGCAGTCACGTGGCCCCTAATCGGTCCTTATCTAACCCACGCGGGTTTTAAATTTGGGAAAGAAGGAGAGAAAGGGACCCCAGAGAAAAAAACCCAAAGAGGGGAGAGAGAGAGAGAGGGGAGAGGGAGAGAGAGAGGGGAGAGAGAGAGGGAGAGGGGAGAAAAGAGAGGGGAGAGAGGGGAGGGAGAGAGAGAGAGAGAGAAGGAAAAGAGGGAGAAAAAGGAGAGAGAGAGGAGAGAGAGTGAGAGAGGGGAAGGAGAGAGAAGGGGAAAGAGGAGTGAGGGGGGGAGAGGGGAGAGAGGAGGGGAGAGAGAGAGAGTGATAGTGAGGGGTAGAGAAAGGGAGAGGGGACGAATTCCTGGATCCGCCAGTGACTGCGAGCTGGACATAAGATCAAATGGTGCAGTAAAAGAACAGGGATAAATCTGGACACCCATTTGTTTGAAGTTGGAGGACCCTTCTCTCTCCATTCCAAGTCTACCGCTCCCATCGCCACCCCGTTCCCCCAACTACACCCCCCCCCCCGTTTCTCTACCCCTCCACCATTCCATTTCCTCTACCCCTTCTCCTATTGAGTCCACCTCTGCCTTTCGGGTCCCGTGTGACGGATTAGTTGTCGTTGGCAGATTCTCGCCGTGCCTATTTCGAATCGAGCCAGATAGTTTACCAACAACCCTCAAGCCCCCACCCCCCCCTTCCCATGATCACTCAATCTTTTTCAATGAGGCACAGGTCTGTAAACCTGACGCCATCGAAAAATGCGCTGACCGAAAGTATAGCAGGGCTTTGGTTTTGCGTACATTTATTGGCATACTGCAATCCAGCAGTGATAATATTTGTGATCTTTATTGAAACAAATATTACACACTGAAAAAACGAAGTTTAAGTAGAACCAAAGCAGCTTTTTAAAATATCTTCGTAGACTGCAGTGGCGTAGCCAGGAATTTTTCTAGTGGGGGGGGGGGGGGGGGTCCGAAAATTGTCATGAAGGGGTCCAAAGATACTAATTTGGTAAAATTTGTTTGAAAACGCAAAAAATGACCTTTTTTTAGGACACATTTTGGTGTCAAGGGGGGGGGGTCCAGACCCCCTGGGCTCCTACCTTGGCTACGCCAATGGTCGTAGAGCAAAAGTCTTAGCTTTACCAGAGCAAGTTGCGGTTGTCCTGAAGCACTACTTCGATAGAGCCTAAGCTATTGGCGAAAAGAGGCTATTGTGTTAAAGAAGTAGTGATTTGGTACTTCTGTAACTTTCTCCGGAACAGCTCAAACTTTTGCTCCGCGAAGCTATTTTAAAAAGATGCTTCGGCTGTACAGAAACTTTGTTTTTTCAGTACAAAGATTTTGAGAATTATAACAATGGTTAACAGTGATTATCGAATCAGTAATCTTTGTTTAAAAAAAAAAACAAAAAACAAAAAAACAAAAAAAAAAAACCAAAAAAAAAAAAAAACACTTTTTTGTACATGGACCATGCTACAAATACCATAGAATTCTGGCAACAGTGTCATACTTTACCACGGTTATTATAACGTTGTGCTCCTGGTGCTTCTTGGCGGACAAGTGTATCGAAAGCACAAGTATAAAGGTCATTTCGTCATCCAAAAACAAACAAAAAAGCACGACTAATCGGTAAAACCAAAACGATGGGTCATCAACTCATGAGGTAGTATAGAGGTCATTTCGTCCTCCAAAAACAAAAAAAAAAAAAAAAAGCACGACTAATCGGTAAAACCAAAACGATGGGTCATCAACTCATGAGGTAGTATAGAGGTCATTTCGTCCTCCAAAAACAAAAACAAAAAAAGCACGACTAATCGGTAAAACCAAAACGATGGGTCATCAACTCATGAGGTAGTATAGAGGTCATTTCGTCATCCAAAAACAAACAAAAAAGCACGACTAATCGGTAAAACCAAAACGATGGGTCATCAACTCATGAAACAGCTTTAACTCCTCGTTGCCGCTTGCTCGGGACGTCACAACTGTTAGCGCATATTATACACCGGCATCTATTTTATGAATCGGTTAACAATAGTGTTCTGAGGTAAAACTTGAGTCATAAGTCAGAAATGAAAGTAGGAACGTTCCTGTGTTCCCTCCCTCCTTCCGTCCATTCACTACCCCCTCCCAACCCCTCCCAACCCTCTCACCCGGTGGTAAGTTTTATAAGAGAGAGAGAAAGAGAGAGCTAAATTAAGTAGTTCTTGGCTGGAGAAACATTAGAGAATCGATAAATTCTTTGCACATTGTCACATTCAGCAGCATAAGATAAATCGCGGAGCGGAACTCGGTATAAAAAAGTGAGGAAAAAATAAGTGAATAAAAGCGGCTTCTCAGTGTGTTGTACAAATAATTTATCGCTTCCTACAATTTATAACTTTTTAAAAAACTCTTGTTCTACCTTAACAATGACTTCGATCGGAATCAACTGAAGCACGCGGCTTTTATAAACACGACTTGAAAAATAAAATTAAATCATAAAATAAAATAATGAAGAACGTAAAAATAAAATGAAGTAATGTATAGAACGTAAAAATAAAATGAAATCATAAAATGAAAAAATGAAGAACGTATCATATTCTACGCTGGCGAGCCAGTGGATATATACGCGGAAAAAAACTACGGTGAAAATAACCATACGGATACCTGATTTTGGCACCTGCTAGATGTTATGGTAATGTTAACCAGAAGTATACTATATTTTGACTAGGTACTAGGTGATATTACCTGATTGGATGTCGAATTTACTCAAAGTATCGGTAAATGTACCATATAATTCTGGTCAAGTTTACCATAACGTCTAGCAGGTGCCAAAATCAGGTATCCATATGGTTATTTTCACTAATCTTTTTTTTCCCGTGTATACGTATCTATCAGCAAATAAAATAAAAATAAACTGTAGGGAATACCCTACGAACACTTTCTCACATCAAATTCAATCCGGGGGAGACCCCCAGACCCCCTTTAATATTCTGGGGGAGACCCCTAGACCCCCCTTTGACATTTCGGGGGAGACCCCCGGACCCCCCCCCCTTTTGACATTCTGGGGGAGACCCCCAGCCAGACCTCCCAGTGATATTTTTATCTAGATTCAAAGATCCATTTTTGTAATATTTAAATTTTTCCTTTTTTGACCCATTTTCCCCATTGATTTTAATGGAAACCAATTTTCATCCCTAACAAACCTAAAAATTAAAATTTCAAAAAAACAAAAAAACAAAATCCCTCTGGGTAATGTCAAAAGCAACCTTTCTGTAAAATTTGAATACTTTTGGACCTATTGTGCTAACGTTATGCTGGGATACAGATGGAATCACGGACTCACAGTAAAATTTGAATACTTTTGGACCTATTGACCTATTGTGCTAAAGTTATGCTGGGATACAGACGGAATCACGGACTCACAGACTCACGGACTCACGAACTCAAGGACGCACAGATCACGGACGCTACAGAAATTTTGTACATTTACCGCTCCAAACCACATTTAAGTAAGAAATATTAAAATGTCATCGATAGACGTTAATTCTTTAGGATAGTATTAGGCATGACGAGAGCCAATTACTTCATAATGGGGCTATTGCACACTTTTGCTAAAAGCGATTTAATAGTCGATTCTGGTGTAAAAACCTCAAAAAATAACGATGGCGGCACTAAAAACTTCCAAAATCCACTCCTAAACTCAATAAACGCAGTTATTTGCGCGAGCGTAATGGTGGCCGAAGGCACTAACAATGGGAGATTCCTATCTTAATTTCGTCACTCTTTCTATGTTGACAAGGATGATTCACAGAGTAATTAGTCATCAGAGTGATGATCCACATCCGATGAATGGTGCCGCAACACCTAGTGACACCGGTGTCAAATGAAAGTAGTCTCTTATTGGTCACTTCTTGGTGGAGTTTCAGAATTGTTAGATGGGAATCTCCCATTGTCAGTGCCTTCGGCCACCATTACGCTCGCGCAAATAACTGCGTTTATTGAGTTTAGGAGTGGATTTTGGAAGTTTTTAGTGCCGCCATCGTTATTTTTTGAGTTTTTTACGCCATTATCATGATTGACTAAGTCATAGTGGGCCAAGTATTGAAACAAAATGCCTTGAAAATCTCTGAGCCATCGCAATACTTTATCAATTTTTCTAACTTCGTTAGAGTGAGAAATTAATAAAAATAAATAAGGCAAATATAAACACGTATACATACCTGGTTGCACAGGCATACTAATAAATTAACTTTATATTATTACAATGCATTTCAGAGTTTCAGTTCCATCAGAGTAAAGCAACATTATACACTTTTTCATTGTCATTATTTTTCAATAAATTATTGTTCCTTCAGCTGACGACCTAATTTGTTTTTTAATAAATAATAGAGCTTTGTTAATTGAATACAATTGTGTAACATATCTATGCAGGGAAGTCTGCAGAAATATTCCTTATCCCACAGATAAATCTTTTACCACCAGATTCAGGTTATAATCAGAAATGTAAGCTAAAACTAGCTCGAATTTAGTTGGTAGTTAGCTATTCGTACTCAGCGGTGTTCATTTTGCCTAGCCCGGTAATTGAAGGCGCTCGATGAAGCATTAAGGTTTTGTATTAGTTTAATTATTTATTTCTTACTTCAGTTCACTCTAATTCATACGTTGATTTGTTTTCGTTCCTCGCACAATACGTGTTTAATACGTTGTTGATGTTTCCTTGCAATCAGTCAGTAATTGTCAATTCGTGACAACAATTCCTAAAACGGTCCTTATTTTGCGAATGTCATAGCTTGCAACAGAAAAGATTGGATTTGACACGTACTCCTATGGCTTTCAGTTCAAATCCTAGATAGGGCAACCTGATTGGTTAAGAGCGGTAAGACGCTGATGTTTTAATTCAAACCTACAGTCATAGGTAACCTAAAAATAGTAACCTATAGTAGTAGTAGTAGTAATAATAATAATAGTAGTAATAGTAATTGTAATAGTAGTTTTGAGTAACTTTTAGTAGAGAGATGAGAGATTGATATAAGAATACCTTCGGTGCTGCATTGAAAGGATTACATTCTCATATACTTCCCATGTGCATAAGTGTCTTTGGCGTTAATTTCCCTAATGGGTCTGTTGCATAATTTTGCTACAACAATATAGAACCTCGATTCTTATGTAAAATTCTGCGAAAATAATGATGCGCACATTAAAAACGTTCAAAATCCACTCATTGACTCAGGAAATCACTTCAATTTCGAACAGCCCGCGCTACACGAGACACTATTTGTACCGGTATACTGCTACTTAGACGGAACCACCGTGCATAAGTGAATAACATCGTAATTACAAAATGATGAAATTTCCTTTTTAATACGTGAAATATAAGCTGCATTTGCTGTCTGATCTTTTCGGTTTATCAAAGATTACAAAATAATACAAGAAATGTACGCATCTAAAAGAAACATTCAAATGTTTGTAAGTTCTGTTTATGTTTACATAAACGAGATGGTTCCATCTATGTAGTTATAAGTCGGTGATATAGTGTCTAGTGTGTAGCGCGGGTTGTTTGAAATGGAAGGTCTATTCTGAGTTAATGAGTGGATCTTGAATGTTTTTAATGTCCGTATCGTTATTTTCGCCGAATTTTACGTTAGAAACAATGTCGAGTTATATTGATGTAGCAAAAGTACGCAACAGATCCATTCACCAGAAGTCTTCCTCCGCGCGATGTAGCAGTAGCATCCCGGATAGGAGTCCTGAAGGAAAATTCATCGGGAATATATAGAGAGCGCTTAAAGCATATTTTACTGTCAGTTTCGGAAGTAAATAAAAGGCTAGACGTCGATTCCAATCAGTGGCGTCGCGTGCCATCTGGCAACAATGCAACTGCTCCATTTAAACTCATTACATATATATATCGAATTTTCCTTGTGCACTGTGCAGCCCCTGAATTCGATCTTTTACATAAGTTTAAATAGATAGAATACATTGTTGCCAAATTGCACGCGACGCTACTGATTCCAATCCATCAATGATGATATTCCTGATTCACCGTTTAGTCAACGGAACCTCAAAATGCGCCCCCGCCGAGATGGAGGGTATAGAAAAGAGTTCGCAACGGTGAGACCGAAAAATCACCAATACATTTTGATTGCTCAGAAATGTTTTGGTGTCTGGTGTCCCACGAGATGGTGAGGGAGGGGCAGAGTTGCCAATTTGCGTAGATTTAACGACATTTTGAAATTCGCCGAAGATTCCACCGGTTGAGAAAATATTACGGAGTTTAGTTCAGTGTATGACTGTGATGCACGAAAATATCTACTCTGATCTATAATCTTTTCTCAATCGGTGGAAACGCTGTTAAGTAATGAAAATATCCGCAAGTTTTCAAAGTAATCGATGACTCTACCGGTTGAGAAAAGATAAAAGACGCTAGTATATCCGTGCATTACAGCAGGAGCGCCATTTCAGATTTTTCCTTTGGGGGGGGGGGGGAGAGGCTCTCCAAAAATTTGGATGACTTTTTTTTTTTTTTTTTTTTTTTTTTGGCCGTGCGTCTTAAAAAAATCTCTCTATCTTTCTGACTTGATTGAGGGGGGGGGGGGACCCTCCAAAATTTTGGATGATCGTTTTTTTTGCCGCACATCTTCAAAAAAATCTCTCCGACTTGATTTTTTGGCCACATTGAAAATCCTTGGGGGAGGGGGTGAATTGCCCCCCTGCCCTCCCTTAAATGGCGCCACTGCATTACAGCCATACACAGCTCTAAACTCTGTAATCTTTTCTCAGCCGATGGAATATTCGGTGAATTTCAAAATGACATTAAATCTACGCAAATCGGCAGCTCTCTTGTATATGCTACCTATATATACAGATACCGAAGCGCGCGGGCAAGTACCAACGAATCAACGATGTTAAGTACCACGGTGAATGGTGAATAGTGAGAGCATTGGCCACGACGCGACTGCGACTTCGACTTTGATGCAAGGAGGGGGCAGGGAGGAGGGACAGAGAGGGGGGAGGGGGAGGGGGAGTGTGAAGGTGGATGACAACGATGACCGAGGGGAGGAGGAGAGTGGGTGAGGGGGGATATTTTATTCAAGCAAAGGTTGCGGGCGAGGAATAGGCATTATTAATGCGAAATATGAGATAGTAGTCGCCGGGAAATCCGGACATTTTTCGTACGCAGAAAAACGATTTACATATTCGGAACGAGAAGCTCAACATAAATCAATGATTTTATGGCGTTCAATTTTCGCTCATCGCTCTCTTTCCCACCACGATGCCGATGTCACCTCCGCACCCCCAACCCACCCCTCTTACCCACCTACTGTTGCCCAAGCCGTATGCACCGCGTTCCGGTGGAGTATCGAGCCGGTGCGACCTCTATATGGTGGTATTTTCTGAAGAAGAAAAAAAAAGAAAAAAAAAGAAAAAAAAAACTTTCGAACCGAAATGAAACGTAACGTTTCTCTTCTTGTTGCCAGCTACCGATTTTCTAGTTTCCGGTGCGCGTGGGGATCTTGATCCAGTCAAAATAATGAGGCATGTTTGTTCACGATGGTTGGTGTCCTGATGCGGACTGATCGTTTACTTTTACGTTTAAACCGATATTTAAGACCGTCTGTGTCTATGAGTGACAAAGCTATCGGTCGAGAATTGTAAGACTTGTCCGTTGCGATGGTAACCATGCATGGTTAAGTTTCCCGTTTTCTACACAGTAGCAAACTCATTATAATAGTAGCTGTCAAACGAGGACAATAATTTCAGTATATGGTTATACCGCAGCAACAGCCAAATCTTACAATCCCACACTCAGAAAAAACTTTGGACAAAATATCGATAGCTAGCATTCTTTGGGCAGGAGAACCAAATATGGAAATAAAGGAAGAGGAGGGCAGCACACGATTTTAGTATAAATACAAAATAATAAAAAAGACTCACAGTGCACTTTGAAATTATGTGAGCAAAACAATAATTCACATAATTTGCTCACATAATTTCAAAGTGCACAGCGAGTCTTTTTAATATTTTGTATTTATAGGAGAACCAAAGTTTTAGGCAGGAGAACCAAAGCTTTAGGCAGAAGAAAAACCAAAGACTCAGGTTCTCTTACCCAAAGAGTGCTCGGTATCGATATAAAACCGGTTACTTTGGTCAGTGTGCCCAAAGTTTCATCTCAGAGTAGACCAACAGCGTCACTTATCGATAATTTTATCTATCGGTTTAAAGTGAAACAAAACTGCCCTAAAACTGTTGATGGACAAATGTTACCGCTTAGATGGGTCCTATATTGTGTAGCAATTTGAGTAGTTGAAAATCATCCATTAGCAGTAAATGTTAAACGTACGACTGTAAATATTGATCGCATGACTGTAAATCATACCGAATTGTCACGTATTATTTAACCATCTCGCTGTAAGTATTAACCATCCAAGTAGCCACACAATACAATAGGAAGCAAGTAAAGGTAAAATTTACTATTTCACTTTTTTCAGTGTGGCCCTACCGTCTCGCGAGGTGCGACTTAACCTAACTTAACCGAACATAACATACCCCTAACCTCACCTAACCTTACAAAGCCTTTATTTTGAGTTTTTCCCTTTGTGGGGTTGAGAAAAAGTAATCCACAAGGTTGGTTTGGGGAGCAAGATGGTCCCCACAAGAACGGGGGTGTGCTGCCTCTCTCTCTCTTTCTCTCTCTCCTTCCACTTATATGTGTGGAAAAGAGACAGAGATTGAGGCTTAAGTCACGTGGCGAACCCATTTTCTGTCTGTCCTTTTTCAATACGTATGTTTAAATGACCAGAGAGAAGGAAACTCAAATCCCTGCTTTGGATCATGGACACAGTAGCGCACCGAGAGTTTCTTCATCTCTCTCTTTTCTCCATTAAGAAACGTATGTTAGACAAGGATGGACAAGGGGATAAAACTCCCTCCTTCTGTCCTTTTCCTACTCATACATTCAAATGGGAAATGAGAGAGATGGAAGATATCCTGGTTGCGCCAGTGCATGGACATATCTCTCTCTTAGCCCATTTAAACACATGTGTTAGAAAAAGATGGAGATAGGGGCTATCACGTGACTTCAGCCCCTCTTTCTGTCCTTTTCTAACACATGCGTTTAAATGGGCTTAGAGAGAGAGAAAGACAATATCCTGGCTACGGCTATGATCATGGAGAGCATTCATGTCGGTGAACCCACTTACATCCATTAAGACGTGTATAGGTCAGAAAAGGATAGACGATGGGAATGAATCCAAGGGCGATTCCAGCAATATGGCAACCATGTATTCTTCCCATTTGAACGTATGAGAAAGAATCGATTCTCGAGGGGGCCACGGCCCCTTGACTAATCGATTGTTTCTCACGCAGTCAAATGGGAAGAATGCACAGTTGTCAGATCGCTAGATCCGCCCGTGTGAATGAATCCCTTCCTTCTATCCTTTTCCATTTGTATATACAAAGTCCCTCGA
Source organism: Trialeurodes vaporariorum (assembly GCA_011764245.1). Classification (NCBI taxonomy): domain Eukaryota; kingdom Metazoa; phylum Arthropoda; class Insecta; order Hemiptera; family Aleyrodidae; genus Trialeurodes; species Trialeurodes vaporariorum. The sequence goes on along the minus strand of VMOF01000024.1, from coordinate 6,828,885 downwards.
TTATCCGACCTAATGTGGCGGTGGGTTGTTCGGATAACGAAAATTTCGGATAATCGAGGGAGCTTTTAGATTATGCAAGATTTTGAAAACTTTTCCACTTTTTGCTTTCGCACTCTGCTTTTCGGCTCTGCCCATTTTTTTAACACAAACACTTCACTTAGTACAAAGTCAACCGCCACTATTCAACAAACTTGAACAACTGAACGGACGAATGCAGAAAACTGAGCACACACACCTGCTTAATTGACTGGGTACTTTCACCCCTTTCTTCCAACAGACAAAAGGTGGGAAAACCCAGGTCAAAAGATACAATAAAATACAAAAAGCGCAATTAGACCGCAATAGACAAACATGTGGCAGGAAACCCCAAAGAAAAAGAGGCAAATAGGACAATGCGCGGGAAACCCCAGGTAAAAAGATTCGTTTTCACCCGATTTCCGGATGTTCGGATAATAGGGGGATCGGATAATCGAGGTTCGGATAATCGAGGGACTACTGTACTTATTCGAACAGTAGACATGAGAAATAGGACCATTTTTAGTTAAACCTCACCATTTGTAGGTAATATCCGTTGCTTGTAGTTAAGACGAGGTCAAGACTGTTTCAGTACTTAAGGTTACGAGATACCCTCGAAACTCATAATCGGGGGAGGAGGGGGTGGGGGGGGGTAAAAATAAGGGGAGGAATGTCGAATACCCAATCGCAAAGCGATTTTCCGCCGCATCGAACGACGATACCTTTTTCTTCTTTTTTTTTAGACGATGCAACCAAAGTCGGTACGCACAAAACATTTCCAAATGATTAATTCATTTCTGACTTACATCGGGTGGGAGGGAACTTTCCGCTGCCCCTATCTCCCCGTCGCGTCACCTTCCGCCTTACCCCACCATCTCTTTCTCTCTCTCTCTCTCTCTCTCTCTCTCTCTCTCTCTCTCTCTCTCTCTCTCTCTCTCTCTCTCTCTCTCTCTCTCTCTCTCTCTCTCTCTCTCTCTCTCTCTCTCCTTTCTGAACCTCTTCATCCACTTCTCGAATCTCATGCATTTCCAAACAAACGCATCTCTCTCTCTCTCTCTCTTTCTCTCTCTCTCTCTCTCGCTCTCTCCCTCCCCTCTCTCTCTCTCTCTAAACAAACGTCGTAAGTTATGATCATCAACGAAAACTCCTCGGCGTTGCGCGGCGGTTTTTTAGTTGGCGAACTTATAACCTGGTATTCTAACCTGCTTCGCAAGAGCTCCGCCCCCATCGGTATTTGATAAATGGGGAACGTATTCAAAAGGCAGAAGCCAAGCTGAATCATTCAGTCTTCAACGAATCGGAGTAGACGATCGAAAGGGATCGCGAGAGCGTGGGGGTGGGGGGGGGAGGGGGTGGGGGGGGAGGGGGGAGGATAACTATTAACGGGCCCGCAACCCCAGTGCCATGCCCAGCCCCCGCGGCTCTTTTTATGAATAGATTATTGTTGACGCGCGGGCGGCGCGCGGCGGTGTGCCTGCCGCCGCGCCGTGCCGTGCTGTTTGCATCTTTAGATCGGTGCGGCGCCGCTCACTTTATACTATATACACCGGGAGAGATGAAAATAATTAAGGCGAACAAAGAACAGCTCAAGTGTGAAAAGTGAGATAAGATCTCTGAGTTGGGAATCCGCGGGAGAGAGAGAGGGGGGTGGAGGGGGGAGGGAGTAAGGGTCTCGAACCCAAAAGTTGAAATCCGCGAGAGCCTTTTGCCTTGCCTTTCCTTGTTGCTCGACGACTCGATCTGCTGGGCTCGTCGTTTCAAGCCATCCAGTATCTGACTTTCCTCCTTTCCTTGCCATTGTGTTGGTTAAGAGACCCTGTCCCTGTCGCCTGTCGCCCCCCCCCCCGAGTCCCTTGCAGAGATAGTCCGATAGTTAGGTAAAACCCCCCATCGCGATCCCTATTTAACCCCCTTACCCGCCCTTTTATCCCCCCTCGCGTGTGCAAATCGGAGGAGAGCTTCACCTCATCCTCCTCCTACGTCGGGGAAATGGCTCTTGAAAGCCTCCTTCGACCCCCGTCCCCTCTATATCTCCTTGTCCCCTCCCTGCCCCCTCCCTGCCCCCTCCCTGCCCCCTCCCTGCCCCCTCCCTGCCCCCTCCCTCTTTCTCCACTTTCAAGACTGGGCACAGAACCGCTGATCCCCTTGTCTGTATCACTGGAACTCTAGATGGGACTCGCCTGACTCCTGCCTCCACTAAATTAACGTGAATGATCCTGTGTTGCGAGTTCTCCTATGGAGACTTGGAAAGGAATGAACTTTGTACGTGTATATTGTACACCGATCGCAAGGACTATGGGAATTAGGATATTATAAGAGGTTTCTTCCTAAGGTTATGCAGTACACAAAGCAAGTGAGACGACTAGACCGGTGTTCTGATGGGGTCTTATCATTCCACGAAAAGGCTCTTGAATTAATTGCCGTGAACTATAATCACAGAATAATACAATCAGAACGGAAACTCTGTCGGATTTATAAGCAAATTCATTTCGCGTCCGCCATGTTGGGATATAGGATGTTTACATACGGATTCGCGCGCGAAAAAAAAAGATAGGACATGATCCGCGAAATTTTCATTCGGAAATGCCATTAGATTAAAAGTGAGGCTGGAAACTCATGATTTCTTTGCAGAATTTACAGAAATAAATGAGTTTCAACACAAATCACACACGTCCGCCATGTTGGGATATAGGACCACAGCGTTGCCTATTGGTGCCGTTAAATTCCAAACTTGCTTCCATTGGCTATTATGGGAGTTTCCGTTCTGATTGTATTATTCTGTGCTATAATAATGTAATATCAATCTTCTCGGAGTCACGCGCAGGGGCGCGTAGACCAAATAAACTGTAGGGAATGTCTTATAAGCACTTTCTCACATCAAAGTTATTCTTGGGGACCCCCGCCCCCCTCCTGACACCCAATACTATTCTGAGGGAGACCCCCTATAATATACTGAGGGAGACCCCCAGACCCTCCGTTGATATTTTTAATCAGATCCAAATAAGATCCATTTTTGAAATATTTAAATTTTTCATTTTTTTGACCCATTTTCCTATTGATTTTAATGGAAACCATTTTTCATCCATAACTAACATAAAAATTAAAATTAAAAAACAAAAAAAAAAAAAACAAAAAAAGTTCCTCTGCGGAATGTTAAAAGCAACCTTTCTGTAAAATTTGAATACATTTGGACCTACTGTGCAAAAGTTATGCTGGGATACAGACGGACTAACGGACTCACGGATCACCACCGACGCCATAGAAATTTTATGCATTTACGTCTCCAAACCACATATAATTAAGAAATATTAAAATGTCATGGATTTTCTTTAGGATAGTTTTAGGTATGATGAGAGCCAATTATTTCATAATTATTATTATTGACCTAGTCATAGTGGGCCACTAAGTATCGAAACAAAATACCTTGAAAATCTCTGCGCCATCGCAATACTTTCTCAATTTTTTTCCAACTTTGTTTGAGTGAAAAAGTAGAATGTCCACCAGGACAGACGGTCCTTGAATCCAATGGGGCTATTGCACACTTTTGCTATAAGCGCGATTTAATAGTCGATTATGGCGTAAAAACCTCAAAAAATAACGATGGCGGCACTAAAAACTTCCAAAATCCACTCCTAAACTCAATAAACGCAGTTATTTGCGCGAGCGTAATGGTGGCCGAAGGCACTAACAATGGAAGATTCCTATCTTAATTTCGTCACTCTTTCTATGCTGACAAGGATGATTCACAGAGTAATTAGTCATCAGAGTGATGATCCACATCCGATGAATGGTACCGCAACACCAAGTGACATCGGTGTCAAATGAAAGTAGTCTCTTATTAGTCACTTCTTGATGGAGTTTCAGAATTGTTAGATGGGAATCTCCCATTGTTAGTGCCTTCGGCCACCATTACGCTCCCGCAAATAACTGCGTTTATTGAGTTTAGGAGTGGATTTTGGAAGTTTTTAGTGCCGCCATCGTTATTTTTTGAGGTTTTTACGCTATAATCGACTATTAAATCGCTTATAGCAAAAGTGTGCAATAGCCCCATTATACCTCAACAAGCATCTGTCACCACTCAACGGACCGGAATGGATCTTCAAAAATGGTGGCACCACAAATTAACCACAAAATAACAAGTATCACGTGCGGTAAACCAGCGAATGAATTACAGCTCTTTTTAGAGTGAGTCTGGTAGGCTCTAGAGACTAATCCTAGGTAGAACGTAGAGTTGGGAGCGCTCCCAACATTCCGATGCTTTCATTAAAAAAAATGTGAGGTTAGATCAGTCATTTTTAGGTTCGACCGCGATTGCTTGTATCCGACCGAACATTTTTTAGGCCTAGTTGGATCACAGTTTACGAATGCGTACAATGGCTCTGTTGCACACTTCAGCTAGAGCGTTTTAAAGTATCAATTCTTATGTAAAAAGCCGTAAAAATGACAATAACAGCATCAGATAACAATAAATTCTTTATTAAACTCACGAATTGCTAAAAACACTAGACACTACTCACCCCCGTGTATCTTTCCACCACGTGCACGATATTTCGCGAAATTAGCGCGGCATATTCAAATAACCACGGCCGACTGTCATCACAGCTGACTTCATAAACAAATAAACAGTAAACACTGACGGTGTCTGTTCAAATTCTTATGTTTTAATATCCTCAATTCCTCACAAAAGGTTGTGAAAGTAACGGAGACCGATGTCCGATATTTATGTTGAAAAATTATCAAAATGAAACAATAACACACAGGAGTTCCAAGTATGATTCCAACTTCAATCCAGTGGCGGCTCGTGACTGAAAAATTAGGTGTAGTTGTGGGGGGCCTGGGAGGACGCTCCCAGTAGGAGGGGGTTTGGGGCAGTGGCGTAGCGTGGAATTTGGCAACGTTTTATGATTCCATTTATACTCATGAAAAATATCGAACTATTGGCACCTTCACATTCGACCTTTTACACGGGTTTAAATTTACACATTACAACGTTGCCAATTTGCACGCTACGCCACTGGTTTGGGGGTCCTCTCGCGGAAAGTTCTCGAAAATTTGACCTGCTTCAGATTTGATTTTAAGGTAGTTTTAACTATTTCGTGATACGAAAGTTCTCCTGCGACAGTATATTCTGTGCTCTTTACAACTCCTTTTTCTCTTTTCCCCCTTTAATTTCTCCGAAATCCCAACCATTTTTAATCAAGAGCGACCATTATCTTTGAAAATTTGAAAAGAAAAAAAAAAGAAAAAAAACCTTGAAAAAGTAGGTGTAGTGCCACTACACTAACTACACCTGACGAGCCGCCACTGCTTCAATCACCATCCTTGGAACTCCTGTGCCTGTGTATTATTGTTTCATTCTGATAAGTTTTGAACATGAATATCGGTCTCCGTACTTTCCACAACCTTTTGTGAGGAATTGAGGATATTGAAACGTAAGAATTCGAACAGACGCCGTCAGTTTTTACTGTTTATTTGTTTACGAAGTCAGCTGTGATGACAGTCGGTCGTGTTTATTTGAATGTGCCGCGCTAAATTCGCGAAATATCGTGCACGTGGTGGAAAGATACATGGGGGTGAATAGTGTCTAGTGTTTTTAGCAATTCGTGAGTTTAATGAAGAATTTAGTGTTGTCTGATACTGTTATTGTTATTTTTACGGCTTTTTACATAAGAATTGATACTTTAAAACGCTCTAGCTGAAGTGTGCAACAGACCCATTGCGAAATTCAACGTTACAAAAAATGGTAACTGAAAACGCGTCGGTGCACTATGGGCCAGATTGAATTCTTAGGGGGTCATAAATCATAACTTGGCTATTATTCAATATTTTCCATTGAAAATTGGTGGACAGGGGTTTTATGGGTCGCTATTTCCGTTTTTGAAATCAAAAATCATGAAAAGTAAATTCCAAGTTAATTTTGTTAAGTCAAACTTAAATGAAAGTATTTGTACTTTACACTGGACTGATGAAGGCGCCTTGTCTACGGCTGCTTATTGCTCTGTCAAGTAAAAAACGGCGTAAAATTTAGGGAATACTTGCAAATTCTCATTTGCAGTAAAAATTGTTCTTCAACTCCGAAAATCTGTCCAGCACTAAAACATTATCATTTTTTTTTTTTTTTTTTTTTTTTTTTTTTATTATTATTTTTTATTTAATTTATTTTTTATTATAAAGAGAGATTAAACTGTTAAAACATAATATCGAACATTATGTTTTAAATGAACCAACATTTTTGATAATACAATTTTTCGAATCATGATTTTCCCCTTTCTCTTCTCCCTTTTCTCCTTCTTTTCCCCACCGCCCTATTTCTTACGAGAGGTACTCGAAGTGCATGTAATATTTATTCGTCTGATAAATGGGGCGCGAAGGGGAAATATAACTGTTTGATAAATAAAAAATGTCCAAAGTCAGAAAAACTTTAAGTATGTGGTCAGCATCGAACCCAAAACCTTCCTGAGGAAATGCGACCTCGCTACCGACTGCTTCAACTCTGAGCTTCGTGAAGAGGGTCGAATTCACCTCTAGTCACTCGTTGATGCGTTGGTGTGGTGCGGTCGACGAGCGAGCGTGCTGACTGTGCTAGCAGTGCTATGAAGATGGCGAGAAATTAGCGTTTCAAAACACGGAGATACCACTCTTAAAAAAATGATTCTGAACGCGCTACGTGCTTGTACGTATTGAAACTTGGAGTGAGTAAACCTGAAGATATATAGAATCGAATTATCAAATAATTTTTTTGTCCTAAGTTGACCTTTTTTTTTCCGGGTCCAAAGAAATTTTGATAAGTGGTGAAATTTCGCTCGGTTTTTTCACTTCAATTAAATAGCTATAAATCGGTTTAAAATTCAAGTTAGATCAAAAATAAGTAGTGATAAATAATATCCTTGTTTCAGAGAAGCCATACCAGGTTTCCAATCACGAGTTTTTTACGTTCGAAACAAGCTAAAACATTGAAAAGTGTGGAGCTCGCGCACCGAGATTTGCTTACTGGCGCGGGCTCTGTCATGGACCGTCAATGTTTTCATCAATCATCCGACTTTTAGTAACAAAAATGATATCAAAGTATACATTTTTGAGGTCCCCAGACCCTCCTGAGTCAAATGACATCAATGTTTTTCATTTTTAAGATGGTCGAAAAAATGATTTTTGGCCCCCTACAAAATCGATCTGGCCCATAGTGCGGTGGCGATCCAAGCGGCCACAGTGTGCGATTCGACCAATCTAGCCCGACAAATTTTTTTTTCCAGCTTTGAAGGTCAAATTTATCATCGTAAATGTAAATTTTCTCTCTAACTGACCATCTGAAAAGTTTATGAGATAATATGTCTGACCTTGTTGTGATGTAGTGTTTTTGCGGTTTTTCAACGCTTGAACTCTAACGACGCCTCGTAAAAAATCCACAGTATTTAATTGAGCTAGTATACGAATAATAAGCTAGAGGCTTTCCTTGAATCTGTTAGAATTGAGTATATAAAGTCGGGCGAATGACGACCACTTTTAAGAGGAACAAATGTGACTAACTTTTATTAACTATTTCTACATGAAGAGAGAATAAAGAGACTAGGACATTTTCCCAGTTTTACACAGACAGTAGTGCCAACATAAGATCAAGTGTCAAGTTTACTTAACTACTACCAACCTAATTACTAATTTCTAACAGAATCCGAAAATGGGTCTGTTGCAAACTTTTGCTACAACGATTGAGAGTGTTTAATGTAATGTAAAATCGTCTGAAAAGTCCAACGGTGGCATCAGAAAGCCACGAAATGCGATAATAAACTCACAAGAAGCGTTTAATGAAATCCAAGATGGCGGCAAAATATCGAGCAATCTGTGTGCATGCACCACGAACATTCAAGGATATAGCCAACCTCACAACATCGATCACAACCAATCACAACGTAAACAAACACATAACCTCTACCTCCAATGAGGTTGTAAACGTTGGCAGTCCTTGGATTATCACAGTGCATACATTCAGATTCCTCGATATTTTGCCGCCATCTTGGATTTCAATAAACGCCTCTTGTGAGTTTATTATTGTATTTCATGACTTAATGATGCCACCAATGGACTTTTCAGGCGATTTTACGTTGGAATAATAACTTTTTATCGTTGTAGCAAAAGTTTGCAGCAGACCCATTATAACGACTATTTGAGAAACTATAGAGTATCATCAGGAGTGAGCAACCGAATCACCTGCCGTCCTAGGGTGAAGGGGGCTTTAGCCCTACGTTTCCCTCCAATAATTTTCACCCTAATATCTATAACAAAGCCTTCTATTAGTTCGCTACAGTTCCACATGGGCGAATGTAACCTGCATCATGGACCATTTATCGATTGAGCAGTCGAGAACAAACGCGAACAGAATGCTCGCTTTTTGATTAATTTAAATCCGGCCATTTTTAACGGAGGATTCTTAATCCGGGGGGCCATTTTTAACGCATTTCCTATAATGCCATCGGTCGGTCGACTTCACTCGTCAGTCGCCTCTATTTTATTCCACCGCTTGCATATTCGTAAAATATAGGCTGCGGCCAGTGTGGGTGCAGATGAGGGGTGGGGGAGGGGGGTGGGTCCATTCAAAAAATCCTCGCGAGGATGCAGTCAGCGCACGGTGCATGACTCCTACCGTTTTATACGTTAGCATCCACGTTCAGCGACCGTGCCGAGCCTCCTGAAGTGCTGCCACATTTTGCAAACGAAAAATCCCGCATTAAATTTGAATCATACGGGAAAATATGTAATTTTTTTAATCTTTTTCATTGAATGCAGCACTGTGGAGCCTGAGACTCGCGATGTGCACCCGCGCTTAGCCGCCGAGTTATAATTGAAATATTTTTCATTTTCCTCTTTTCAAAGAGGGGACCATTCATCGTAATATTGTTCATTTAGTGAATGGATTTCCATGTCAAAGATGACCGTAGTTTTATAACAACAACGATTTGCCGATCGAGATGAGCCCATACACAGGCGTAGCCAGGATATGGTGTTCCTCTCTGTTTACCCATTTGAATGCATGTGTTAGAAAAGGACAGAACCAGAGGCTGAAATCACCTGACAGGCCCTATAGCTATCCTTTTCTAACACATGCGATCAAATGAGCCAAGAGAGAGAAACACAGTTTCCGGGCTACAGCTATGAGCCCATATACAGTCGAATGGCGAGGATTTGCCAGTTGACAGTATAGCGCCAGGAGAGAGAAAATATTTATATCCCTCTCTCTTTTTTTCCCATTGAAACGCGTGTGTTCGAGAAGGGTAGACAAATGGATAAAACTCCCTCTTCCTATCCTTTTCCAACTTAAGCATTCAAAGGGAGGATGAGAGAGACGGAAGGAGACTGTGTCCATGCGTGCGCCCCACTGGCGTTGATTAAATATAATATCGGTACTGCAAGCGGAAAATCGCATCGGAGGACTAGAAACAGAGAGAGAGGGAGAGAGGGAGAGAGGGAAGAGAGAAAAAGAGGGAAAAAGAAGTGAAATAGGTATATTAAACTGCCGCACGTTTATAGTAGTATAATAGGCACTATATGCAGTCAAAATTACACACCAATCGAATACCTCGGGTATAATTTTCGCGGAAAGCCTCGATTCATTATAGTCCTCGTATTGTTACGATCTGCTCGATTTTTGCTCTTTTTTCGGGGGTTCACTTGGATTCTGGACTGTGTGATGACTATGATGACTTGATGGTTGATTACTGTGTGTGCAACTCAACTGTATGCACGACTACGATAAACGTTGATATAGAGGCGCGAGGTTTATGAAACTGGGCCGATCTCTGCTATATGAAGGAAATTTTATTTAGTGACCTATAATAGTTTGGATGCGGTTTGGTCACTTCATGACTGTATGATATGCTCGATTACTTTTTCTTGATATTAATGAGGTTCTTGCAAACTTTTGCTTTGAGCAAATGAATAGTCCAATGGGATGTAGAAATAACTAGCGAAAATCGCAAAAATCACACTAAGAAAGTTTAAAATTCAGTAATAAACTCTTGTAACTGCTATATAAAGGTGAGTTTGTAATGGCGGATCAATGGGCTATAGCCCCCCCCCCCACTTTATTGGGGCGAAGGGGCTAAAAATCGGGAGAAAGTCATCACTTGAGACTTGAGAAGCCAAAAAAAAAAAAAAAAAAAAAAAAAAAAAAGGTCATCACTTTTTTAGCCCCTCCCCACTTTTTTCGGTCACGGCCCGCCTATACATATAATAAAATAGGAGTTTTGAGTTTAAATAGGAAAATTAACCAAAATCGATTTTCAAATATTCAAGAATACGCAAATATTTTTGGCCAGGTTTTTGGGGGTAAATACTCCTACGTGCGATGCTGGGCTATGAAGTCTGGGTTTTGAATAGCGGAGTCAGTCATATAACTGTCAAAATCTGAGTAGGGTGAGCTCTAGCTTGTGTGTGTAAACTCAGTTTATTTTCTGTGTGTGTGCGACGAAGCCACTAAGCACTTGCGCAATCTGTGTGTGTGTGTGTGTTGTGTGCATCGAAGGCAAATCAAAGACTACTGAAGTCAGCTCAGGAATCTAAAACGGGGCCCCTTAAAACAACAAAATAAAATCGGTGAAAGCATCAAATGACTCCAAAACAAAAAAATTATTCGTGAAAAAGTGTTTGATTTAACATACTCAAAAATCTCTCGAAAATACACAATACAACCCGATCATGTAAGTTTTGATTCATATCCTGAAAACGAAATCTCCAAAACACACACGGCCACCAGAGGACGCCTCTTTCACTGTATTATATTATTCATTGTATACAGCAAAACGAGAGTAAGAAGCTTGCCATATACTTCTTATGGCACGCTTAAAAATCAGACCCATAAAAAAAGGATGACCATCATCGCCACTACGGATGTTAAAACAAAATAAATAATATTTATCTATCAAATTATTTCTCTCCACCTTATGTTATTGTTTCCTTATTTGATAGTTTTACTCCATCCAACCATCACCACCACCATACCACCGCCACCCTCCCCTACAAAAATTCGACATCAAGAGACCCACGAAATTTGTACTTTCGCAAGAGATATTCTCATTCAACTCATTAAATCTGGCACAGCGTCCACTTCCAAATCGTGCTGTCATCAACGCGAACGGCCAGAGATAAATAAGCAACGGATATGAAATTAAGCGCGTGGAAAAATTAGTCGTGAGGTGACAAGGTAGCGACGCAAAAAAGGACAGCAGCGGATCCACAGGAATTTTCGTCCCTCTCTCTCTTCACCCATTAGCAGGCGTGCGTTGGAAAAGAACAGAAGAAGAAGGGAATAACGAGAGTCACGCGACTGGCCCGGATCTGCGTCCTTTTCTAACACACGCGCTCAAACGGGCGGAAAGAAAGAAAGACGGATCTCTGGATCAGCTCCGTCGCACTATCGTCCGAGTTATAAAAAAAAATGGCTAAAAATCAGTGAAAATTAAACTAATCAAAAGTAATCATCGCTGTCGACCTTTTAAGCTCAAGATGATTCTTCAGCGTTTGGTGCCTCTTTCTGCCACCAGAGCGCTACCGTTCGATTAAAGTCGAATTACAGGCCGAAAGTAATTTATATTTAAGTCGGAGTGTCAGTTACTATGGTCGGTTTTTTTTAAATAGAAGCTTGAGCTCAACTCTTTCCCCTGCGAGTTTTACCCTCACTCTCGTACCTGTGATGACTCGAGACCTGCCCCATCGGTCGGGGATTCCGTCCATCACAATGGACAGTCAGCTATCCAAAAGACAGTCTATTGTGACGGAGCGGAATCCCCGACCAACCGGACGGGTCTCGAGTCATCGCAGGTACGAGAGAGAGGGTAAAACTCGTAGGGGAAAGAGTCGAGCTCAAGCTTCTATTTAAATGAAACGGACTATAGATAATCAACTGAAGAGTGTCTGCAAAAAATCCTGTCAATAACTTCAAAAATAAGGCTGAAAGTACCGAAAAATGAAATATCGCAAATCGATTCTTGTTCCGAAATGCGATATTTCATTTTTTGGTACTTTCAGCCTTATTTTTGAAGTTATTTGACGAGATTTTTTGCGGAGACGTACTCTTCAGATGATTATCTAGTAACTGACCTTCCGTTTCCTTAAAAATAAATTACTTTCGGCCTGTAATTCGACTTTTATCGAACGGTAGCGCTCTAGCGGCATAAATCGGCTGCACCACTGGCGCAACCAGGATATCTTCCATCTCTCTCATTTCCCATTTGAATGTATGAGTAGGAAAAGGACAGAAGGAGGGGGTTTTATCCCCTTGTCCATCCTTGTCTAACATACGTTTCTTAATGGCGAAAAGAGAGAGATGAAGAAACTCTCGGTGCGCTACTGGGCTGCACTAAACGCTGAAGATTCACCTTAAAGTAAAACTTTCCAGAGGCATAGGTTTGAATAGAGAGGGTTTTAGAAATGGCGGCCGGTGATTAGCGTTCCAAACAAAGACAGTTTGTCTCTCTTGCTCTCACGTAACTCTCATGTACTGCCATTTCACTCTAATTTCAAAAATTGTACGTATAGAGACACATTTCGTGAAATATTTTGGATAAAATTAATTCCTCGAGGCATTTTAAGGCGATTTTGATATTAATTTGTCGTAAAACAAGGCCCTGAATACGGATTTCGATAGGTACTAGAAAGAGATGGGTATATACATAGCGGTCACGGGAGAGTGAGTGAGACAGTTTGGAATGCTCCGCGAGTTTCCATAGGGCCTCAAGTCTCAAGTGATGACTTTCTCCCGATTTTTAGCCCCCTTAGCCCCTGATACAGCCCCCCCTATATGCGAGTTTTATCACAACCGATTGCGACCGATGAGTGCATTGTTGTGGCTGTTGGCTGACCGATGACTTCGAACTAAAACCGTCTATTACTTGCTAAAAGGGTTCTCTGTGATTAAAGTTGGTAATAAAAGGTTATTTATACAGATGATCAATTCATTGATGAAAAATTTATTTTCTGATTTTTGGCCACTTTTCGCCGATCTCAGACCACAGTGCGTCTGTAAAAGTGGCACCGGGGACCTGACGACGAGGCAGTTTATCGCTCCCGCGCGCGACTCTAGTTAGACGGACAAGTGTGACGGTGAGTAGGGGGGAAGGGGTTGGCAGAGGTGTTAAATCAAGAGAGAGAGAGAGAGAGAGGAAGGTCGAAAAATCAAACGTGCATTAATTAGAGGAAACGCCAAAGCGACGAGAGAGAGAAAGAAAGAGTGACAGAGGGAGAGAGAGAGAGAAAAAGGGAGAGAGAGAGAGAGAGTGAGAGAGAGAGAGAGAGGCAGGGTGGTGGAGAGAGTGAGAAAGAGATACAGGGTAGCGGAGAGAGGAGAGAAAGAGAGAGAGAGAGAGAGGAGAGAGAGAGAGAGAGAGAGAGAGAGAGAGAGAGAGAGAGAGAGAAAGAGAGAGTGAGAGAGAGGGGCAGGGTGGTGGAGAGAGTGAGAAAGAGATACAGGGTAGCGGAGAGAGGAGAGAAAGAGAAAGTGAGTGAGAGAGAGAGAGAGAGAGAGAGAGAGAGAGAGAGAGAGAGAGAGAGAGAGAGAGAGAGTGAGCGAGAGGCATGGTGGTGGAGAAGGAGAGATAGAGAGAGCGAGAGGCATGGTGGTGGAGAAGGAGAGAGAGAAAGAGAGAGAGAGAAAAGAGAGAGAGAGAGCGCTTGAATGAGTGACCGAAACTTGAAATAATTATTTATTAACCCTCTCTTCGTGCAATTAAACAGTCAAGGTTAATTTCGGCCGTAATGGAGGGCTCTAAAAAGGGACCTGACATCGAGTCTGTTGGAAATTTTAGATGAAATTTGTGACCTCTTCCCTCCCTCCCTTCCCCCTTCCATCGCCTTCACGTCCTCTTCATGTCATTTGTTGACTCAACGTGCGTCGTGCGGGCTGCACGCGAGGCGAGAGACGTAAGCGATCAATCATTGTGGCCACACTTTATCGGTCGTTCGGCTCAAAAAAGAGTGAGCGGGATAAAATTTGGTGATAAAGTAGACAAACAATACTTTATGAACCCGCGCACCGTGACCCTCGATTTGATGAAACGAATGGAATCATCTTCATTTAAAGCCCCAGTTGCAGGTTTTTGAACGTTTTGAATTATCGCTTTTGTCCCATTTGAACCCTTGAAAATGTTTCAGTTACGTCTACCTCCAACTTAATTTTATTTTCACTTTATCACTCTAACTAAGTTAGAAAAATTGAGAAAGTATTACGATGGCGCAGAGATTTTCCAGGAGTTTTCCCTGGTAAAAATTACGACTATAACCGTTCCAAAAACGACTATAAACATAGTTTGCCAACTATGGATTATAGTTGGCCAACTATAGATTATAGTCGGCAACTATGTTTATAGTCGTTTTTGGAATAGTCGTATAGTCGTCATTTTTACCAGGGTTGTCTTGATACTTGGTCTCACACGACTAAATAAATCATATTTTTTACGAAGTAATGGCCTTTCATCGTGCCTAATACTATCTAAAAGAACATCCTTGCATCATATTTACATATTTTTTAACCCTTTCGAATTTCCGGGGTTTTATGCAAGAAAATTCTGTGGCGTCTGTCCGTCTGTCCGTCTGTCAGTCTCTCAGTTTCTCCGTCCGTATGACAACGTAATTTTTGAACCATTGATCCATATACATTCAAATTTTGCACAGATGTTGCTTTCTAGATTCCCCATCTACGAAAATCCTGAGGTTGTTTCCCGTTTTTGTTTTTTTTTAAATTTCAACTTTCAAGTTAGTTATGGAGGAAAAACTGTTTTCATTAAAATCAGAAATGAGTTAAAATGTCTGGGCCGTCTGGGGGTCTCCCCCAGAATTCTAAAGGGGGGTTCGGCAGCTCCCCTAGCATTTTAAAGGGGGTGTGGGGGCCTCCCTTAGCATTTTATAGGGGGTCTGGCGGTCTTCCTCAGAAAAAAATGGCGTGAGAAAGTGTTCGTAGGGTATTCCTTACAGTTTATTTATTTATTTAAAACCAATACATGTCCGTTCATGAAATTTTAAACATTAAAGCAGCAGAAGAACAGTATCTAATTTTCGAAAACAAAACGAGCGGAACTCGTTACAGCGGGATCAGTGGCGGGTCGTGCGATTTGGCAACAGTGTTTTTATCCCATTTAAATACATGGAAAACAATCGAAACTCGAGGAGGCTGCCAGCCTCCGCTTGAATCGACATTTTACCCGAGTTTAAGTGGGAAAAATGCATGGGCAATGCAAATCTCACGGGCCGCAACTGAGCGGGATTGGTAGAATTTCTAAAATAAATCAATTTAAAATTCTGACGACCAAGGTCTAACGAGCATACCTGTTATTTAAGGACATGAGACGTAAAGTAGGCCCTTTTAGTCATGAAAATGTAACATTTGCCTATCACATCACATCGATGGTACAATCACAGGCTCCTACAATCAGAACGGAAACCTCCCTAAAGCCAAACGAAAACAAGATTTGATTTTTACCGGTACAAACTGGCAACCTCGTGTCTGTTCCTTTTCTCAAGATGGCGCACATGCTTTTCGAGGTAATGGTTACAATCAGTATTGGTAAACAACCAATCACAACCTGGCCGGTTGCCGAAGATTGCCGGACAGTAGCGGCTCCTGCAACTTGACAACAATGTTATTCCTCCATTCGATTGTATGTAAAACAATCGATTCGAAAAAGAAAGCAGCGCTTTACCAGCATTCGATTATTGAACATAGCTTCAAATGGAGCGAATACATTGTTGCCAAATAGCACGTGCCGCCACTGCTGCCGGAAATTAGAGATTAATAGAGACCAAACAAATGCTATGCTCCCAATGTTATGAAAAAGGGGCAAAGCAAAATGGGGTAATTTTTGTTCGGGGGCTCAACAGAATAGCAGCCAACATAAGGCCTGAAGTTGAGTGATGAACAACGCTCCAATCAAAATCTATCTTGAATTTTGCGCTCAACTCAAAATTTAAATTATTTCAAGAATACAGTTTTGAAATAATTAATCAGAAACTGTTATGAAAAAGAAACTGTGTTAAAATAAGTAGATTCCTGGAATCTACTTAAAAGAAAAGAGAGAGAGAAAAAAAAACAGTCAGTTGAGCGATGAAGGAAACCAAACCTAAATTAATCACTCAACAGTATAGGCAAATGTTGGCAACGAGCACACTCTCACATAAAATTTAATCTGGGGGAGACGGCAGACCCCCAGACGCCACTTTGATATTCTGAGGGAGGCCCCCAGACCCCCCTTTGATATTTTTATCCAAATCCAAAGATCCATTTTTGAAATATTTAAATGTTTCATTTTTTAGACCCATTTCCCCTTTGATTTAATGGAAACCATTCCGAAAAATTAAAATTTATAAAAAAAAAAAAAAAAAAAAAAAAAAAGAAGTCGCTCTGGGGAATGTTAAAAGCAACATCTCTGCAAAATTTAGATGCATATGAATCAATAGTACAAATGTCATGCTGGGTTTCATGTTTTATGGCTACAGACAGACAGACAGACAGACAGACGGACGGACGGACAGAGAGACAGACAGACAGACAGACAGACTGACGGACCGATAGACGCCACAGAAAGTTTGCACATTTCCATCTCCAAGCCACATACGGTTAACCCTTGTGAGCCTAAGGTATTTCGGTAACACAAAGGACTAAGGGGGGGTATTTTTGTACCCCAAGGATATTTTCATGCAGCACAGTCAGTATCAATAATTTTGAAACTTTAATGGATGGATTATGTACTTAGTACCCTAAGAGAGTAATTCATGTGAAATTTGAGTAAATTTTTGCTATGTTGCCAAATTTACAACTACTTTAAAAAAAAAATGTCAAAATAAAAAAAAAATGGAAAAAATGAAATGAGGTACCATCTTATTTTTCCATTTTTGATAAATTTCCAATTTTTTTTCAATGATCTGACTTAATATTCTTAATCTACATAAAATTTCCGCTAAATTCACTGTAATAGATGGTTCCAAACTTAAAACTGGCAGGACGAAGGGGGGGATATTTGTTCCCCAACACTTTAAATTTCTATAATATCGACAAAACTTCATAAAAATTAATGAAATTTTGGTGGACGTGTTCTAAGTATCCTAACTTAAAATGTCATAAAGTCCCAAAAAATTTTGAGCAGTTTTGACAAAATGGCGTCAAAAAAAGTGGCCTGGGGTACAAATCTACCCCCCCCCCTTAGGCTCACAAGGGTTAAATAATATCGAAACTTCATAGATGAATATTTTTTAAGATAGTATTAAGCATGATGAGAGCCAATTATTTTGTAATTATCATGATTTACTTAGTCGTAGTGGACCAAGTATCGAAACAAAATACCTTCAAAATCTCTGCGCCCTTGGAATATACTTTCTCTATTTCTAACTTTGTTAGCACATGACAACTCCGACGAGCTGAGACCGATTACGATAGTTAATCACTTTCATGTAAACATCTTTTGGCTTAGTAAGGTGCAAGTGACGACGGTGCAGAAGGATTGAAGGAGAGGCACCCTCTGAAACGATCACTCATATGTCAGATAACAAATCGCCACGCGGACAGATAATCAAGATTCGGAAATCGGTTCAACAGATTCCCTAACAAGGTTGCCGCTTTTCTCACAATTTTTCCGTTAAATACACCTTTAAAACCTTCCGTTTCCGCGTTGAACAGGTTCCGCTATGAGCAGGCTGATTTACATTGATTTACCAAAGTAATTCCACGGGATCGGCAACATTTTCCGATAACATCGGGTCTCCGCAACCACAAGGTTCCGTTATAAACAGGTGTGAGGTGCCACTGTAGTGAGAAAGTAAAAATGTTTTAACCCTTCACTGCATGGGGTTCCTCTCAAGGAACAAATTGCTTAAACGCTCATATAAACGACAGGTTTTGAGATATGACTTCGGCGCATGGTGTGTCAACGCGGGAGAAGATATGTTTTGAGCTCACACACACAAAAAAAAAAAAAAAAAAAAAAAAAAAAAAAAAAAAAAAAAAAATTGGCTAAAAGAAAACATCATGCAGTGACGGGTTCGTGATCGAAATCATGTCAGGGAGAAAATTTGCCCCCGTATCTAAACTGACCATTTTTATTATTTTTATGAAGTTTTCGGCATTGGCTTTTAGAAAAATCCAATTTAAGTAAAAAAAAACTTTATTTTTGAAAAATTAAAAAAAAAAAAAAAAAAAAAATCCCGCCATTTCTTATGGTGTTATATCACTTGTAAAAATTAGAAAAAAGAGAATTTTGACCAAAAAACCGTCAAATTATTTTTTTCACATTTATTTCACCACCTAGTGAATTGAAAAATCCACAATTGCTTGAGAAAAAAAAAAAAATCATGCAGTGAAGGGTTAAATGAAAGAAAGTTTCTGTTCTGATTGTAGTATTCTGTTATCTGTAGTACTATGACCACTGTGCGCCAAGTTGTGAATGGACCCGTTTGCGCGCGAGAACATTAATAAAAGCCGACCTGTTGATAGGCCAAGAATATGAAATGAATGAGAATAAAACTCTCGGTTTGCGCTTGGGAGAGAGGGCGAGATGGCGGGGCGGGCGACGGTGTAGCTGAGAGACGGAGAAAGGACTCCTTGAATGAGTTTGGTTCCTGACAAGGGAGGGGTGATTCTCAGAACCCCCCCCCCCCCCCTTTCCTCTCCTTTCTTCGTTTCGTCCGACAAGGAGCGAAGAATTCGAAGAAAAGGAAAGGGAGGGGGAGAAAGGATATTTGCAGAGAGGAAAAAGGGGGAAATATCCTCGTATGATTGGTCAGGAGTCTCTCTGACCATCATGTCAACATCGGAATTATGAAACAGTTTCAGCTCTTTGCTGTCAAGTGGGACCTTGTCGAGTGTGTCGTGTGGCGGACCCCCCCCCCCCCCCCACCGAACCTCCTCTCATTCTTCCTTCATATACTGTGACTACCGCTTCAAAACCCTACTCCCTACTCTATAAGCAGGAAACCAAGGATAAAAAGCTTCTATTGTTCATCCCTCGGACTTGTTGATCCTCGTTCTCCTCGCACTATCTGTTTCCATGCCAAATTATGACGTGCTTCCTTTTTCTCTCCCGCATATTGCCCGTCACATTTTATATGGCTTTTCCTCATTGTTTCCTTATTCTTGTTTTGAAAACGCTCTCACAATCAGTTTGAACAAGAAACAATGGGGATCTTAATTATCGCTAATTTTCGGTGTATGCGATTGAATAGTTGCGTAAAAACCAGTGAAAATGACGAGATTATGCAAAAAAAAAAAAAAAAAAAAAAAAAAAACAAGCAGGGAAAATTCCAACACGCAGGTGTTGGAAAAGCGTGCCACTAAAGTCTGAACAGCTTTAATGCTTTTGCTAGCAATGATAATAATTAGACAGCATTCAACATGGAGCTGATCTCGAGAAAATTGAGTCCAAAGTTGAAGAGCTAGCATTTAAACAAAAAACTTGGAATTACTTACGTTTTGATTCCATTCAACTACCGTGTTGTGTTTTTGCATTTCAACACCGGAAAAGTGGAATTTACTATGTAGGAAAGGTACTTAATTTTTAGCGTTTAAAGTGACTTGGTTCCTTTCTTCTTTTTTTTGGCATAATCACGAAAAACGAAACTCTAAGAGAAACCAAACGGCAGAGTTGGTTTACACTGTTGATTATTTTAAAATCCGTTAATCCGGACTTAAGTCCGTTCCCAATTCTATAAAAGGAACCAGTGGCGGCTCGTGCAATGTGGCAACAGTGGAATCCCTCCATTTAAACCTATGTAAAACAATCGATCTTCAGGAGGTGCAATGCACCCCCAAGATATCGATACTTTTGCATAGGTTTAAATGGTAAAAAAGCATGGTTGCCAAATCGCACGAGCCGCTACTGAAAGGAACCAAGTCGGAGTTGGTTCCTTACGTGACTCGGATTAAGGTTTAACCTAATCAGCCAAAGGAACCAAGTTCTCATTTTATTTCATCATATGGACAATGACATCAATGAGGCTCACCAGCTCACTTTTACCTGGAATTTTGACGGGAAATAGTTGTTATTACAGAAGAAGCACTTGTTGCTTCGAGATTCAGTATTGCTAGCTCTATCAATCAATAACTCAATTTTATCAAAAATGTCACTCGGTTCTTTTGTGACAAGTGCTGTCCAATTGAGCTTATTTGGTGAGAAATTATGAAAAAAATAAATTTAGATCAGATGTATCTATAAGGAGATGAGTCAAAGGCGTTGTTTTTTGTGTTTGTTTTTTGTTTTTTGTTTTCAAAACTTTGGAGGGCCCTAGCTCAGAAGAGAAACATTTGCAGCACATACTCATGTAGGAAAATAAAGTCTTATATATATGTATGTTGACCCCAAAAATACACTCCATTAGTTTGGCACTCAAGTTTTGAAACACCCTGTTCTTGATATTTTGCTCCCCCCCCCGCCCCTTCACAAAAGACAACATCTTGACCATGCACATTTTTAAAATCACAGTTTGACTGTAGAGATATTTTCTCTCTCTCCCCCCCCCCCCCCCCCCTTAACGAAAAAGGGGAGAATGGGTCACCTATCTCTGATGTTCGTCGTGCGCGTGCACAGATTGTTCGGCTTTACGACTGCAATTTTGGCTTTCTTTATAATGCGTTTTTTGGGTTTATTAGTGGATTTTATGACTATTTGATGCCGCCAATGTAATTTTCAGACAATTTTACATCAGAATCAAAACTCTATAGCACTGTAGCAAAAGTTTGCAACAAACCCATTGAAAGCTGAAAAAAGAAAATTATTTGATAAGGCTCGATCTTTTTTACCCACATAAACTATAGACAATAGATATTTCTAAATCCCTCCACCTTTTAAACGGCTTGTTCAGGGATCAAACATGAGGTTGCGTTCTTTTGAAGTCAAAAAGTGTCATATTCGGAAAAGCCGTGATTCTAAATAATAAACAGTTTTTTTTATCTTTTTTTCCGTTTTAGGTGCTGTCAGCACTTGTTGCGATTGTCACGATGTAGCTACGTAATATGCATAAATGGAACACTTGCGAATTCATGAAACAATAATCCTTTAATATACAGAACTAACCATTTCAAGTGCCCTTTACACATCAAGCATTCTAGGGGTATAGATTAGTAGGTGTGGAGGTTTAAGAGGTTTGTGGATTGTAATTCCCCCTCTCCCCATTTATTTTCTTGAAAAGTATCGAAAGTTTACAGTTAAAACTATGCCATTATTCACTATAACGCATTGTCATATTATTTCTTTTTTTTTCTGTTGCCGTCGGTCGATATCATTTTTCGTGTTGGAAAAGCAAAGTTCCATATGGACCTATAGTTTCCAAAATTTGAAGAAGGTTCCAGTGAAAAATTTTGTACACGCAACGAACTTTTTAGGATAGGTAAATAAGTTATTCCAGAGTCAATTCCATAGCCGCAGCGAGGAAGCTGTCCAGGGGTGGAAGACACGTGACAGCCCCTCTCACTTTTTAGAGCAATTAATGCGAATTTAACTCCTCTGGCTCCCTGTGTTCTGGATTTTAAACACCTATTTTTCAACAAAACGCCAAAAATGTCCTCAAAAATCCCTTGATTCCATCGACGCTCATTGAGGGGCTTTCAATTTGCCGATCCCCCAGAATTTCAAATGTTTTGATGCAAAGACCTGTTTAGTGTGACGTCATGAAAAAAATTGGTTCCAAACAAAGGCCCCGTCTCACTCGCTCTCGTGGGTTTTCCCATACGAAACACAGTCCAAATTTTCAAATACAAGTGCTAGTAAACAACACGTTCTTTACACGTTGTGTTTATCACACCATTGGGTTCCACGTCCCTTACAAAAATTTCCAATTGTTTCAACAAATTTTCCGATTGGATATATATTCCCGCGCTTTATTTCCCATAGAAATAATTGAAATTCCATAGAGACAATCGGAATTCGTGTAGATTAAAGCGCGCTGACTACAGCAACGATAGGTCTCATGATTGAAATAAGGCGAAATCATCTATGGTTCTATTCTTACAGTTTTAACAGCCACTTTTTTCTCAGTGATAAAATATGAGCCCGCTATCACAAACTTTTTGAAACATCGCGCATCGATGCACAATCACAGTTATATCGAAGAGAGTCCTATGTTTTGTCCTTGTCACACTCACAGTTTCTTAAGAGCACAAAATTCTAGGATATAGGCTCATCAGCACCATCACGGCATGTGTTGTACCTCGAACAATAGCTTCGATACGAAGAGAAGTTAGAATGATTGAGTGTCATGGCGGTGATACTACCATAAGAGACCGTGAGTAAGACAAGGACAAAACGTAGAACGTCTTTCGATATAACTGTGATTGTAAATTCGCTTGTGATCTTTTAGGAATTATGTTACAGTGAAAAGATACTTTAAGGCAAGTGGAATCTAATGGTGCAATAAAATTTGAGAAAACTGTTGGTTAACTAGCATGAATTCGCGTTCGAAAATTTGGATCTGGTAAATCCACGAGAGTGAGCGAGATAGAGCATTTGTTTGGAACAAATTCTGATCGTGACGTCATCACTAAACAGGTCTACTTAAGGATATGAACGAGTCCCTCTCTTTTCTATTCCCCGCCCGCTCTTTATCAATACCTCGCCGTCACTTCTTTCCGAAACCCTCGTCAAACAGATTTTGACACATTTACGACCGCTTAATGCACCGTGAAGAAATCTTGTGACCGGTGGAGCCCAAAGGCGAGGGGCAAAGAGGGTTCCTGCGGGAGATGTTTCCACCCCCCTCCTGCCTTTGAATTTTGACTCATAGGTTGGCACAAATGACTTAGGTTGCTGGACCTGTATGGAATTCTCGTTCAAAGGAATTCGACTTTGACGCTTAATAACTTATTGAAATTAACAGGAATACCAAAACTTTTACAATTTTAAGAAAATAGACGCCGAGACCTCCTGGATTGCAGCAATAAATTAACGATTAATGAAACCAGTTTTAAGAAAACACGTTTTTAATTTTTCAAACCTTTCCCGCCAAGGTTTTGCCATAAGCAAAGCATTGGACTTATATATTAGATATGAAAATGAAAACAAGAAGCGCACCGTATATATACGGCACGCTTAAAAAAAAAATCACGAAATTCACCCGCAGACTCACAAAATAGTTTTAAAGAATTTAATACAAATGCGTCATGGCGGGACTACGCAGGTACCATGACAATTTATTTTAAAAACTTTCCTCACCGTGTCTATGTAGAGCGGGTGACAAATAGAGGGTTTTAGTAATGGCGACTGCCGGCGATGAGCGTTCCAAACAAAGCCAGTTTGTCTCTCTCGCTCTCACGTGACCCCTATGTACTGCCATCTCACTCTAATTTCAAAAAGACATCAATGAGGCTCACCAGCTCACTTTTACCTGGAATTTTGACGGGAAATAGTTGTTATTACAGAAGAAGCACTTGTTGCTTCGAGATTCAGTATTGCTAGCTCTATCAATCAATAACTCAATTTTATCAAAAATGTCACTCGGTTCTTTTGTGACAAGTGCTGTCCAATTGAGCTTATTTGGTGAGAAATTATGAAAAAAATAAATTTAGATCAGATGTATCTATAAGGAGATGAGTCAAAGGCGTTGTTTTTTGTGTTTGTTTTTTGTTTTTTGTTTTCAAAACTTTGGAGGGCCCTAGCTCAGAAGAGAAACATTTGCAGCACATACTCATGTAGGAAAATAAAGTCTTATATATATGTATGTTGACCCCAAAAATACACTCCATTAGTTTGGCACTCAAGTTTTGAAACACCCTGTTCTTGATATTTTGCTCCCCCCCCCGCCCCTTCACAAAAGACAACATCTTGACCATGCACATTTTTAAAATCACAGTTTGACTGTAGAGATATTTTCTCTCTCTCCCCCCCCCCCCCCCCCCTTAACGAAAAAGGGGAGAATGGGTCACCTATCTCTGATGTTCGTCGTGCGCGTGCACAGATTGTTCGGCTTTACGACTGCAATTTTGGCTTTCTTTATAATGCGTTTTTTGGGTTTATTAGTGGATTTTATGACTATTTGATGCCGCCAATGTAATTTTCAGACAATTTTACATCAGAATCAAAACTCTATAGCACTGTAGCAAAAGTTTGCAACAAACCCATTGAAAGCTGAAAAAAGAAAATTATTTGATAAGGCTCGATCTTTTTTACCCACATAAACTATAGACAATAGATATTTCTAAATCCCTCCACCTTTTAAACGGCTTGTTCAGGGATCAAACATGAGGTTGCGTTCTTTTGAAGTCAAAAAGTGTCATATTCGGAAAAGCCGTGATTCTAAATAATAAACAGTTTTTTTTATCTTTTTTTCCGTTTTAGGTGCTGTCAGCACTTGTTGCGATTGTCACGATGTAGCTACGTAATATGCATAAATGGAACACTTGCGAATTCATGAAACAATAATCCTTTAATATACAGAACTAACCATTTCAAGTGCCCTTTACACATCAAGCATTCTAGGGGTATAGATTAGTAGGTGTGGAGGTTTAAGAGGTTTGTGGATTGTAATTCCCCCTCTCCCCATTTATTTTCTTGAAAAGTATCGAAAGTTTACAGTTAAAACTATGCCATTATTCACTATAACGCATTGTCATATTATTTCTTTTTTTTTCTGTTGCCGTCGGTCGATATCATTTTTCGTGTTGGAAAAGCAAAGTTCCATATGGACCTATAGTTTCCAAAATTTGAAGAAGGTTCCAGTGAAAAATTTTGTACACGCAACGAACTTTTTAGGATAGGTAAATAAGTTATTCCAGAGTCAATTCCATAGCCGCAGCGAGGAAGCTGTCCAGGGGTGGAAGACACGTGACAGCCCCTCTCACTTTTTAGAGCAATTAATGCGAATTTAACTCCTCTGGCTCCCTGTGTTCTGGATTTTAAACACCTATTTTTCAACAAAACGCCAAAAATGTCCTCAAAAATCCCTTGATTCCATCGACGCTCATTGAGGGGCTTTCAATTTGCCGATCCCCCAGAATTTCAAATGTTTTGATGCAAAGACCTGTTTAGTGTGACGTCATGAAAAAAATTGGTTCCAAACAAAGGCCCCGTCTCACTCGCTCTCGTGGGTTTTCCCATACGAAACACAGTCCAAATTTTCAAATACAAGTGCTAGTAAACAACACGTTCTTTACACGTTGTGTTTATCACACCATTGGGTTCCACGTCCCTTACAAAAATTTCCAATTGTTTCAACAAATTTTCCGATTGGATATATATTCCCGCGCTTTATTTCCCATAGAAATAATTGAAATTCCATAGAGACAATCGGAATTCGTGTAGATTAAAGCGCGCTGACTACAGCAACGATAGGTCTCATGATTGAAATAAGGCGAAATCATCTATGGTTCTATTCTTACAGTTTTAACAGCCACTTTTTTCTCAGTGATAAAATATGAGCCCGCTATCACAAACTTTTTGAAACATCGCGCATCGATGCACAATCACAGTTATATCGAAGAGAGTCCTATGTTTTGTCCTTGTCACACTCACAGTTTCTTAAGAGCACAAAATTCTAGGATATAGGCTCATCAGCACCATCACGGCATGTGTTGTACCTCGAACAATAGCTTCGATACGAAGAGAAGTTAGAATGATTGAGTGTCATGGCGGTGATACTACCATAAGAGACCGTGAGTAAGACAAGGACAAAACGTAGAACGTCTTTCGATATAACTGTGATTGTAAATTCGCTTGTGATCTTTTAGGAATTATGTTACAGTGAAAAGATACTTTAAGGCAAGTGGAATCTAATGGTGCAATAAAATTTGAGAAAACTGTTGGTTAACTAGCATGAATTCGCGTTCGAAAATTTGGATCTGGTAAATCCACGAGAGTGAGCGAGATAGAGCATTTGTTTGGAACAAATTCTGATCGTGACGTCATCACTAAACAGGTCTACTTAAGGATATGAACGAGTCCCTCTCTTTTCTATTCCCCGCCCGCTCTTTATCAATACCTCGCCGTCACTTCTTTCCGAAACCCTCGTCAAACAGATTTTGACACATTTACGACCGCTTAATGCACCGTGAAGAAATCTTGTGACCGGTGGAGCCCAAAGGCGAGGGGCAAAGAGGGTTCCTGCGGGAGATGTTTCCACCCCCCTCCTGCCTTTGAATTTTGACTCATAGGTTGGCACAAATGACTTAGGTTGCTGGACCTGTATGGAATTCTCGTTCAAAGGAATTCGACTTTGACGCTTAATAACTTATTGAAATTAACAGGAATACCAAAACTTTTACAATTTTAAGAAAATAGACGCCGAGACCTCCTGGATTGCAGCAATAAATTAACGATTAATGAAACCAGTTTTAAGAAAACACGTTTTTAATTTTTCAAACCTTTCCCGCCAAGGTTTTGCCATAAGCAAAGCATTGGACTTATATATTAGATATGAAAATGAAAACAAGAAGCGCACCGTATATATACGGCACGCTTAAAAAAAAAATCACGAAATTCACCCGCAGACTCACAAAATAGTTTTAAAGAATTTAATACAAATGCGTCATGGCGGGACTACGCAGGTACCATGACAATTTATTTTAAAAACTTTCCTCACCGTGTCTATGTAGAGCGGGTGACAAATAGAGGGTTTTAGTAATGGCGACTGCCGGCGATGAGCGTTCCAAACAAAGCCAGTTTGTCTCTCTCGCTCTCACGTGACCCCTATGTACTGCCATCTCACTCTAATTTCAAAAATCGTATTCAGAGACTTATTTTGTGAAATTTTATGGCAGAAATGAATTTCTCGAGGCATTTTAATGCGATTTTGATAATAATATGTTGTAGAACAAGGCCCTGTATACGAATTTCGATACTAGAAAGAGATGGATGTACATGGGGGTCACGGGAGAGTGAGTGAGATAGTTTGGAACGCTACGCGAGTTTTATCACAGCCGATTGCGACCGATGAGTGCATTGTTGTGGTTGTTGGCTAACCGTTGACTTCGCACTAAAACCGTCTATTAGACAGTATAATGCCACATGACACCTCCGTTAGGGTGGGCCGAAAAAACTCAATTTATATAATTTTATCACCACAAGAGCGAAAAATAAATTGCTCTAGGTGGTTCTTAAGACGTGTGAAAAATTGCAGCTCCTAAAAATAATTTTTACTATCACCGCAAAGCCCTTGAAATTTCGTCAATTATGCAAAAAAAAAAAAAAAAAAAAGGCCAACATTTCACAATTTTCGACAATTTGGCAACCGTGTTTGAAGGTCGATATTCACGGAGGTCCTCCGTAGCTTCACCGTCAAAGAGCAAAGATGGCGGAGTTATGCAGGTATTGCAGGTACCTGAGTAGATTCCTCCCTAATCTCTCTCTCTCTCTCTCTCTCTCTCTCTCTCTCTCTCTCTCTCTCTCTCTCTCTCTCTCTCTCTCTCTCTCAATAGAAACACAAGGAAGACGGTTGCAAGTTAGATACTCGAATCTCCCATCATGTTATACCTGCATAGCATTACTAGAATGTTTTTAAAACGCCAAAGTCGATTTGTGAGTTTAAGAGCGAATTTCGTTATTTGTTGGTATTTTCTCGTCATTTTTCACCAGCTTTCAGGCTTTACGCATTAAAAATCGACAATTCTATCGCATGTAGCAAAAATTAGCGAGAGCCTCATCCGGTACTTTGCAGGGAAAAGGGCACCTAAAACATCAGTTGTGTGCTTTCTCTTTTTTTATCGTATCCGGATACACCAGCAATAACAAATTTAAAATCAAATGCGCTACGCCAACATTCAGCCACATAGAGTCATAGACTGCCCTATCATTTGGCTGGTTTATAAGCTGATTTTACGGCAAGAACACACTTTATGTTCCATGTGAATCGCCTTAAACCAAAGTTTGCAACAGCCCCATCGCAAACATGTTTAATTAAGATTAAGATCTGCCAAAAGGTATAGCCTGCTCAAGGTACTTATATTTAACAGGTATGCTCGACTCGCTTCCCGCGTCATCTTCAGAGGCGCGAAAATCAAAAACAGCAGAATCTAAGATGGCCGACAAAAGAAATGAACACTGGTCATGACCAAGGTTATAGATTAAAGAGATATACTCATCTGACTTCGCGCCTCAAAGTCAGTAGCGCGAAGTTCAAAATCCAGATCCAAGATGGCCGGAAAAAGCAGAAAACATAGTATACTCTTTCCAGAAAACATCGGGCTATTTTCTGCTTTTCTGGAGAGGGAGCCCAATGTTTTCTGGAAAGAGTATACAATGTTTTCTGCTTTTGTCGGCCGTCTGGGATCTGGATTTTGAACTTCGCGCTGCTGACTTTGAGGCGCGAAGTCAGATGAGCATACCTCTTTAATCCATAACCTTGAGTCATGACGTGGGACATGATCAGGAGAGGGTTCGTTACGAAGATGGATGGAATGAAGTGGAACTTACTATTTAGTGTTTTTTCTCGCTTCGTCGATATTAATTGATTTGATTATCTCTCTGTCAATTCTTTCACACCGAAATAATGGGTCTGTTGCATACTTTTGCTACAGCAATATGGAACCTTGTTTCTTATGTAAAATTCGGCGAAAATAACGATGCGTACATTAAAAACGTTCAAAATCCACTCATTAACTCAGGAAATCACTTCGACTTCAAACAGTCCGCGCTACACTAGACACTATTTGCACCGGTATACTACTACATAGACGGAACCACCGTGCATAAATAAACAACATCGTAACTAAAATACTTAAAATGATGGAATTTCTTTTTTAATACGTGAAATAATAAAATATATGCTGCATTTGCTGTCTTGGTCTTTTTGGTTTATCAAAAATTACAAAATAATATAAGAAATGTACGCATCTAAACGAAAGTTCCAAGGTTTGTAAGTTCTGTTCATATTTACATAAACGAGATGGTTCCATCTATGTAGTTATAAGTCGGAGATATAGTGTCTAGTGTAGCGCGGGTTGTTTGAAATGGAAGGTATTTTCTGAGTTAATGAGTGGATTTTGAAAGTTTTTAATATGCACATCGTTATTTTCGCACAATCTTACGTAAGAAACAATGAGTTATATTGATGTAGCAAAAGTACGCAACAGACCCATTGTCCAGTGTTTTCTTCTTTTGTCAGCCATCTTGGATTCTGCTTTAGATTTTCGCGCCACTGAAGATGACGCGGGAAGTGAGTCGAGCATACCTGTAAAATATATAAGTACCTTGAGCCCTGCTGTAACGATGCGATGTGACGAAAGAAAGGCGATCTGGAAAATCGGATTCGGGATTGAAATCAAAATCCACATGCGAGGAACTTGGAGGATTTAAGATCCCAATGGTCTGGGGACCGAGGCCCAAGGGCCAAGTCCCTAGGAACCGGAGGATGAGCGTGAGCAACATCCCTGACAACTCAGCCTTACTATTCTCCGCCCCCTTCTATCCCCCCCGTTCTATCGCCCCCCTTCTATCGCCACCCTTCTATCGCCCCCTCTTCTATCGCCCCCCTCTTCTATCGCCCCCCTCTTCTATCGCCCCCCTCTTCTATCGCCCCCCTTCTATCGCCCCTCTCCCCCACCACTCTAGTAACTAACCCTGTCATCATCGAGCGGGTAAAATAACCAAGCTGAGCTGAGAGTGCGCATAATAATTTCGTCTAGTATCATAACCTAAAATTATAAACTGCTATCTTAAAGAGATAAGAGCCAGCGCGAGGTGAGGGAGAACGAGAGAAGAATCCCTCGCAGAATTATGTAATCAAAGAGGAATGCGCGGGGATGATGTCTCGAAGCGAGGACAGAGAGCAGCACTGGGCATGAGGCACGTCACACAAAGGATCCAAACATTGACTTGTCAGGATATGCCGCCAAGTGTTTGTTTTGTGCAATGAGGAGGTAGCTGGAAAAAAGGCCTTAGTAGCAAATTTGCGTTCTGAGAAAACGGCTGTTAAAGTTTTTATTTTAGTGTCAATCTAACATAGAAGAAGAATCAGGCTTAGGTTGGATTAAAAAAGTTGATCCATACCCTCAGGTTGAACTTGGTACAGTTGAAATATGCTTTGGCTGTATAGGAAAGAAGAAAATGGAGAAATACGAAAGGTCTACTAAGAGAACGACCTGTTGCACAGAGACAAGTCCTCATCAAACGCTGAGTACTGAGGTCGTTTTTCCAGAGAACGACTTTCTGTATGGAACATATGTACTACATGATAGATGTAAAAAAAAAACCAAAATTCTGCAAAAAAAAGAGGCGAATTTATTAGAAAATAAAGAATATAAAATTATTCGTCCTCGTATACAGAGATCCTCGGATGCCAATTGATACGATTTATTGTGGGTCTAAGAGTGGATTTTTGAGACTTTGTTCAGTGGCAATTCCGTGTAATTTGGCAACCATGCTTATTTTCCATTTAAAACTATGCGAAAGTATCGATATCTTGGGGGTGCAGTTGCACCTCCTGAAGATCGATTTTTTACACAGGTTTAAATGGAGATTATACATTGTTTCCTAATTGCATGAGCAACCGGCTGACTTTGTTATGCTTTCAATTCTATATTCGTTTGATTTGACATGGAAATCTATCCTTGGTCTGAGATCGAAAAAAAAGTTGTAAAATCATCTAAAATCATAGATATCGACCTTCGAAGCTGAATTTAAAACTTTCCAGTGACGTTCGAGGTTTAAATTATTGGTTAAAAGTGTTTTCTAATGGATAAAACTAGCCTCAAAAGTGAGGCGGTGGCTGCAAAAACAGCACATACCGAAAAACCTGATTTCCAGAAAACGCATTTAAAGTTTTCATTTGCTATTAACGCGTTGATATGATTCGGGAATGAGTACAATTTTTCTTGGTTTTATGCTTTGAACCCTTTTTGAAGAGAATCCAAGGACAAATTTAAAAAAAAATGGTTTGAGTTCATTCGCGGCCAATTTAAAAAAGTGAGTTATGTGCGGTTTTTGCACCCAACAATTAAATTAACGCAAATTTAATAGGATTTGACAGTTAAATGAGAGAATAATAATTTTTTTGCCATAATTTATTGAAACATAAAAATTTAAAGTAAAGTAACAACGCAAACTGAAACAAAAAAGTAAAAACTAAATAATAAATCAGCTATGTTTGGCTCGCAATTAAATGTAAAGAAAAATGACCTCTCAAAGTACATGAGCATAGCCAGCAATTTGGCAACCATGAATTCTTCCCACTTGAACGTATGAGAAACAATCGATTCTTGAGGGAGCCGTAGCCCTTTTACTAATCGATTGTTTCTCATGCATTCAAATGGGAATAATACACGGTTGCCAGATTACTGGATCCGCCTTTGAGCACAATGGGGCTATTGCACACTTTTGCTATAAACGATTTAATAGTCGATTATGGCGTAAAAACCTCAAAAAATAAAGATGGTGGTACTAAAAGCTTCCAAAATCCACTCCTAAACTCAATAAACGCAGTTATTTGCGCGAGCGTAATGGTGGCCGAAGGCACTAACAATGGGAGATTCCCATCTAACAATTCTGAAACTCCATCAAGAAGTGACCAATAAGAGACTACTTTCATTTGACACCGGTGTCACTTGGTGTTGCGGTACCATTCATCGGATGTGGATCATCACTCTGATGACTAATTACTCTGTGAATCCTCCTTGTCAGCATAGAAAGAGTGACAAAATTAAGATAAGAATCTCCCATTGTTAGTGCCTTTGGACACCATTACGCTCGCGCAAATAACTGCATTCATTGATTTTAGGAGTGGATTTTGGAAGTTTTTAGTGCCGCCATCGTTATTTTTAGAGGTTTCTACGCCATAATCGACTATTGAATCGCTTATAGCAAAAGTGTGCAATAGCCCCATTGTTTACAACAAATCCATTGATGTTTGAAACAAATGTTTGGTTATCTTGCAGTTTCTTATTCACAACCTTGATTTTTATGAATGAAAAGATGTCCGAGTAAATTCATAGTTTGCTCCACTGTGCGTTGGGCACAGAAAAAGGAGCACGGGACACAGGGCTGAGGACACAACGCTTCGCGTAAGAGAGCAGGTATGAGACTACGAGACGAGAGTTCGAAGGAGGCAGGAGGAAAGCCCGAGCCGGAGAGCTAGCTTTAGACTACTAACACAGCACACATAAACTTGGATGTTGTATTTTAATGGGGAACTGAGTCACCTGACCTTACAACTTAACTCCCTCAAGCTCCCCGCTAAAAGCTGTTTCTACTTTGCGATCTTATCTCTCTCCCTCACTCTCTCCCTTTAAAACATTACAGTCCAACTATTCAAGTTTCATTCCAATCCTATTTTACTCTTCAGTTCATTTTGTTTTAAATTTAATTCCCCCGTTTTTCATCCCCCTCAACCCCTCTCCCCCTCGCGTTCCCCCTTCTCCCTCCACCTCAATCCATCCCAACCTTTATCGCCATCACCCCCTCCTGTTCATTCACCTTGATTCGTCTGTATCTCTCTCACTCTCTCCCCCCTCTCTTTCTCTCTCCTTCTCTCCCTCTCCCTCTCCCCATCTCACTCTCTCTCTGTCTTTCTATGTCTCCCTCGCTCTCTCCCTCTCCCACTCTCTCTCTCTCTCTCTCTCTCTCTCTCTCTCTCTCTCTCTCTCTCTCTCTCTCTCTCTCTCTCTCTCTCTCTCTCTCTCTCTCTCTCTCTCTCTCTCTCTTTGTTTTTATACTATGTCAAAGTCCAATTTCGTTGCCCCGTCTTCCAAATGAGCCATTTTTGCGTCACAACCAAGGCTCTGTCCTGGGGGGGGGGGGGGGGGGGGTTAATTTTGTCAAAAGCAAGGTTGCACCGTCCAGACGTTCTAGATATGGGGCATTCCAATTTGCCTCTGTAATCAAACGAAGATCCAAGGCAAACTTCCTCTCCTTTATTTATAAGAAACGGTGCTTTTCCACTCAGCCAATAGATCTAACTCGATGTGAATATGATGCTTAAAGCTTAAGAATGCTGATTATGAATATGATGCTTAAAGCTAAGGGATGCTGATTATGAATATGATGCTTAAAGCTAAGGAATGATGATTATGTCGTCGTCCTCCAAAAATAATTCTTCACTACGAATCCTCATTATCTAAACGCACTAGCGCAACCAGGATATCTTCCATCTCTCTCATTTCCCATTTGAATGTATACGTAGGAAAAGGACAGAAGGAGGGGGTTTTATCCCGTTGTCCATCCTTGTCTAACATACGTTTTTTAATGGAGGAAAGAGAGAGATGAAGAATCTCTCGGTGCGCTACTGTCTAAACGTTATGAGTATTATGCTTGATACTGTACGAGCTCCGAGATCCATTTTCTTCGTGTTATTGTAAGCTGCTTTGGGGAAGTCTTTGCAGTAGTTTGTTAATTTATTCTTCAATTTGATGTTGCGCAGATATAAATTTGATGGAACACTAGGATTTTAAGATGATATCAAAGTAATGGTTCAGTTTGAGGAACTTTTACGAGTTAGCTCGACGGCATGATACCTAGAAAAAACGTATCTAGATCGTATCACAGAATATACTCTAATCAGAGCGGAAACTCCAATAAGAGCCAATTAAGAAAAGATTAGGAATTTACTAGCACCAAATGGCAACTGTGCCTGCTCACTTCTCAAGATGAAGGACGTACTGTTTCAGGTTATACTTACAATCAGAGTTGACCTACAACCAATCAAAACCCGGCGAGTGCTCATTTCCCAACATGGCGGCCCGAAGTAAAGAATGTTTCAAAATTAATTATAGAAATTCCGTTCTAATTAGAGTATTCTGTGATCCTATGACTATATCGTCTCTAGATTGTATGACTATCATTACAGTCTTAGTTTCTTCCAACAAAGCTTAAACCGGTTACAATCATAGATGTGCTACTCTGAGCGATTCAAGCCTTATTTCCTACAAGATACTCAAGTCTATATCTTTTCCCCATTTTCAATTTTGTTAAACCTTTACTGTATTCTTTAGAGTGGCTATATATTTGAAAAAAGACGTGATCGAAGTTAATCTGATCGAAGATCTAGATGGACCACCGTCAGTGGCGTGCCGCGACTAAACCATGAGTGTTACCGTAAACGTAAAAACGTTGAGTGCAAAATTTTCTGCTAAACAAGCGTTTTAAGGGAAAAAATACGTTCTCAAAAATTTGTTAGCAAAATAATTTTTGGACGATCAAAACTTGTCAAAAGTTTTCGAACATTTAATTTTTTCGAATAACGGTCAAAGTTGTAAAGAGCTGGATTAGGAGACGTTCCCACTGTCCCTCAGCTTCGTCACGCTCCGTCACGCATCGTCACGCTTCGTCACGCTTCGTCACGCTTCGTCACGCTTCGTCACGCTTCGTCACGCTTCGTCACGCTTCGTCACGCTTGTCAAGCGCTAGTCAAACATGCGAGTGAGCGAGTCTGTGCCAGACTCTCTTCTTTTCTGCGTGTCGCACTACATGGAAATTCTCTTGACCCTCTTCGATATTTTTCAAAGCTTTTTGAAAATGAAAGAAATCTTTGCACTCACAATTTATGAACCGACACCTTAGGTTTAGGTAACATGGACGCCACTGCAGCCCTATTGGACCAGCGGTCTCCAGAGGCCGCTGGAAGGCGATTGTATGGAATTAATCTAAGATAGCCAGAATTTAAAGAAACGGGGAGATGATACTTCTATTACAGTCTGCACGGATCAAGCGATGGAGCATCAGACGCGGGAGAAAGAATAAACGGCCGGCATTAAAACGGTTGATTGTAGTTTTCTTTGCATTTTACGTGATTCTCAACTACTGAAAGCACAGAATACTCAGTGGCGGCTCGTGCAATCTGGCAACTGTGCACTTTTGCCATTTAAACTTATGCAAAAAGATCGATACTAGGTGAGGCGCAGCGCCTCACCAAGTAATCGATTATTTTACACAGTTTTAAATGGAATCAATCCATTGTTGCCACATTGCACGAGCCGCCGCTGAGAATACTCTAATCAGAACGGAAACTCCCATGAGAGCCAATGGAAACAAGATTTGGAATTTACTGGCACAAACTGGCAACTGTGCCTACTCACTTCTCAAGATGGCGGGCATGCTTTTTCAGGCTATACAACCAATCACAACTCGGCCAGTTGCCGAAGATCTGCCGAAGATTGCCGAAGATGCTCACTTTCGAACATGGCGGCCCGAAGTAAAGAATGTTTCAAAATGAATTAGAGTTTCCGTTCTGATTTGAGTATTCTGTGCTGAAAGTGAAATCTGTTGAAAGTGCAAATGGCCCTTTGTGTAATTTTCCGTTTTGTCGCCACATTTGGCAACCATGTTGTTACTGTGCGGCAGGAACAAGGACAAATTGGCGGATGCTCGATCACAGCGCGGCGGGCGGGCGCACTCTGGGCCGAAACATACGATTTATACGGACTTGTAGTTTTTATGCTTCGCAACGGTATTTATGCAGACTTTGGGATTTTCTTAAAACTGCACATTTCAATTTCAAAACACTTTGAAATGACTGATTTCAGGTCACTGAGTTCAAAAATCGGTGCGAAAAAACGAAAGTTTGACTAATAATTCGAAAAATAACAAAATGAAACATGTGATTTTTACCATAAATGTGCCGATCGTAATAGAAGTCGTCGTAAGATCGTTTTCACTTTTGACATTTATTTATTGAAGCGTTTTTACTATCCAGCGAGCCGATCATTTACTTCATCGTTAAACCTATCGTTAAGACTGTGTATGAGTGATTCTAATGGTCAAATATTGTGAAACTTCCGTTGCTATGGTAACCATTGTTATAGTGTTCGTTTTTTAAAGGTTACTCATGAATAGCCTTTATAAAACGAGACTCTTAACGATGGTTACCAAACAGCCAAGTTTTACAATTCACTCGTAGACAGTTTTAACGATCGGTTTAACGATAAAGTGAATGATCGGCCCGCAGCAAAGAATAATACAATCAGAACGGAAACTCCGTCGGATTTTGAAGCAAATTCATTTCGCGTCCGCCATGTTGGGATATAGGATGTTTACATCTGAATTCGCGCGCGAAAAAAAAATATAGGACATGATCCGCGAAATTTTCATTCTGAAATGCTAATAGAATGAAAGTAAGGCTGGAAACTTAAGATTTCTTTCCAGAATTCACAGAAATAAATTAGTTTCAACACAAATCACACACGTACGCCATGTTGGGATATAGGACCACAGCGTTGCCTATTGGTGCCGTTAAATTCTAAACTTGCTTCCATTGGCTCTTATGGGAGTTTCCGTTCTGATTGTATTATTCTGTGCCCGCAGTACTTGACTTATATTTTAGATTTTGTAACTTTCATCTATAAATAACCTACCCTGACCTAACCTAACCTAACAGGAATATCGGTTAAGTAGGGGACAGAGCCAACTGGACAAGTAACCCAAGATTTGTACTGAAAATTGAGGTTCGGTGAGGTTAGCGAATAAGTGTGAGGCGGCGACGAAAATCTTGGGTTATTGCAAGAAATGGGTGCAGGACAACAAAACTAAAATACTTCATCAGGATAACTGAATTTTTTAAGTAGAGTGATTCAGCAAAACTTTGTTATGATGGCAGCGGGCGTTGTATACTTTATAAATGAGGCGGCCCCTGCATTAACAGCCCATGCGCGTATGTGCTGTTTTTGCGCCCAACAGCGCAATGGAAAATTATACTCAAGAAGTATCACCCCTGTGAATTTGGTGACGTGACGATGATTCTACGCGGAGATATCGCGTCGATGGGTGCAAAAACAGCACATACGAGTACATGCACGCACTGTACGTATAACTGTGTGTGACTGTGTACTATTCCCATTTGAATGTATGAGAAACAATCGATTAGTAAAAGAGCCATGGTCTCCTCAAGAGTTGATTGTTTCTCATGCGTTCAAATGGGAAGAATTCATGGTTGCCAAATTGCTGGCTATGCTCATGTACTTTGAGAGGTCATTTTTCTTTACATTTAATTGCGAGCCAAACATAGCTGATTTATTATTTAGTTTTTACTTTTTTGTTTCAGTTTGCGTTGTTACTTTACTTTAAATTTTTATGTTTCAATAAATTATGGCAAAAAAATTATTATTCTCTCATTTAAATGTCAAATCCTATTAAATTTGCGTTAATTTGATTGTTGGGTGCAAAAACCGCACATAACTCACTTTTTTAAATTGGCCGCGAATGAACTCAAACCATTTTTTTTTTTTAAAATTTGTCCTTGGATTCTCTTCAAAAAAAGTTCAAAGCATAAAACCAAGAAAAATTGTACTCATTTCCGAATCATATCAACGCGTTATTAGCAAATGAAAACTTTAAATGCGTTTTCTGGAAATCAGGTTTTTCGGTATGTACTGTTTTTGCAGCCACCGCCTCATAATGTGCTCATTGCGTATAATTTTTGCTGGAATTTATTTCATAAGTAACTATTCAATCCCTTATGGCAAAAGTTAGAGAGAGCCCCACTGCCAAATGGATCATAACCTTGATTTTTATTAATAAAACTCAGTCCGGTAACTTCCATTCCATTCAGTGGCGAGGCTTGCGATTTGGCAACGTTCCTTTTTCCCATTTAAACACATTAGAAAGGTCGAATGCCTGGTCATCGCCGAAGAGTAAAGCATTCGACTTTTTTAATGAATTTAAATTGAGAAAGTACATTGTTGCCAAATGTCTCGCCTCGCCGCACTGATTCTATTTATGGATCCATCGTGCGGCGTGGAGTCTGAAACTTCATACTAAACACTAAACTACTACAAGGGTATAGGCTGAGTGTGCTCTTGTCGGGGGATGATGCTTGTAGACTCGTATCCGATCATATCAATAGCAATATTAACAGGCAATTACCGCTCTTTGTTGTCGCCGTTGTCTGAAATCGCCTTTATTCCCGACCACCTACTACTCTCCCCCCCTCGTTCCCGCCCCTCCCCCCATCCCTCCACCCACCCCTCTAGCCCAGGTCTAACTGCTGCAACGATAAATCTTCCGGCCACTTTCCACTTTCACGAGCGGCTTTCGAAGCGCGCCGCAATTTGATGCGGTTTTCATATTAAGGCCCCAAATCGTCGCTTTCAGTGAAAAACTCCGTCCGCGTATCTCTCTGAATGATTTGATTATGATCCGGCGTAGAGACGTGTCTCGCGAGCGGGAAGATGCGCTCAAAAGAAACTACTAAAAGATGATCGGTCGTCGAAGTCTAAGGAAGTTTAGAATACACGGTAGATGCATAAAAATATTATAAAAATTTGAATATCATAAAAAGTACGGTGGATAAATTCAAGGATATTGTCAATCGAATTGCGTCACGAAAGGAGCTGTGATTGGTCATTTTACGAGGTGAATATACGCGACTCCATTTGATGGATGACTCATCCATTTTCGATTCAGGATCGTTGATTGGTAAACTATGTTGCTAACCTGAACGCTCCAGAGAGAAGTTGATTATAGCAGAGACAATATACAGGGTGTACCAGACCACCCGGATAGGTACTTTTTCTCGAAAACGGCTGGGCGTAGAGAGCTGAAACAAAAAAGTCAGATAGGGAATTGACCCCAAAGAATTCAATGAAAATATTTTCAAAGCCCCCCGAGGCCCCCCTGGGGGGTTTTGGGGGGGTTCAAAACACATTATTCCATTTTTGGCGGGAAAAAGCCTATAAAAGGTACAAAAATAAGTTCAGATTCTGAAAGAGCAACTCATTGCCGACATTTTTGTTCCAGTAAATTTTTCCATAAAACCCCAATTTTTGGGGTTATGGGCCCTTTTGGGGGAAAATTTTCATTCGGCCACTGTGACCACACTATTCAATATTTTTACAAAAACTAAAAACCATCTGAAAGAAGAGATCAAGACCTTTCGATTGATGTGCCACATAATACCTAAAAGTGAAAAACCAAGGCCCCCACTTAGATTCCAAAATTTGGGGGTCTTTGGGCCCCCCCCCACGTAAAAAAAGTCAAATAGCAAGGTATGGCTTGTGATACATCGATCGAAAGCCCTCAAAGAGTAGAATAAGATGGCGCAATCCAAAATCCTCTACAATCATTACTTTCAAAATGGCGGCCATTTGAAAATTAGAGGTGTTCAAAGGTAAGTCCTGGGAAAAGAGTCCAAGGTTGAACGATACATGGCTTGAAAGGCCTTAAAAAAAGCAAACGAATGCCGCAAACCGCAAATCAATCCGCCTCTTCAATCAAAAGTTATGGCCGATTGAAACTTAAAGGGCTCAATAAGGCATATTTAAGGCTGCTGAAATTTCAATTGGCCATAACTTTTGATTGAAGAGGCGGATTGATTTGCGGTTTGCGGCATTCGTTTGCTTTTTTTAAGGCCTTTCAAGCCATGTATCGTTCAACCTTGGACTCTTTTCCCAGGACTTACCTTTGAACACCTCTAATTTTCAAATGGCCGCCATTTTGAAAGTAATGATTGTAGAGGATTTTGGATTGCGCCATCTTATTCTACTCTTTGAGGGCTTTCGATCGATGTATCACAAGCCATACCTTGCTATTTGACTTTTTTTATGTGGGGGGGGCCCAAAGACCCCCAAATTTTGGAATCTAAGTGGGGGCCTTGGTTTTTCACTTTTAGGTATTATGTGGCACATCAATCGAAAGGTCTTGATCTCTTCTTTCAGATGGTTTTTAGTTTTTGTAAAAATATTGAATAGTGTGGTCACAGTGGCCGAATGAAAATTTTCCCCCAAAAGGGCCCATAACCCCAAAAATTGGGGTTTTATGGAAAAATTTACTGGAACAAAAATGTCGGCAATGAGTTGCTCTTTCAGAATCTGAACTTATTTTTGTACCTTTTATAGGCTTTTTCCCTCCAAAAATGGAATAATGTGTTTTGAACCCCCCCAAAACCCCCCAGGGGGGCCTCGGGGGGCTTTGAAAATATTTTCATTGAATTCTTTGGGGTCAATTCCCTATCTGATTTTTTTGTTTCAGCTCTCTACGCCCAGCCGTTTTCGAGAAAAAGTATCTATCCGGGTGGTCTGGTACACCCTGTATAATGTGAACCACGCCCTATCCACCTTGCCCGCATGTTTGCGCTCGGTGGCAACTTTTTTTTTCGGGGTCTCAACGCAACAGAACACCGAAAGCATGGACCATACGTTGACTGATGAGAAACGTCGTTGAGATTTTTGCCTGGTGAATCCGAAGTACCGAAATTGCATCAGTCAACGTATGGTTCGTGTTGGATGGTGCTCCTTCATGCTCCCTACGTTAATTCCTGTTGAGCTCAGAAAAAAAAGTCAGCCACCGCGCGCAAAGGCTAGTGC
Organism: Trialeurodes vaporariorum; assembly: GCA_011764245.1. Classification (NCBI taxonomy): domain Eukaryota; kingdom Metazoa; phylum Arthropoda; class Insecta; order Hemiptera; family Aleyrodidae; genus Trialeurodes; species Trialeurodes vaporariorum. The sequence goes on along the minus strand of VMOF01000024.1, from coordinate 6,788,696 downwards.
GTGGTCTCCATTATATATACTTATTGTCTCTGGATTATAGTAAACTGCACCAGATATCAGGTAGAATAAACAATCGGTTTTCCTAATACACCATACATGTTACGTTGAATTTACCATAATCTGGGAAAATTTCCCATAATTTCGGGCCGGCACTGTTGATCAGAACCGCCGCCAGGTGGCGACATCCCATTGACTCTTCCCGTTACCACGGATTAAGTAGAATATCAATTATAGGTTATGAAGAAGAGACGTCTCCCAGGCCTAGAAAGACTATATTGAGTCCTATTCCTGGCATTCCTGTTAATCACATCCTGATCCTGTCTATCCAAGTTATGCTTTCCTGAGTAAACAAGTAACAACCTTTTATTCTCCTTTTTAACATGCAGTAAGTACTGCATGTTTTTGTTATGGTTTTGTATCGATTTTGGCCATGAACTTCCTGCATAAAAATCGACAATTTTCGGCTTGGTCGCAAACGTGCGTTGTCAGATTTCCGCGCGTAATGATCGCGTACTGCTTTTCGGTGGATTCCTTTCGTTCGATATATTGCGGAGCGGCAACGCGAAAAGTCTCCCTATCCTTTAAGCAGTCACTAAACGAATCGCGCGCCATATCGAATCCGCGATATTCTTCGGTCCGCCGCACAATGGATAGAAATCAAATCTTTGGCGGTCCAAATTCGATCCTTTCAAAGTTGGAAAATTAGTATTTTAGCTGGGTACTATAGTTGATTTGAAGGGGTTTATTTGGCCCCGTTTTTTATTCCTAGCTTGTCCCATACTTATCGGAGAATATCATTTGATGGATCGACAATTCTTGTGATATCTCATGTCTTTGTATTTTTGACCATTTAGGACTCGATTTGGATCCATAGTGCGCCGTTTGAAATGTTCGAATAATGTTTGAGTTAGGTTTTGACTGAGAATTGACCCGAAGTTTTTCATGAGGATTTCTCTCCGTTATGAATAAATTTGGTAGTTTCATTATTTTGCCTGTGATTACCAACGAGCTATATCTAGTTCGGAGGCTTTGGTAAACATGCGTAATTAGCCTCGGATATTTCTTTCTTAAGGTTAGAGATTTGTGTTGTGAAAACAAACCGAAGTTCCCTCCGCAATGTATTTTCGCGTGTTTTCGAAGTCTATCAGAGACTTTAAAATCTGAATTTCTTTATGAACTATGCGTGTTTTCTGTCAATCAAAGCCTTAATTTCAGTTTCTACTAATTGAAACACTCAAGTTCTTCATAGCTTTTATTTAATTTGCCAGATTCTACAGTGCGTGTTATTGCCTCGTAATGCCGTAACTCATTGCCTTTCTTGGCATTTTGACGTGTGAAAGTGGTATGTTTGTGGTGATTTATTCAAAAGTTTTGTAATTTGACCTCTCTCAGCAAACTCTCTCTTCCTGAGACAGATTTTCTCATGTCCATCCCTTAAGTTGAGTGATCTGAAGTAGATAACTTTGTTCAAGACTTAACTTGCCAGTTTCACTCAAGTCATCATTCTGTCCATGTGAAAGAGTGCTCTGATGACTGTTCTCTCAAAGAAGCCTTTGTGATCCTGATGCTTACTGAAGTGTTGCCCCTTTCAGTTTTCCCAGTGTTCATTCCAGAGATAAATCTTGTTTATTTGTTAAAGAGCATTTCTAAAATTTTAACTGATGGATGCTCTCAGATCGAACTCAGCGCACTATTTCAGTCAACACCATTTAACCTTAAATGAATGCATCACACAACTTGGTGTTGGTGTTGACATTTAAATAGTTCTGCTCTCCATGACTTGTCATGCAAGCATAGGTACAATTGGTCTGAAATATTGGCAAGGATATTCGTCATGAAGCAGCTTTTATCGAATGGCCACGTCTCAATTAAAACTGAACAAATCTTGATGCATCAGCGCTTTATGTGATTTCCGCGGCATTTAAGTAAGAATTATTGATCACAAGTGGAAATTAACGATTGTGCATATGGCCCAAAATGCGAAATCAATTGGATAGGGCTAAGTTTATTCGACTCTACCTAATTCTTTTAGATTCAATTTAAGGAGTCCATTTAATTCATCCAAGTCCAATTGATTGTTTGTGATCTGTTTCCAAGTCAGAGAAAAATAAGGACTTACAAGTTTTGACAGAGGAAGAGTGGTGACATCACAGATGATCGTAAGAGCTTTCTAGAATCAAACTGAAGCAGGTAAAGGCAAACTTTTTGAGACAGTTTAAATTTTGGAACAACTCTTGTATGGACAAACAGTGGAAAAACATAAAACTTTACAGTTTGGGAGCTCAAGAGGCAATACTTAAGTGATTGGAGGGGAAATGTCTCAGAGGTACCTTCTTTTTAAAATGGTGGGACTCTGGTCAGACAAGGCAGTAAACGAATGGCTCTAACTGCGTCAAGGCTTTCAATAAGGCCACACTTACAATTAGTCCATAATTACACCTGAACGCTATGAAGGACTAAATTCTAGGATTAAAGACATTTTTGACGCATTTCTGTTTAAAATTCATTACAGAATTTGGTTTGCTCATGGTTTGTTTTTATTGTTTATGAACAAAAGTAAACATACGGCTTTACTTTTTCCAAAAACATTGACTTTCAAACGTTTCATCTCTGCGCTAATCATTCATCAAAACTCCACATTTTGGTGTTTTTCGGACATTTCCCTGTCTTAAAAGGTACCTACTTCCCACACAGTATACACTTTCAACGCTGCTAGAAATTCATTTTACACCTACAGTGTTGTTTTCACGCTACAGGATTATCAGAAGGTTCAAGGATTACTTACTTGTCTTTGAAGTGAATCACCCAATTTTTCTGAATGACTTGCTCGGTTTTTACTTTGTTTATGACCATTTTTAAAATATAATGGTGCGACGAGAAGTACCATATAGCTATTAAGTAATTGACAATCTTTAATTGGTGAGTGGCAGCAGGTATTTTCAAATCTTCAAATGTTTTAAAAGCCAATCCAGCTACCTATAATTTGAGTTTAGAAAAGCTTGTTGTCCGCCATATTTACCACCCCCCCCCCATTGCTGTCCGAAATGATCCAGCTTTGATGCTTTAAGGTAAGATTAAAACCAGTCTGTTTCATTATTTTCATCCATTAAATCCTAAAGATTTTATTTATGACCATGCCAACAGCACCTTTGAACAAGGCGAGGATTACAATCGTAGGTGAGGAGCGATAAATTGCAATCACCAATAATCATATCAGCCACAACCGCCTATAAGTGCGCAGAATTAAAGTATTTAAGTAATTGAATCATAACTAAATAAGTGCAAGCTACAAAATATTAGGAATATACAAAATGCAACTAAACTCCGGGCGCAAACTTCTACTGTGAATATTGGAGCCCGAAATAAACCGTGTTTCCCCTATGAATATGGGTAGAAAAATGCCCCCCTCTTGAACTGCGATTCCTCCATGTTTTACAAAAATTTGATTTATCAGTAATAGCCACAGTTACAAATCAAAAAGACTTGAAACTTGGTGATCTGAAGTATTTTTACATAAAGTATCCATTTATAAACTTGAAAAATTCAGAAATTAAGCCTGATTATACGTTTCAAGCTACCTTTTACTATTAAAAGCACAAATTTCATGATACAGGTTTACCATTTGAAAAAAATGTCCAAGTCCAATGGGAGAAACGCTTAAAAATATTTTGAGCTTCTCGGATTTATTCAGTTACTTAGACATGATATATAAAAGAATAATTGCTGCGCAACGATGTAAAAGTCAACGTTCTTACTGTGGACAATAGCTCTAAATAACAGAATGTGGGAAGTTGTGTTCTCACTGCCACTCACTATCGTAAAAGCACTGACTTTATCTGGCTTCAAACACATCACACCGAAAAAATGCAAGAAACCAACAGTCTTTCTAAGAGTATTTCCCATCTGAGCGTAGTAATTATTTTTCAAATATTTTGTTCGCAACATAAAATTTATAATCTTAAAAATACGAGATTAGTAGAAAAAACAGTCCAACATACTAACAGCGCATATAAGCTTTTGCAGGTCATCGCCAAGTTTTTTTCTATTTTTTTTTATCATTTTTTTTTTTTTTTTTTTTTTGTGATTTCTTCATTCCATTTTCTTATTTTCTTTCTATCGATTTATTTTTTTCCTTTCTTTCTTCCTTTCTCCATTTCTTCCTTCCTCTCTTCCTTTCTTTAGAAAAATACCCTACTCACAGCAGCGCGGCGTCGGTTCGACCCCTGTGGTTGTAATTGATTGTATGAATATGGAGGAGCATCAATGAGGAAACTTAGACTTAATCGCTCTGATATCAGATGATTCGCAAGTTGAATCAGAGCTACCATGTCTTTTGGTTGTATGCGGCTATTCAGACGAAAGTGTTTACAGGAGAAGTATCAAATATTTTGAAGGAGCTTCCTACGGAAGATCTGTTACCAGGAGAAGTATCAAATTATTGAAGGCGCTTTATACGAAAAATAGAAAATGTGATCAGGAGAAGTATCAAATTATTTGAAGGAGCTCTGAAGCCACCTAATCGAGGAAACTTAAGACTTGGTCGCTCTGATATCACATGACTTGCAAGTTGAATCAGAATGGCACGTCCACCGGGTATAGGGAAATAAATATAGGAAGATATTTGAAAAAACAGTTTTTACGAGCAAGTTTTCATGAAGAAGTGTTTGGGGCAGGTGAAGTAAAATAGAGCTGGTTTGGGGGAAAGGTTTTGGATCTTGGCCGCAATCACTTGAGGTTTGGCTGAAAGTTTTGGTGAAATAATTTGAGACATGAAATTAATAGGAATTAAAAAAGAAAATGAACAAAAGCACTAGCTCTCAGAAGTTTCACATAGAAAATAAATTCTCACTCCACCACTCTCACTTACTCTGCATACCCATTGAAATTATACAGAACATAATGCAGCGATGATAACTATAGATAAGAGGAACCAGCACAGAGTTTTAAGAGAAAAACCAAATGAAAGAGAACGATTTCAACATGTTAGCTGAACCTTCAATATAGACACTCACAAATGACGAAATAAGAGACAGTGGCCTAGAGTTCAAGATGAGAGGAACCATACCACCAGGCATTTTTCTCGAGAACGGCTGATCGAAATGTTTTGAATAAAAAAAATCGGTTACGGAATGGACACAAAATTTTTCATTTTTGATATTTTCAAAAGCCCTCATCAGCTCCTCGTTCATATTAGGAGAACCTCACACACTTTTATCAAGTTTTTTGCAAAAAAGCATCTTCTAAAAGTACGAAAAAAGTTCATATCCTCATAGCAGAGGCAATTGCCAACATTTTTGCTCCCATAGACATTTACCAAAACACCCAGATTTTTTTTAGCTGTAGGGACTTGGAAGATTTTTGAATCAACCCTTTTGCTTATCCAGTTGAGAATTTCTCACAAATCTTGACAGATTCTGAAAAAATATATCGAAACCTTCTGATCGATGTGCAACATGTTACCTTGAGGAAAAAAAATAAGGTGTATTTTGTCAAATCAAAATTTTGGGACTTCCATGGCAGAATCGGATCGATTCCATGGTCTGAGACATAGACTGCCCAAAATTTTAATTTAACGAAATACACCTAATTTTTTCACTTTAAGGTACCAAACTAGTGGCACATCAATCAAAATGGTTCCATCCATTTGATCAGAATCTGTTATGTATTTGAGGAATTCTCAACAGGGTGGCTACAAAAGCCAATTCAAATTTTTTCCAAAAATCCGCCGTACCTAACTCAAAAATTGAGGTTTTTTGGTAAATGTCCATGAGAGCAAAAATGTTGGAAATTGCCTCAACTTCAAGGACACGAGCTTTTCTCATAACTTGAAAAGAGCTTTTTTGAAAAAAAAAAAAAAACTTGAGATAGATGTGATTGAGCCTCCCCCCTCAAATATACCCCAAAGGGCTAAGTATTGGAAGCTATCGATAATACGATAAATGACAAATTTAGGGTCGATTCCCTATCCGACTTCCATGTTTCAAAACATTTCAATCAGCCATTCTCAAGAAAAATGCCTGGTACAGGTGCTCTGGATCACCATGTATACAGGGTGTCAATTAAAAAAGGAGCCAGGCCGAATATCTCGAGAACGGCTCCGGATTCCGAAAAACGCTGAAACACGTGTTAAATTATTTTGAGCAGGACATCTTATTAGGGGGTCGCCGATTTGGGGGCTCTCTCTGGGGGGTCCCCAAGGGGGCTACCATCTCCCTAAATCCAATACTTCAATGGGGCCCCCTATTTTTTTTATTTAATAATCAAAAATAAGGTAAAATTCTAAGACTTTTGGTACAAGTAAAACGTCGACATCGTTTTCCGTTTTCGATTATATCGAAGGTCCAAGTTCGATTTGGGCCCATTTTCAAGTAGCATTACTTACTCCTCTTTGAAGAGTCGGAATTCACAAATCAAGGACACAAAAATACTTTGAAAAGCAAGCCCTTTTCAGAAAAAAATTCAATTGTAACAAACATTTAGTCAAATTTTGGTTTTGAAGCTCAAAAAACTTTTAGACGTTTTTGGGCCCCAAGGAGGGCCATCTGAGAAATTCCGAGTTACGACCTCTATTGAGTGATACATCAATCGAAAAGACGTAACAAACTGAGCATTTCGGCGCAAACTGGAGGTGGATATCGTTTTTACATTTGAAATATCGAATGTCAATTTACAGATTGCGATATCTCGATTGTGAAAAACGATATCGAACTCCGGTTTGCACCGAAATGCTCAGTTTGTTACGCCTTTTCTATTAATGTATCAATCTACAGGGGTCGTACCTCGGAATTTTTCAGATGGCCCTCCTTGGGGGCCAAAAACGTCTAAAAGTTTTGGGAGCTTCAAAACCAAAATGTGACTAAATGTTTTTTATAATTAAATTTTTTTCTGAAAAGGGCTTACTTATTAGAGTATTTTGTGTCCTTGATTTTTAAATTCCGACTCTTCAAAGAGGAGAAATGATTTTTTGAAAATTAGTCCAAATCGAACTTTGACCTTCGATGTATCAAAAACAAAAAACGATATTGAACTTCGATTCGCACAAAAAGTATGATAATTTCACCCTCTTTTCGATTAATAAATAAAATATGGGGGTCCCCGTTTGAAGTATTGAATTTAGGGACGTGGTATCCACCCTGCGGGCCCCCCAGAGGTGGCCGCGAAATCGGAAACCCCCCATAAAGATGTCCCCCTCAAGCTAATTGAACACGTGTTTCAGTGTATTTCAAAATTCGAAGCCGTTCTCAAGATATTTGGTCGACTGGCTCCTTTTTTAATTGACACCCTATATGCTATGAAACTTAATGAAAAGCGGCATTACAAGAATAACAACGCAGTCAAAGCAGCTTACACTGATTGACTGCATGTTATCTTTGTATCGCTAGACTGCGATACAAAACCTGCTGGCTGCTTGTTATTTTTCTTGTTATTGGTAGCATTCCTACTTTAGTTAACAGGCACCAAGATCTGCTATGCGTGCAGTTAATGGGGCTATTGCACACTTTTGCTATAAGCGATTTAATAGTCGATTATGGCGTAAAAATCTCAAAAAATAACGATGGCGGCACTAAAAACTTCCAAAATCCACTCCTAAACTCAATAAACGCAGTTATTTGCGGGAGCGTAATGGTGGCCGAAGGCACTGACAATGGGAGATTCCCATCTAACAATTCTGAAACTCCATCAAGAAGTGACCAATAAGAGACTACTTTCATTTGACACCGGTGTCACTTGGTGTTGCGGTACCATTCATCGGATGCGGATCATCACTCTGATGACTATAATTACTCTGTGAATCATCCTTGTCAGCATAGAAAGAGTGAGGGAATTAAGATAGGAATCTCCCATTGTTAGTGCCTTCGGCCGCACCATTACGCTCGCGCAAATAACTGCGTTTATTGAGTTTAGGAGTGGATTTTGGAAGTTTTTAGTACCGCCATCGTTATTTTTTGAGGTTTTTACGCCATAATCGACTAATAATAGCTTATAGCAAAAGTGTGCAATAGCCCCATTGTACCGTATTTTTTTCCCTGCTGCCTATCAAGTATCTATGTGGGAGTACTTTTTGTCAAAACTACAGTTTGTTTTGCAAAAAGGGCTAGTACATCTTCCCGCCTTCACTATACCCAGTTTGTAAGAACAGAAACACTCTACGCTCGTCTATAAAGTGTATTTTTCGAAATATATAGGTTCAGTTAATTTTAACGACAACTTTTTTTTCTCTCTCTCTCTCGTAGACCGGAACGGTGAATGGACGGTTGGAACCGATGGATTAGAAAAGAAATGAAAACCCTGAGTGAAATATTGCGGCGAGAGAAGGTGAGATTGAAAGCCCCCAAGGCGAGGAACACGGAACAGGGAACGCGGGACACGGAACGCGAGGAATGGGAAAGGAAATCGTTCGGACAGGCGCGAGGGCGCGGCGAGGCGCGGGTACATAAGGCCAGGGTCGATCAAGGAACGAAGGGAAGGGAACGGACTGGAAAAGACCCTCGTTCTCGTCGTTTCGCGGACCAACTCGACCGAAAACTCTAATTCTGTGCAAATGCTAAATCTATGGCGAACAGAGGACCACGGACCATGAGAGCTCTTTGCAGGATTTAATTGTTTCTTGAATTTTATCAACTTCCGCACAATTCCTCCGTCCAAGCAACTGCCTCCGGATTCTCCTGACATTTAAAAATAAACTCTAGGCAACAACTTTCTCACATCAAATTTAATCTGGCCCGAGACCCCCAGACCCCCCTTAATATCCCGGGGGAGGCCCCTAGGCCCCCCTTCAATATTCTGGGGGAGACCACCAGGCCTCCTTCAATATTCTGGGGGAGACCCCCAGATCCCCTTTAATATCCTGGGGGAGACCCTAACCCCCCTTTGATATTTTTATCCAGATCTAAAGATTCATATTTGAAATATTTAAACTTGTCCTTGTTTACCCCTTTTCCCTTTGATTTTAATGGAAACCATTTTAACTATAACTATAACTCTATAACTATAACCTATAAATTCAAATTTCAAATAAACAAAAAAATTGCACGAAAATGCGCGCATTAGTAATCTTTTCTCAACCGATGGAGTCGTCGGTGACATTTAAAAAACTTGCGAATACTTTAATTAAGTAACGCAGTTTCCACCGATTGAAAAAAGATTACAGATCATATTATTTTTGAGCATTTCAGCCATACATTGAATTGAATTGTGTAATCTTTTCTCAACCGGTGAAATCATCGGTGAATTGAAAAATACAATTAATTATACGCAAAACGGCAGCCCTGATCGTTCCAGAGAAGAGCAGCAGCAACAAAACAAAATGATTTTTCTTACGTTTGACTTACTTTGTTTTTCCATGAATTAAAGGTTGTCTATCTGTAAATGTTACGACGAACCCATATCCCATTGCATCATCGTTGGGTTTATCGAATCAACGTGTACGAGGAGGCTCTAAAGTAATGCCTACTTTCGTTCGACCTACTTTCACAGAAAGAAAAAATGTTTTAGATTTAAAAAGAAACATTTTTGAATTATATGACAGAACTACGTATTTCAAACTTGAACCTAAATTTTGTTCCATTGAACAATTTTTAAAAAGATCAAAATACCGACTTCTCAATTTAAAAACAACACGGAGAAAAATAATCAGTGGGCAAGACTCGGCACATAGCGGCATTTACTAAACTGTAAACCTAAAAACAGGCACAACTATAACTCAACTGGTTGCTACGTTCTCGGTATAGTAATTCCCAATATCTAGTCGAGTTGCAGTTTCTCCACCCCGAGGTTGCGCTCGCAAGGCGGTGAAGTGAACCCCTATACTTATTCCCCGCTTGACCTTGAGTCATACTCGACAGTCTATCAAATGCAGCTATCGAGTATAGTAACTGCCGCTAGTCTGCTCTAGTTCCATGCTCTTTGCTCGATAGTCTGGAACATACAAATAACCTAGTACATATTTCCGTTGCGTTTAAATGGAGCATCATGCTCTCTGTAGTTAAATTGATTAATGAATTATAATTCCGTCCTAAGTTCATAAAATAATACTTGACGAAATTGTTGAAGTTATATCATTGCTTGACAAAAAGAGACAATTATTAACTTCGATTTTCATTGTGAAATATATCAAGTTTTAAAATCTACGAGTGCACCGATATAGCTTATTTACGGTCAGAATTTAAATTACAGATAGCACTTTTTTTTTTTTTTTTACGAACGTGCAGTATTTGCGAGCTAAGTTGAGCTATGTCGTGTTTACAAAACCGGATAAAATCATTCAAAGTAATCAACAAATACCTTATATTATTTTCACTATTACGAGGTCGCAATATGTTGTATTCATGAAACATTGGTGAAGATGGCGTTGCTATTATTTTGAGTTGGTTTCACAAAAGACATTCCTTTAGAGGACTATCTTTTGATGGAATCAATCTCAAAATTGACTGGATCCATTGCATTTGAAGGGCTATTCAATAGGTTTAAAAAAATGAGAAACCTTGAAAACTTAAGAGTAGTTAGTATCCAACTGCCACTTCACTTTTATTCATCACTTTATTGTAGCACAAAAATGAAAAACAAACATTATTGGTGGAAAGAACACAAAATCGCCACGAAAAAAAGGGAAAACACAAATGCCGATGGCTATTAATTCACTTATGAAACCGGTAAAATACACAACAGATTACTAGAATTTCACTGAACATAAATCCAAAATGAAACTCCTATTATTGAATAAAACTGGTTACTTTAAATCAGAAAAAATACAAACAGCACTTCACTTCAGTCCATGTCTTACACTTTGCACGCCAAGCGATCAAGAGAAGGATCAATACTGATTCTGAAATGGCGCCAACCAGGGCAGGGAGACCCGATACGGGGTTGGGGCTGAGGGCTGAGCAAGGGTAGAATGGAATGCGCATTGTGCGAGGAGAGGAACCGACCACCGCACTCGGAATCAGACCTCGGGACAATTCGTCATCGGCAAGCGTACAATCTCTGTAGCGTTAAAATTAACCGACACATTAGCTGTGAGTAGCAGAGCCATAGAGATTCCAACTAATTAATATATTAATATCTACAACCCATGACTGTTAAATGTAGCTACGGCACATATCACTGTGAAATATTCTTGGATTTTTAACATTCTGATTTTCGATTGTTGCGTCGACGAGAAGCAAAGTTAGGTTTGCCTCACTGTGTGGCGAGGTCAAAAATCTTGGTATAGTTATTGAAACCGCGCTGGGTCTAGTGGCTCACTATAGAGTATGTGGCGCTTCCAAATATTCGTACAGAACTAGCAACCTATCTCAGAAACAACTATATTGATATCGTGGTCATCACATTTCACCATTGCCACCTTTAATTTTAGCATATCTGCTAGAAGTAGAACTCTAGTTATCTCCACTGAACTGAAATTTACTATCCTAAATCGTCAGACAAATTAATGGATTTTTCTCCGTGAATTATTTTTACTTTAAAACCAATTCATTTTAATTTAAAAGTACGTCTTACTGTCATACCTATAATTCAAAAATATTTTGTTTAAATCCAAAACTTTTTTCCCCCCTGTGTTGTTTTTCCTTGACTTAAACTGCGTCTATCTGTAAGTGTTACGACGAACCCATTTCCCATTTGAATCGGTGGGTACAAGTACAACGTGTATGTACAAAGAGGCTCTAAAGTAATGCCGTTCCATGATTCAGACGAACCTCGAGGCAGGGTAGATAACTATTCGTACCTCACTGTTTTGTTATTGCATATACCGGGAATTGAAGGCGAGTCTTGATCTTTACGGTTCGGCGAAGTTGCGAATAGCTCTGCACGAAATATTTTACCGGCCGGCCACGGCCACACATCGCATCGTCCGGCCTCATCATAAAAGCCAGGCATTTTTTCTTCTTCCTTTTTGCCCATTTGATCATATAAGTTAAAGGATGGAGGGAAAGCCTAATAAGTGATTTCAGCCGGTATATTTTGTACTTCAGCTGGCTCCACACCACTCGGCATTCGCAGAGTCCCGAGCTGAGAGGCGAATGTATGTTCGTCATTCGCCGAATGACGAGTGTCTCCGAGAGTCTACTATCCACACTCTCAGCATTCGCCGAATGTCAAGAGCCACATTCGCCAAACTGAAGACGGTTAGTGTCCACTGTCCATGATGACGAGGCTCCTCCGAATTCGCTCGCCGAAGTCCTTTGACTTGTGTCAATTTTTACTAACTCAAGAGATTGAATGGGAGAGGGAGAAAGAGATAGAGAGAGAAAAAGTGAGATAGGGAGAGAGAGATAGAGATAGAGAGCGAGATGGAGAGAGAGAGAAAGAGAAAGAGAGATAGAGAGAAAGAGAAAGAGAAAGAGAGAGAGAGTGAGAGAGAGAGAGAGAGAGAGAGAGAGAGAGAGAGAGAGTGAGTGAGAGAGAGAGAGAGTGAGAGAGAGAGATTTCTGGCTGCGGTGATGGATTAACGTCAGATTGAGCTGAAATAAGAGAGACCAAGAAATGGGGATTAATAATCTGAGAATTTGAAGACGCCTTGAACTCTTTTATCCATTTTGGTCTCACTGTAATTGCGTGTAAAATTGCAGTTTTAATCGATAGTAGGTAAAGGAGGCAAAGTAGTGTTAGAATGCTCTGATAAAGTTAATTCCTGGCGAGGAGACTATTGTAGTAAAATGAAAGATCTAGTAATCTTCATCCCGCTATTCGTCATTTACATGCCCGCCGCGGCAGTGGCGGCTCGTGCAATATGGCTACAATGTTTTTCATCCATTTGATTCTATGTAAAACAATCGATTCGATACTGAAGTAGCGCTTCGCCATCAATCGATTGCTGTGCGTATTCAAAAGGAGGGAAACAATCGTTGCCAAACAGCCATGATGAGCTGCTGTCTAAATTTTTTCTCACGTAATTTAGTTATTATTTTTGAAAAGTATGTACGTAAACAAATATCATGGCTATAATAAAAACATCTCTCTCTCCCTCTCTCTTTCTCCCCCTCTTCTCCCTCCAACTCATTAATAACCACATGTTAAAAAATAATAAGAGATGGGTGCACATACTCGACTTGTGCCTGTGCCCCTATCCTATCTCCACCTTTCTTCTACTATGTGCGTCAGTGGCGAGGCGTGCGATATGGCAAAGTTTCTTTTTCCAATTTAAACACATTAGAAAGGTCGAAATGCCTGGTCATCGCCGATGACTGAAGCGTTTGTCTTTTTTGGTGAATTTAAGCATAGGCGGCGCGTATAAGGGGCTATTGGGGCTATAGCCCCCCCCCCACTTTTTTGGAAACGAGGAGCTGAAAAAATGTTTTAACGAGAAAAAAAGAAAAAAAGGAAAAAAGGATAAAGGATAAAGAAAGGATAAGAGAAAAAGAAGAAAAAATGGTTATTCATCCCCCCCGCCTGCGTCAAAAGTTATTGTGAAAAAGGTGAAGAAAGAAAGGGGGGGAAAAAAAAAAAAAAAAAAAAAAAAAAAAAAAAAAAAAAAAAAAAAAAATAGCTGATGATTTTTAGCCCCCCCCCCACTATTTGACCCCACGCGCCGCCCATGAATTTAAGTGGAGAAAATACATTGTTGCCAAATGTCAAGCCTCGCCACTGATGTGCGTTCTAATGGGCAAAGAGGAAAAAAGACAAATTCCTGGATCCGCTATAGGGTATTTATCGTCAAGGTTTAGATAAGTCTAAGACTTGAGCTTGCGATTTGTGTATTCGTGTAGTAAAATATGAGGAAAAGAAGGAGAATAGATGAATAGATCCATGGATCCACAAATTTCTCCGAATCCACACATTTTTTTTCTTCCTTTTTTTTTTTTTTTTTTTTTTAAAGGATCTGATGGATAGTTAACTGTCGTTAAAAGAGAAGATCAATGGGGGGGGGAGGGGGCGAGAAAAAGAATCGGGGGGTGGAGACGTGAAATTCGTAAAACGAATAAAAAGGGGAGAAATATCTCGGTCCATTTATTGCCACCGAGGCAATCGCGGACGGTTGGAGGGGAGTAAAATAGAAGGGAGGGGGGAGGGGTGATAAAACCACTCCCGCCGCTCAACTGCATTTGAAAAGGACGATGAGGATGAGGACGAACGAAGAAGGAAAGGAGTATTTACCGCGATCAACTTACTCCACTCCACTCAACGAACGAATCTCTCTCCCGCTCCTCCCCTCCCCACCTCTCCCCTCCCCTCCACTCCCCTCCCCGCTCCTCCCTACCTCCTTCCCTTTCCTGCTTTTGGGCGTCTTTTTCCTCGAACTCTTCTCCTGCTCCCATCACATCGCGTGTAAGCTCCTCCGAGAATGTCTGCACGGTTAGCCGGAAACAATGACGAGCGTCTTATATTAGAGGCAATCATTTGTTTCTATCAGACTTTAAATCGCGATTTCGTCCCGCGCTAATTGCCACGATACCCGCCACCCGTGCGGACACATCGCTTGAGTAGGAGATAAGTTGATCGGGAAATTTTACCTTTTTTTGGTGAGGAGGAGGATGAGTGGGAGGAAGAGGAGGAGGAGGAGGTGGGGGAGGAGGTGGAGGAGGAGGTGGAGATGAAAAGCAAAGACATGATCGTATTCGGCGCGTCATAGGGGCTAGGGAGAGCTATAGGCTCTCCCCCAGGGCTGCCGTTTGGCGTATAATTAATCGCATTTTTTCAATTCACCGATAATTCCACCGGTTGAGGAAAGATTACACAGTTCAGTTCAGTGTATGACTGTAATGCACGAAAATACTCTGATCTGTAATCTTTTCTCAACCGGTGGAAACTCCGTTGATTAATTAAAATATCCGCGAGTTTTTTAAAGTCATCGACGACTCCACCGGTATTGAGAAAAGATTACACAGTTTAGTTCAGTGTATTACTGTAATGCGCACGAAAAGACTCTGATCTGCAATCTTTTCTCAACCGGTGGAAACTCCGTTGATTAATTAAAATATCCGCGAGTTTTTTAAAGTCATCGACGACTCCATACCGGTATTGAGAAAAGATTACACAGTTCAGTTCAGTGAATTACTGTAATGCACGAAAAGACTCTGATCTGCAATCTTTTCTCAACCGGTGGAAACTCCGTCAATTAATTAAAATATCCGCGAGTTTTTTAAAGTCATCGACGACTCCACCGGTATTGAGAAAAGATTACACAGTTCAGTTCAGTGTATTACTGTAATGCGCACGAAAAGACTCTGATCTGCAATCTTTTCTCAACCGGTGGAAACTCCGTTGATTAATTAAAATATCCGCAAGTTTTTTAAAGTCATCGACGACTCCACCAGTTGAGAAAAGATTACAGATCAGAATATTTTCGTGCATTACAGTCATACCCTAAACTGAACTGTGTAATCTTTTCTCAACCGGTGGAATCATCGGTGAATTGAAAAATAGTATTAATTATACGCAAAACAGCAGCCCTGCCTCCCCCACTTTCCTAAGTATGGATGGGTTAAAGGGCTGAATCAAAGGGACGAATATTTGAAAAAAAAGATAGAGAATTGGTGGCGCAGTACTGAAATTGTCTTGCAAGTAAGGTTGGTAAGAATATTATATGAATAACGAAAAAAAAAAAAAAAAAAAAAAAGATTCCACCGCTGGCTGACCAAAAGATCTCACAGCTCACTTCGATGCATAGCCGTAGCTAGGATATTGTCTATCTCTCTCTTACCCCATTTGAACGCATGTGTTAGAAAAGGATAGAACCAGGGGCTGAAGCCCCTATATCCATCCTTTTCTAATACATGCGTTTAAAAGGGCTAAGAGAGAGATAGACAATATCCTGGCTACGGCTATGCTTCGATGAGTGACCATTGTGCAACAAAAAATACTTGCAACTGTGATCTTTTCTCAATCTGTGAAATGACCGCCTTGAACTTGAGGCTCCCTTGGGTCTGAGGTCTGAGGCCCTATAGGCAGTTGCGTATTTTGCGTAATGTGAAATTCACCCCTGAAGGGCTTCCCCCTTCCCCCATTTTTCTTATAAGGGATCATAAAAGGGGGAAAACAAAGGCACTAACTCTTCAAACCCCCCCCCTTTTGAACAGAGAAGGGCTCACAAAAAGAGAGAATCAGAAGCATGAAAAAGGATATAACATTTTTCAAGCTCCCTCCCTTCCCCAACTTTTGAACCCAATAAAGACTGCCACTGGGAACAAAAGTACAAAAAAATTCAACAGTGTATTTTTGTTCATTATGCAATCAGTTTTCTCAAAAAGACCACTTGTACCTTGCTTGTTGTTTTCTAGCTCCCTCCCTTCCCCCACTTTTGAACCCAATAAGGACCGCCACTGGGAACAAAAGTACAAAAAAATTCAACAGTGTATTTTTGTACATTATGCAATCAGTTTTCTCAAAAAGACCACTTGTACCCTGCTTATACTTACCGAAACCCTCAAATGTTTTTTTCAAGCTCCCTCCCTTCCCCCATTTTTGAACACAATAAGGACCGCCATACTGGGAACAAAAGTACAACAAAATTCAACAGTGTATTTTTGTACATTATGCAATCAGTTATCTCAAAAAGACCACTTGTAAACCTTGCTTATACTTACCGAAACCCTCAAATGTTTTTTTCAAGCTCCCTCCCTCCCCCAACTTTTGAACCCAATAAGGACTGCCACTGGGAACAAAAGTAGAACAAAATTCAACAGTGTATTTTTGTACATTATGCAATCAGTTTTCTTATAAGACCACTTGTACCCCTTGCTTATACTTACCGAAACCCTCAAATGCTTTTTTCAAGCTCCCTCCCTTCCCCCACTTTTGAACCCAATAAGGACCGCCACTGGGAACAAAAGTACAACAAAATTCAACAGTGTATTTTTGTACATTATGCAATCAGTTTTCTTAAAAGACCACTTGTACCTTGCTTATACTTACCGAAACCCTCAAATGTTCCGCGCAATAGTCTATTCCTTCAACGTTATACGCCTAATTTTCCGGTCACAGGAGGAGGCGGAGCGGAGGAAGGGCGCGCATTGTTAAATCTGCCGGAAGCGCAACTCAAGCAGGAGAGCTTCCACAGTTACAGTTACAGTTCACACTTTACGACCCTCCATTAAAAATTCAAGAAGTGAGCGTATCGTACTAACGTATACGTATAGATTCGTCGCCCTCATTCTGCCTTACCCAAGGTTACATGACAGAAGCTCATAAAATCCGTTTCTGTACACGCCTCCCTCCCCCTCCCTATCCCCCTCCCCACCCTTCCATCACCCCTATTTCCCCCTCTCCCTCCCATGAGACCTCCGAGAGATGGCTCGGTTCATAGATTGCGAACAGAACGCACAAATCAGACAAGGAAGATCGCATAGTAAAATGAAATATCGCTCCGAGAGATGAAGACGCCGCACATTGGGGTCATTGAAGCAGGCCTGACGTTTTGCGTATAATTAATCGCATTTTTCAATTCACCGATGATTCCACCGGTTGAGAAAAGATTACACAAGACAAAAATTTGTACGCAAAACTCGACTAAATCTCTAGGCGTGGAGCTGCAAAAAGAAAGAAAAAAGTTGCCATCTAGATGGTAGATATAATTTTACCCCCTAAAACGAAGTCCAGATTTCGGACGTAATTGTGCAAAGTTTTTTGGAATCCGTGCATTTTTGTGTTTTTTTTTTCTTTACTTCGAGTTTGAGGTTGACAACATGAAACTCTGACTTTTTAATTCTTGCAGTCTTGCCGATGACACAAAAGGTATACCAACCAATAGCACATGACAAAAGTGATTGAGATTTACCGAAAAGTCATACTTGCATCTTCTTTTGCAACGTAAATGAGGTCTGCTTAGATTTAATTATTTTGTAAATACTCTGATTTTCTGAGTCATGAAAAGCCATCAAACCATAAAAAGAATCTTCAGAAATGTCTTCAATTTCGCAATATTTCCAAAAATCTGTTAATAACTTTCGAAAACATATCATAATCCCTAAGTTTTCAAGATTTTGACGACAAAATAATCTTGATGTAGAGAATCGTAAAGCGTTCAACGAAAAGAAAGAAATTGTCCAAAACCCCTCTTTATTACATAAAACGCCTCAATGGGTCTGTTGCAAACTTTTGCTACAACGATAAAGAGTGTTTCATCGTAAGTAAAATCGCCCGAAGTCCATTGGTGGCATCAGAAAGTCATGAAATGCGATAACAAACTCACAAGAGACGTTTAATGAAATCCAAGATGGTGGGTAAATATCGAGCAATCTGTATACATGCACCTTTATAACATCCAAGGATTGCCAACGTTAACAACCTCACAGCTTCAGAGGCTATGTGTTTATTTACGTTGTGGTTGGGTGTGATCGATATTGTGAGGTAGGCAATCCTTGGATGTTCGTGGTGAATGCATACAGGTTGCTCGATATTTTACCGCCGTCTTGGATTTCTTTAAACGTCTCTTGTGAGTTTATTATCGCATTTCATGACTTTCTGATGCCACTAATAGACTTTTCACGCGATTTTACATGAGATTGAACATTCGCTAGCGCTGTAGCAAAAGTTTGCAGCAAACCCATCCAATGTATGACTGTATTGCACAAAAATTATCGCATCTGTAATCTTTTCTCAACCGGCGGAGTCGTCGATGACTTTAAAAAACTTGCGGATATTTTAATTAATAAACGGAGTTTCCACCGATTGAGAAAATATTACAGATCAGAGTATTTTCGTGCATTTCAGTCACACATTGAATTGAAGTGTGTAATCTTTTCTCAACCGGTGGAATCATCGGTGAATTGAAAAATGCCATTAATTTAACGCAAAACGGCAGCCCTGCATTGAGGGGTCGAATGAAACAAGCTCTGCATTTATCTAGAGTGGCGGTCTAACTGCGGTAATCTGCGTAATCAATGTGGAAAAGTTTTACGTTAGGGTTAACCCGTTCAGTTAAATTATATTTTGACGTTTTGAGAAAGAAAAAGAAATCTGAACTCATATTTTCTTTCAGTTATTTTTTTTGAAATTTAAAAGAATACGGAAAAACGAAAAAACAATGTTTCAGAGTGGCTATCTGGACACAAAAATTGATACTAGTTTTTTTTTTCGGAAGGATTTGAACGCTGAAAAAACTGGCACATGGCAGAAATACTTACAATTTTCTCACCACCTGGTTAGTTGCATTAGAATTCTGTGTCCAGATATAACCACTCTAAAACACTTGCACTTTCGTATAAAACCAATTTCCACTGAATTAATCGCAAATTTTGCTTTAACTCTTTCATGCTCGCATTTTGGGATTCGACTTTCCTATAGATTTTTTTTTTAAACCCTTCAGAAAGAGGACAATTTTCTAAGAACTTTGATGGGTCACAATTTTTTTTCCCGCAAAATGTCCATTTTGAACTCCATTGAATCCGATATTACATAAAATAATTCATGTGTGTCCCTAACCCGTGAAAGGGTTAGGGTTAAAAAAAAATGAGGCAAACAAACCAGAATCAGGTTGCTCATGCTGCCTCTTTTTGAGATAAGACTTATAACGTGTATTTTTCCCTCTTGAGAGGGTTTTAGTAATTGCGGCAGCCGGTGTTGAGCGTTCCAAACAAAGACAGTTTGTCTCTCTCGCTCTCACATAGGTAACCCCCATGTACTGCCATCTCACTCTATAATTTCAAAAATCGTATATAGAGACATCTTCCATGAAATTTTTTGGCTGAAAAGAATTCCTCGAGGCATTTTAACGAGATTTTGATAAGTATGTCGTAAAACAAGGCCCTGTATACGAATTTCGAAACTACACAGAAAAAAAAAAAAAAAATAGCATAGGGTGTTAAAGGTGTTGAGGGTGTTAAGGGTGTTAGGGTGTAGCAGGTACGTTGGATCAACAGATCTGAGCTGTAAAATTAACCGTTAGAGGAGTTAATTTGACAAAAACCGGTGTTAATAATTGAACCGCTCAGGCCTGTTAATCCAACATACTAACATGCTACACATTTTTTCAACACCCCAGCTGTAAAATCAACAATTTTTTTTTTCAGTGTAGATAGAGATGGGTTTACTTGGGGGTCACGGGAGAGTGAGTGAGACAATTTAGAATCCTACGCGAGTTTTATCACAACCGATTGCGACCGATGAGTGCATTGTTTTGGTTGTAGGCTAATTGTAGACTTTGCACCAGTGGCGTCGCGTGCAATTTGGCAACAATGTATTCTATCTATTTAAACTTATGTAAAAGATCGAATTCAGGGGGTGTGCACAGTGCACAAGGAAAATTCGATATATGTAATGAGTTTAAATGGAGCAGTTGCATTGTTGCCAGATGGCACGCGACGCCACTGCTTCGCATTAAAACCGTCTTTTAGAATAGCTCGTTGAATCTAACTCCTACCTAGCTGTAGACTGTTGGGCGATTTTTTAAGGTATTTTTGGTTTTAAGGTATTTCTCGATTTTTATCCCTTCAAAGACGTCCAAAAAAAATCGGATGTTCCTATCCACAGTGTGGCGAGGCGCGGGCGGTGAATCCCTGCTTCTCCACTTCCTCCGTTTCCAGTACGTTCCCGCCGCGCGCGCGTGCGGATGTGAAACGAGCGAGATGCGTTTCGCGATCTGGCTTCGCGATGCAAGCGAGTGCGTGTTTCACAATCACAAGTGTCTGTAATGCAATGCTCTATTCTTTTCCCACTGTTTTT
This sequence comes from Trialeurodes vaporariorum, assembly GCA_011764245.1. Taxonomy (NCBI): domain Eukaryota; kingdom Metazoa; phylum Arthropoda; class Insecta; order Hemiptera; family Aleyrodidae; genus Trialeurodes; species Trialeurodes vaporariorum. The sequence continues at coordinate 6,768,098 of VMOF01000024.1, read as the reverse complement.
TTTTTTTTTTTTTTTTTTTTTTTTTTTTTTTTAAATAATAAAAAAAAAAACCGTCGCGTCGGGTATATCTCTGCGGTTGAAAACTCAGCCCCCGCGAAACACAATATTTTTGAATCTGAATCCAATTTTTCGGCTGGTTGGCTCCGGCGCGGGGGACGAGCAGGAGGGGTGTGGGGGGGGGGTACGGAGGCGGCGGGCGCGCGGCGACGCGACGGTTGGAAATTTTTCCATGACTGTTGACAACTTTTGTGTCTTCTGACAAAAACAGACATTTGGAGTAAACTTGTGTGAAAAGATGTTTCCGAGCGCCGCGCCGCGTCGCTTCGAGTTGTCGTGCGTGCCCGTGCAGCTTTTTAAACATTTTAAGCATATATTTTTTTTTTATTTATTCATTTTGCAGCCACAGCGCGGTAATCTTTAGCCAGAGTTGCCGGGTTCGGAGCTCAACCGATAATCTTTGGAATTTTCCAGTTATTTCTCAAAGGGTGCTCTTGCTCTAATTTATAGCTGTAGATAAATGTCAGTCCATTCAGTCTTTGGGACTGAATTCAGTCCATTTTTGGGACAAAATTTGTGACGGGAAGTCGTTGGATGAAAATGTAGACAAGAGGCGCGCTTCCTGGCTCCTCAGACCCCCTCTTTTTCTTCACCTCCATCCACGTCAGAGCTGCCGATTTTCGTAGATTTAATGACATTTTGAAATTCACCGAAGAATCCACCGATTGAGAAAAGATTACAGAATTTAGTTCAGAGTATGACTGTAACGCACGACTATACTCTGATCTGCAATCTTTTCTCAATAGGTGGAAACGCCGTTAATTAATTCAAATATACCGGTTGAGAAAAGATAAAAGACGCTAGTATTTTCGTGCATTACAGTCATACTTTAAACTAAACTCTGTAATCTTTTCTCAACCAGTGGAATCTTCGGTGGATTTCAAAATGTCATTAAATCTACGCAAATCGGCAGCTCTGATCCACGTGTCTTGACTCTTTCAAATACAGAAACTCTAGGAAAGTACGGAAGCCCTGACTATATACAGGGTGTTTAAAAACTGTTCCCGAATGTTTCAGGGGCGGATTCTACAGGTCAAAATATGACTTTTTTATCTATAAACACGGGTCCAAAATTGCAGTCTTTTCGAGTTAAAGAGTTGCAAAGTTTCCGAAAAACAAATTGAAAAATTGTCATAACTCCCTCGTGAATTTTTCTTAATGCTCGTAAATAGGTACTCTGGTGTAGTTTTAGGCGTTCTTGCCGATTTTTGCCGTGAAAATGCTGTATGCAAAAATTTGAGGGGGGTTATGGGGGTTTTTCTTGATTTATCTCACTTTTTTTGACCAAATTGTGTGAAAACATGCTTTCGGATTCATTGAACCCAAAAACGATTAGCATTAATCAAAAGTTCGTAAAAAAAGACGCATTTTTAGTAGATATAATGTGTAGGTTCTGGCTCACTCTGATAAACTTGACTTGACATTAATCCCTGATCAAACTTGACTTGAAATCAATCCCTGATCAAACTTGACTTGAAATCGATCCCTGATCAAACTTGACTTTAAAATAATGCCTGATCAAACTTGACTTGACATTAATCCCTGATCAAACTGACTTAAAAAAATAAGTTTTATAAATTTTAGCAATCTTATATTAAAGGATTGATTGATTTATAATAAATATAAACATATAAATAAAGAATGTGTGAGAATAAAAAATGCACTAAAACAAAGAAAAATTATCCTGATAGGTATTGTGAGAAATGCGATCGTAAAATCACCTATTCAAACTGGACTAAACACTTGAAATCTCAACGTCACCTAAGAGATAAGCCTGTGGACCCTGTGGTTCATAAATATGATGACAAATACTGTGAAGCATGTGATCGTAAAATCACTTACAAAAACTGGGCTACACATCTAAAAGGTGGATATCACATAAAACGCAATAGACCATTACAAAATGATGGAAACAATCCTATATTAAAGGATTGATTTATAATATAAATATTTTTTAAAGTAAAAGTTACTTTAAAATAAATTCATGAAAAGTGATCGAAATCAATCTTATATTAAAGGATTGGTTGATTTATAATAAATATATATATATAAATAAAGAATGTTAATAAACGACAATAGTTTGGAACCCAAAAAGTTCCAAGCGTCAAAAAGATGTTATCCAGATAGGTATTGTGAGAAATGTGATCATAAAATCACTTACAAAAACTGGGCTAGACATCTAAAATCTAAACGTCATTTAAGAAATGATCCAACCGAAACTATCAAATCAACAAGAATTAGAAAACCAGCAAACATATTTTATAAACCTCGAAAACTACACAAAGTTTTTAACTTCAGCAACAAAATATTTGAAAAAGAAAAAGTTAGAACCATTGTCAAAACTGAAGCGAAATCGTTTAAAAACCGATTACAGACCTACTTAGTAGAAAATAGACATCATTTTAAGGATATGAATAAATTTTTAGAAAATATAGAAAGATTGGTATTTGGACTCATAAATAAAGAACTGAACCATCAAGAACTGAAAGTAAATATTTTTGTGCTCGCTGAATACAAAAGAGGCACGGATCAGAAAAATATGGTATATTGTGAAACTAACCTCAAAACTCAAAACGAAGTTTTGACAAAATCCTCAGATCTTGCTGCGTTTTACTCTAGGGTAAAACAGACAATTTTAAATGAGATGGAAGTATTTGAAAGCAAAGGTTCGCAATGGGTTCTGAATAAAATTTTAAGCTTAGAGTTGAGGTTAAACAAATACAATCCACTAAAAGGCGCTTCTTATATAGCTTTGCCTGAGTGCTTAGCAAATAAAAAGGCAATAATCAATGTTAAAAATTCGGACAACAAATGTTTCCTATGGTCTATTCTTTCAGCATTACATCCTAAAACCAAAAATGCTGAAAGGGTGACAAGTTATAATGAATGGGAACATGAGTTTGATAAAGAGCTAGAAGGTATAAACTTTCCTGTAAAACTAACTGACATCAATAAATTTGAGAAAAGAACAAACATGTCTATTAATGTTTATTTCTATGAAAATTATAACATTGCTCCTTTGCAAGTAACGAAAGATGAAAAAGAAAAGCATATAGATTTGTTATACCTCAAGGAAAGTGGTAAGGACCATTATTGTTGGATCAAAAACTTATGGAGGTTAGTAGGTAGACAAATTACAAAACACGAAAGCAAACGATTTCTGTGTAAAATGTGTTTGAATAGTTTTTACTCTGAAGAGAAATTAAAAGACCATAAAATATATTGCAGTGTTCATGGAGCAACCAAAATCGAAATGCCTAAGAAATATGATAATGTGTTACAATTTAAAAATTATCAGAACTCATTGAAAGTTCCATGGGCTATTTACGCCGATTTCGAATGCATGTTGCAAAAGATTTCAACCTGTCACCCGAATCCTGAGAAGTCTTATTTGAATGATACTGAAAAACATGAGCCAGTGAGTTTTGCCTATTACTTGAAAGATGTTGATAGTAAAAATTTCAGATTAGAGGAATATTTTGGTCCTGACGCTCCTAAAGTTTTTTATGAGAAAATAAAAGCAGATGCTTTAATGATAGCACAAGAATACTATGATAAAATTAAACCAATGAAACCTCTAACATCAGAAGAACGAATAAGCTATGAAACAGCCAAACAGTGTCATATTTGTGAAAGGAGTTTTGATGGTTCATTACCACCTGTGATAGAACAGAAAAAAGAATTATTAGAAAGAAAGCTAAAGTTGTTTTGTCAACAGAATCGATATGATTTCGAGTTGACTAAATGGACACATGAATATCAAATTAAAGAATGTGAAAACGAACTAAAATCACTTGTTGCTAAAATAGAATCAAATTCCCAAAAAGTCAGAGATCATTCTCATCTATCAGGTCAATACAGAGGTCCAGCTCATTCAATTTGCAATTTAGGCTACCAGAATCCTCGATTCATCCCAATATATTTCCACAACTTAGCAGGATACGATGCTCATTTATTTATTAAAGAATTTGGTACAGATGATGGGGAAATAAAGTTAATTCCAAATACTGAGGAAAATTATATCTCTTTTTCAAAGGTTTTAAAATACAATTCTGGTGAAGTGAATGAAAAGGGACAGCCATTTTACAACAAAATTGAGTTGAGATTTATTGACTCATTTAAGTTTCTATCTTGTTCTTTGGACAAACTAACTAAAAACTTGGACAGAGAACAATTTATGGAGACAAGGAGATGTTTCTCAAAAGAACATTTGGATTCTATAACTAGAAAATTGGCTTATCCGTATGAATATATGGATTCGACTAAAAAATATGACGAGTGTGAATTGCCTTCTATTGACAAATTTTACAGTGCTTTGACAGGTGAAGATGTTAAGAAAACTGACTATGAAAATGCGAAAGAAATTTGGAAAATATTTAATATAAAAAATTTAAGAGAGTTTACTCTACTTTACAACAAAATTGATGTCATGTTACTTGCAGATGTAATTGAAAACTTTAGAAATGTTGCTCTGAAAACATACAAGCTAGATCCTGCTTGGTACTATACAACGCCCGGATTTGCTTGGGATTGTATGCTCAAAATGACAGACCAAAAATTCGAATTGTTGACAGATTATGATATGAGTTTAATGATCGAAGCTGGAATTAGAGGTGGAATTTCGCAATGTAGTAACAGGTATTCAAAAGCAAACAATAAATACATGGGCGATAAATTTAAGAAACACGAGGAATCAATTTTTATTGAATATGTGGATGCAAACAATCTTTATGGTTGGGCTATGAGTAAATGTTTACCTTACGGTGGTTTTAAATGGGTTGATAAAAATATTGATGTTTTAAAAATTCCTGATAACTCACCCAAAGGATATATTTTGGAAGTTGATCTAATTTACCCAAAGGATCTGCATAATTTGCATTCAGATTTCCCTTTAGCCCCAGAAGGAAGGATTGGAACTGTGAAATTGCCGAAATTATTCACGACTTTATATGATAAGGAAAATTATGTTGTCCACTATAGGAATCTTAAAGATTACTTGCGATTAGGAATGAAGTTGACAAACATACATAGAGTATTAGAATTCGATCAGTCCGAATGGTTAAAGCCATACATTGATTTCAATACTAAATTGCGACAAGCGGCTACTAATGATTTTGAAAAGGACTTCTACAAATTAATGGTTAATTCGGTGTTTGGAAAAACTATGGAAAATATAAGAAATCGAGTAAACATTAAACTGTGCTCGAATGTGAAGCAAGTTGAAAATATGATAGCAAAACCCAACTTCGAGAGAGCCACAATTTTCACAGAGAATTTAGCTGCCATTCATATGAAGCGCACGAAACTCTGTTTTAACAAACCGATTTATATTGGCATGAGTATTTTGGACAATTCAAAATTATGTATTTATGATTTTTTTTATGATACAATTAAAAAGAAATATGAGGATAAAGTCAAACTGTTATTCACGGATACAGATTCTCTCATCTTAGAGATTAAAACCGAAGACTTTTATGAGGATCTAAAAGGTATGATTGACCACTTTGATACTTCCGACTATCCCAAAGATAACGTGTATCAGATACCTTTAGTGAACAAGAAAGTTTTAGGGAAGTTTAAGGATGAATTAAAAGGAGATATAATAGAACAGTTCGTTGGTTTGAGATCGAAGCTATATGCTTTGAAAATATTTGAAAGTGATGAAGAAATTAAAAGAGTCAAAGGTGTTAAGAAAAATGTCACGAAAAATGAGATACGTTTTGAAGATCTCAAAAAATGTTTGGAGACTAAAATACCTGTCTACAAAAAACAAAAACTGTTTAAAATCAGACAACATGAAATTTATACCATTGAACAAAATAAAAAGGCACTTTGCGCACTTGACGATAAGAGATACATTTTACCAAATGGGATCGATTGTTTGGCTCACGGACACTATGAAATCAATAAACCTAAAGACGAATTTCTAAAAAATGCATTACAAAATGACTTGGAAACATCATAAAACTAATATACCTGAAACTTATCAAATTTGAATCCCAAAGAAAGTCAAATTCTGAATTTATTTTGCTTCGTTTAAGTCAATAAGAGTCTTTCATATTATTTCAAACCGATAAATATCGGGTATATTCTTATAATTTTGTCAATTGCAATTCCTCTTCATAAACACCATCAGTAATATCTTCTAAATTATAATATACTACATTGGATCTTAAAACGTTTGAAACGGTAAAAATTTCTTTAGTCCAGTTAGTTTTAAATTTATTTTTGAAAATATACACATGAGTGGAAAGCCTCACTCGATCTCCAATTTCAAAGTTGGGTTTTGATTTCGATATTTTAAAATTATAAACAGTTGAGAGCAATTCCTTCTCATTTTGTTTGTTCACTTGGCTTGGTTTCATTTTAATCGTTCGGTGAAATGTGTTATTATATTTTGTTATTATTTTCGGTAGTGCATCAACCCATTTTAAATTACTATATACTATGGGTTTTAACTTATCTCCAAGAGTTCTATTAAATCTCTCTACAATGGAAGCCTTGTTTACAGTTCCTGTACTGTACATTTCAATGTCATATTTTCCTAAAACATTTCTCACTTGTTTATTGTAGAATTCCTTGCCTTCGTCGACATGAAATTTATTTGGTTTGATTGGTAAACTTTCCATAACTTTTTCCAGCGCTACAGCTACTTCAGCACCAGATTTTGATTTTAGAGGAACAGCCCAGGCGTACTTTGAAAAAGTATCGATTATATTTAAAATATACTTGTACCCATTATTTAACCTTAGAAGCTTCCTATAGTCGTTTTCTTTAATCTCTTTCCTTACATTCCTAAAATTATAATTGGGGTCTTTCACCTCACTTTTTGGTCTATAAAAAGTGTATATATCAGCTTGCAAAGTATCAAACATTCCTTTTTGAATGAATTGTCTCGTAGGAAACCGGACTCTGTATGGTTTAAACAGTTCAGCCAATTCAATAGTTTCAGGTGATTTTGATACATTATTCTTCTCTAAATTGCAAAGTCTGCAAAGAGAAATTCTCCTCCACCTGTTCTTTTTCTGTACAAATTTTGGTTCTCCAAAACTCCTAGTTTGCATCTTACAATTTCTACAGAAATCCATTTATTTAACATGAAATATTATTATTGTTATTTTCATGGATTGTTATCCTTGAAAATCAAATTCCAAAGGCCGATACGGTCTGCCTATGGTTGTTGAGTTAAATGTCGTTCAGAAGATTCCTGAACATATCATACCGCAAGCGTTTGTAAGACACAATATTAACATAGCAAACAGTACCTTCCGAAGTTCCAGTAGAACTGTCAACATTCTTGCTAAAATCAACATGCAGTACAATATTACTCTTAGAGTTGGAGATACTGTCTGGTTGCTTACTTAAATCAATCACGAAAATAGATTTGTGAGCTTTAAATTCACGCGGTGTAAGTAAATTATAATCGTCTCTTTTAAATACTCTTCTATAGTCTCTGAACATGTTGAAGGCTATCAAATAATCGTCATTTTCAAAATCTAAATCTGTCAGCTCTTCGGGATATCTTTTACCGTTGACCTCCACGTAAATATTTCTAACAAACTTGTGATCAAATTCTGAAGGGTTTGCTAGTTGATTATTAGACTTATCAGTTTGGAATGTTATCATAGCGAAAACGGGCGAGTTGAAATTTCTGTAAACGTTAGTGATGTCAAAGTTTAAGGTTTTTCCAGAAACATTTTTATGTTGGACGCATTGCCAAGTTTTATATTCAAAATCATAGGCATTGGAATCACCCAAAGACTTTAATAGTTGAATTTTTGCATTATCTTCATACTCAATTATTGGTACTCTGATGTAGAAGTTGGTGATAATGATTTTGCCTTCATCTGGTATTGTTTGTGTAGAGTCTGACTTCCATCTATATAAAGCATCATTATCAGTATTTCTCGTGAAATTTATTTCAAAGCCACCTTTAAAAATAGGAATATTTAAATCTTCAAAAAACCCTAGTCCGAAATCGGCTAGCTTTCCCAAAGTATAAAATTTTCCTCCACCACTATAATTTGATAAAGATCCTGCGGCTTCTGCTGCACTATTGTGATCTTTAGTATAAGTGACGTAATGTTTCATGGTGCTTGTAATACCAGGATAGTCAACCTCATCAATAATTTTGTTATGTTTTTTCACTTCAACAAAGCTGAACAAGTGTGGAATAAAATTGTCTATTAATTTAACGGTTGAATTGGCAGTGTAGTCAGAGTTAGTAGCTTTTTTATATTCTCCAGAAATGTAGAACTCGAAATTCTTCGATGCGAAATTTTCATTGTATTCAATTAGAAATGTAGTTTTTTTGTTTGGAACATTAAAGTTCATTTTTGATAAAGGTGAAAAATGTTTAAATTCTGCTCGAATAACCGAGTCATCAAAATTTTTGAACAGCTGTTCTGTCATTTATAATAGCAGAAATATTTTTTTTTTAAATTCTCGAACACGATAATTTACAATCTCATGGAAATCAAGACCATCTGACAGATATTTCAAAACTGCCAAACATAAATGTCCACAAATTGGTGGATCGTTATAATTTTGGATTCTATCTTCATTATATTGTAAATTGTCTTTTTTTAAGTATTCCACCAATTCTTTCGGAGGTCGAGCATTTCCAAAAGAATCAAAGTAAAATTTTGTGTTATCTCGTTTAAAATAACAGGTCCAGTGTGAGCCGGTTTGATATGAATTTTCCAAATTAATAATCCCACACTCAATTCTAAGCGGAATTCCAGGTAGCTCATCTTTCATGAAAATCCCACGAAAATGTTTAATTTTTAAGTTTGAGGCAATGCCAAGAATATCAAAATTACTTAACGGTTCGACTTTTTTTTTTAATCCCGTTCCTACTTTCTTTTTGTTTGAGCCTGTCCCAGTTTTAGGTTTTTTTAAACCACTACCTTTTTTCAGTTCCATTGCTCGGTTATGTCTTTTTATCTCTTCTATTTCCTTCCGTTTATTTTTATCTTCATCTATTGCTTTTACGACAGCAGCTCCTCCTCCCACTAAACTGCCTAATGCAGCTAGCCCAGCAAACACCAGAGGTAAAAATCCTCCTGAATGACTTTGTTTTTGGCGATTTGTCCCAGGTTGTTTCGTTCTATTTACTTTACGATTACGGTCCATTTTATAATAGTACAATTTTCAAAAGTTTTTTATTTCTAAAATGATTGTGATCTTAGCACCACCAAAATCAATTAATTCATTTCTTTCGTTGGTGATTTTCACTTCTATATCCTTAATTTTATTATGTTGAACTGGAAAATAGATAGGTTTAAGGCTTTCGTAAATTATTGGTTCTCTAAAATGAGCATTCATTTTGAAGGTTGTTATGATGTCGGTTTCTCCATCGATCACACTTTGGCCATTAGCAAGGTTGCAATGAACATTAATTGTATCAACAGGTAAAAAATTAGGGTAAGAATTTGGATAGCCTAATAATTTACAAATGTTATTTTTTCTCTCATAATTAATAGGTTTATCAGAATTATTTTCAAAATAGACCTGATTTTTTATTTCATTTACTCTAAGCGTTATTTGACAATTATTTTTGATGAAAGTTTCAATATCAAAGATATCATAGTATCCCTTTGGGATCAGTATTTGATTAGCACCGAAATAAAATATATTATTTTTATCTGTTACGTTTGGAATTAAATTGGTAGAGTAAAATGAAAGTAATGTAACATGAAAATTTTCATTTAAAAAATTGTGTTGAAAGTGATGTTTCAATATAGAATGATTACCTGTCAATTTGATTATCATCTTTGCTTTTATTAATTATAAATTTTTTTTTTTAATATAAATGGATACCTTTGGGAAACGCTCTCCTTTCAAAATGGAAGAAAAAGAACTGATGTCTTTAATACAACGATCTGAACAAAATTGTAAAAATGAGGTATTCGAGAAACTAACCGAACTCAAGACTGAATTGGATAAGAAAATAAAAGTACTCAAGACCGAATTGGATAAGAAAATCAGTGCAGTCGAAACAAAAACATCTGTACTCGAAACAAAAATACACGCACTCAAGACTGAACTGAAAAATACAAAGAAACCCTAGAAGCCAAACCTAAATCTAATGATATCTATTATAAATGGCTAAATTTAAAATAACTCCCATTCCCATGAAGTCTTTAAAGAAAACCGAAAACACGCTATTCCCAATGCCTCTAAGGTCTCTGATTGTTGGAAGCAGTGGTTGTGGTAAAACAACTCTACTTTGGAATATAATTACTAAAAATTGGTTGCCATACAAAAAACTATACGTTTTTAGTAAATCTATTGATCAACCAATATATGATAAATTAAGTCATTATTATGATGATATTCAAGAAGATGAACAAATAGCATACTTTTATGATAAATGTGAAGACATTGTTTCAGTAGATGATTGTGAATCGAACAGTCTGATTATTTTTGATGATTGTATTCTAGAATCTCAATCTCCAATTAAGGAATATTTCGTCAGAGGAAGACATAAAAATATTTCTTGCATGTACATCAGTCAATGTTTCAGTTTGGTTGATTTGAAAACAATAAGAAACAATTTGAATTATTTGTGTATTTTCAAACAGAATGAATGTTACATAAAATCGATTTACGATAACATTGTCGGCAGCGATATGACGTTGAACGTTTTCAGAACGTTGTGTCATCGTTGCTGGAAACGTGATTATGGATTCCTAACGATCGATCTATCAAGAAAAATGAACGAAGGTCGATATAAAATCATGTTTGAAGAGGTGATTGAAAAAAAATAATCCCTAATATAAATGGATGGCACAACTATTAGATTGAATTTAAAAAAGAAATTTCAAGACGCTGTAAAGCGTGAAATGCACGAAAACAATGAAAAAGTAAAGGAGCTTTCAAAAAAGCTGGTTGCTGAAAATGTCGATGGTTTTGATAAAGAAGCGATTGATTCAAAGAAAACCAAACTATCGTTTGAAGACGTTCAGACAATTCAGAATAGTAAAGACGAGTTGAAAAATAAGTTTAAACAAGAACGAGTCGATGAAATTAATAAGATTGATTTACAAAAGAAATTATATAAACCCATCACTGATGCTTTGATTAAGGTTGAGTCCGCGGTTAAAAAAGTTGATGAAGATATGAACAAAGTGGTTGAAAAAAAACAAAATTTAGCCCTTGAACCTTCCATGATCGTGAAAGCACTAGTTGATTCGGATACTCAAACACCAAAAACAATAAACATAGGACCGATAGCTAAAAAATATGTTGCCCGTTTGCTTGATCCAGTTTTTGGTGTTTATTATGATCCTGTTACGAAAACTCACAAAATCGGTAAAGAGGAAGTAGACATTAGGGATGATGATATAATTATTATGAATAAAAGATATAAAGGAACACCAGGATTTTGGCGGTTGATAACATACAATGAAGCTCCAAACCCAGAACTTTACACTAAAGAAGATCTCAATAATTATGTTGACGTTTTAAATAAGACCGATGCTATGTATCAGAACAATGACAAAACAAAAAATAAACCAAAATCAAGCAAAGGAGACAAATGGCTGTCTTTGGTATCAAATATTTGGAATAGTCGCAACATCAGAACGGGAAGCGGGCTTATCCATTATAGTGACAATCAAGTTGAATATAAATACGTAAGGAACTTAAATGAGTTGATGAACCGACTGTGCTATATGCGTAGCCAAGAGGAAGCTGGAAACAACAATTTCCATAATGAAAAACTCGGTATTGTTCGCTTTTTTACGAGTGAGTTGGAAAATATCATTGACTCACCTAAAGGAACTGAATATTTGATTAGATTTGTGTCTATTCTACCCAAAAGTGTTCTGAATGAAGGCTCTGGGATTTTTAACAAGATTTTAAATAGCTTACCTTTCGAGTTACATGTCCCCAGTTATAATTTTCTTGGTCCTGGTACACGCTTAGATGAGAGACTTGAGAGAGGTGATAAACCTATTAATAAATTAGATGCTGCTGCTTTAGATCATGATATTTTCTATAAACATCATAAATCGACTAATGACAGACACAAGGCTGATGAAGTTTTGGAAAATAAAGCGTGGGAAAGAGTTTTAGCTCCTGATGCTAATTTAAAAGAAAAATCTGTCGCTTGGTTAACAACAAATGGTATGAAATTAAAGAGAAAATTTGGACTCGGTTTAAAATTTTGAATCGTCCCAGCAAGCAAATAAAATTAAAAAATATATATGTATATTATAAACAATGGAATTCAAAACTTTACGATCTTACATTCGTTGGCAACACATGCCTGAGTATTATCTATCTCAACTCGTCGATAATGTTAAATTAAACAGGGAGCATATTTTACAGTTGAGTCGATTTATAGAATGGGATAAATTCTCTAAGTATCCTGATCTGACCGAGGAATTTCTAGAACTTTGTTATCCGTTTCTGGAATGGAAATATGTGAGCAGGTTCAATAAATATCTAACTTTGAACTTCATCAGAAATCATCTGGCCGCATTCAATAAATGTTGGGATGAAATTTCTCGGTATCAAACCCTCGATGAAAATGCCATGACCGAATTTGCAGATCTGCTGAATTGGAGGCTTGTCTCACGATATCAAACAATGTCCCCAGAATTCATAATAAAATATAAACACCGTGTTGATTGGAACTATATTGAAAACTATCAAAATGTTTCATCAGATTTTGTAAAAAATAATCGTCCCAATGTGGATAATTAGCCCTAAGAGGTTCGTTTGTTAAGTATTCAAATCAAAATGGTTTGAATAATAAATGGAACAGTATTTGCAAAAGCAATTGTTAATTTTTAGACAAAGTTATAACTTCTATTTTAGAATAGGAATTTCACTTTCATTGTTGAAATCTGCGTTCAGTGTGTTAAGTTTATCGGGTTATTTTTTCTTTCCTCTCACATTGCTAACTTTAATAACTGGTTGTTTAGAAATTTTAGAAAAATCCTTGAAAATCTCTGAGAGAGTTGAAGAGTATAAACATGCTTAC
>VMOF01000024.1:6725047-6750047 GCA_011764245.1 Trialeurodes vaporariorum | reverse complement strand
ACCTGCTAGATGTTATGGTAAACTTGACCAGAAGTATGGTACATTTACCGATACTTTGAGTAAATTCGACATGCAATTAGGTAACATCACCTAGTGCCTAGTCAAAACATAGTATACTCCTGGTTAACATTACCATAACATCTAGCAGGTGCCAAAATCACGTATCCGTATGGTTATTTTCACCGTAGTTTTTTTTTTTTCCGTGTAGAGTAAAAGTTTGCAAGAATTGGAATTTAAAAACTGTCCTCTTTCTGAGTACAAACTGTACTTGGAGAGTCACATCGAATACTCAAAGTACAAATCAGGCTCGGAACTTGAGTCCCATTTGCCAAACTCTGATGCGCAACTCATTGCCTTTCTGAACTTTTGTTTGAACTTTCGGATCCCAACATTTGTCGAGCTTTTAAAACTTGAAAAATTGATCAAATGAAAGCGTAGGAGAAGTGGGGCGTAGATTTGCTGTAAATGTGGACTTTGCTAGTTTTGATACTCCATACGCTTGATATCTCAATTAATACTATAAAACTGATCGCAACTGATTTGCTGTAATATGTGGACTTTGCTAGTTTTGATACTTCATACGCTTGATATCTCAATTAATACCAAAACTGATCGCAATAAAGTGGCAATCATTATAATTTTCCTAACCTTTACATTAGAATCAAACATCAAACTTGAAATCAGTTAACTGTGCAACTGACTCTGAGGAAACACTTCAATCCAGCTGCATTTTCAAGCTCTGTTCCATGTCGAGCATAAACCCTCTACCGGATTGAATTAATAAGATCTAAATTCTCACCGCGCGCGCGATATCAACAACCACTCTCGTGTTTATTTTTCATAAATCAAATGAGGTTAAAACACCGTAAGACCGCAAACTCCGGCAAACTTTCCACGTGATTTACCTCGTTTGGATAAACCGATGTGTCGCAAACTGATTCCTAACCACCCTCAACATTTCGTAACCTGTAAACTACAAGTTAAGGTACCGCGTCGCTTTGGATAGCTTATGCGTTCTGAAAAAAAAAAAAACAAACAAAAAAAAACAAACAAAAAAAAAAACAAAAAAACAACTTATCCGCTCCGTTTTATCGAGTGAAATGATAACGGTGGAGAACTCTTTCTGGGTGGTGAAGGGGAAGACATAGCAGAAGTAGGGGAGGATGGAGAAAGGATTTAAGCAGGAATGAAGAGAGGGGTAGAGAAGAAAGAGTCACATGAAGACAGAGAGCGAGAGAGACGGAGAGAGAGAGAGATAGAGAGACAGAGAGAGAGAGAGAGAGAGAGAGAGAGAGAGAGAGAGAGAGAGAGAGACAGAGAGAGAGAGAGAGAGACAGAGAGAGAGAGAGAGAGAGAGAGAGAGAGAGAGAAAGAGACAGAGACATAGACAGAGAGAGATAGAGAGACAGGGAGAGAGAGAGAGAGAGAGAAAGAGATAGAGTGATAGAGAGAGAGAGGGGGGAGGGAGAGGGAGAGAGAGAGAGGGCAACAACACTTGAAAGTTGTGTCTGGCAGAAATATTCGTTTTAATTTGGACAACCTCACCCAGCAGATCAGGGCTGGAATGCTGTCTCCGTGAATTTCTTATTTCCTGCTCGGATATATGCAAGTAATGCTGGATGTGAATTCGGAGAGCGCTTCTCCGCTCACAGTGTAGTTGGATGTTGAAACTTATTCTCCTCCTCCCCCCCCCCCATTCACCCGTCCCCTTTCCCAACCCCCAATCTTTTTTCGCCCCACCCCACCCCACTCCCTCTCATTCCTCCCTTTTTTTTTGTCTTCGCGACCCTCCGTTCACCCCGCCGCCACCGGTCTGTCTCCCCCTTACATCTCTCAGGAAAAAAAAAAAAAAAAAAAAAAAAAAAAGAGTTTTGCTTTACTTCTACTCTACCATTTGTTTACTTTATTTCAATTATATTTATCTTATTTGATGCCAACTTTTTTTCAACTCTCGGCGCTCTCCTTTTATTTTAATAATAGTCGTGGTCTTGACCTGCCGGCTTGTTGAGCTCCCAAAATCGTTCCCGTATCCCCTTTTTCAACCCCCCCCCCTCACGTTCTTTTTTTCCTCTTACACATATTCACCTTATATCTTTCTAGTTTTTTTTTTTGCTCCTTTCCTTGTCAAGCCCCCCCTCCCCCCTGCCCTCCGCTTTTCCCCTCCCTTCACTATAAAATGGCATAAGAGTGATATTTGAGAGGAATCTTTTAGAATAACGGGCTTTAGGGTGAATAAAAGTTGCCTCCGTGCGATTTTCTGCGTTGAGGTTTCGAATACAGTGATGCTGCATTGGTGGAGACGTCTAGTCAGAAAAGTATATGTTACAAGTCAAAATTAATGGGTGCTAAGCAGCTAAACTAAGCTGAAACATCTTAAGCAGTTTTTTATAGAAAATGTATTTTACCACGTAAAGGAATATTTTGAATCATCAAAAAGGAACAGGAGCACTTAAACTTGCAATAAATGCGTTATCCATAATTATTCACTATGATTATGTTAGCTTTTTGTGTTTATTGTATTACGTATTATATTATGTACGTATATACTTATTTCTAACTTGACTTGTACCAAGCCTTCCACAAGGCTAAATCGTATGTAATAAATAAAATAAATAAAAAATAAATAAAATAGCAGTGGTGAGCAGCGTGCTATTTGGCAACGACGTTGTATTTTGTCCGTTTAAACCCGTATATGAAAGGTCGAATGAGAATTGGTCCACCCAACATCCAATATCTTGACGTTTTTTTATGCGTTTAAATGGACGAACTGCAACGTTGCCAAATTGCAAGCTACTATACATAGCGTATCCCAGTATGGCGCAGTGATGCGCCATTGATATAGCTATAGGAGAAAACATTGTTCAAATCATTGAGTCATTTATACACTTTCAGCTTTACTCAAATGAAATATAGTGATCTTTGTGTGAAACTATTCTTTATTTCAAATCTGGAAATGATGGATCCGAAATTAGATGTGTCAGGGTTTCAAGCTGTTGTCGCTAAACATTAAGAGTTTCTCATTATCAATATCGAGATCAGATTCAACGTAGCGCAGTTTTGCTATAAAATAAGGAAAGCACTGAAAGTTCAAAAATCCATTCCTCAACTTAAAGAAAGCTTTTAAAAAGCGATATATACATTCATGTTAGCAACGTTACGTTTGGTCCATTTGAACCCAAGAAAAATATCGCACTTCAGCGTGCAGTAAACAGCCTCCAAATGGGGCTGTTACATACTTTTGCTATGAGCAGGCGCGGATTTACCATTACGTAAAATACGCAACTGCGTAGGGCCTCAGACCTAAAGAGGGCCTCATTTTTCGAAGGAAAGAAAAGAGAGAAAAAAAGGGAAAGAAGAAAAAGAAGGAAAGGGAGAAAAGGAAGAAGAGAAAATAAAGGGACGGCAAAGGGAAGGGAGAAAATGACGGAAATAAAATGATTCGATTTGAGATTTTTTGAGACCCCCGTCCCCCCTCTCCAAACCCGCAATGACGATGCCCAGCAGGCTGATTCTCCCTATTTGGACGAGACGAGACGAGATAGGAAGTAACGATGAATGCCATTGGTTTAAACGGCGTCACGTGACAGATTTGAAGTAATTGGCGCAAGCTCCGAGTCATGATTTTGAAATTCATGACTCGGAGCTTGCCATCAAGGATCATCAATGACTCCAAATCTGTCACGTGACGCCGTTTAAACCAATGGCATTCATCGTTACTTCCTATCTCGTCTCGTCTCGTCCAAATAGGGAGAATCAGCCTGCAGGCCCCTGAATATCTATACCGTCACGGAGATAGAGGGAGGCCCCCATAGTTTGAGGAGTAAAATAAAATATCGCAAAGAGTTTGGCTTCTAAAGCCGGTCGTTTTTTCAAAACCTACCCCGTTTTATTCAATATCTTGGGCTCTTGTGATAGTCCGAGGTGTCCTTTTCGATATAAGTAAGTATCAAAAAGGTGGGTCAATATACACCGTTTTTGAAAAAAAAAAGAGGCAAAAGTTCTATTGATTTTCAAAAATTGAAGGTATTTTGCATTTGTGCCGCCATAGGGTGGGAATGACCCACCTTCTCAATGCTGACGCATTGAGAAGAACATATCAGACTTTCAAAAGGACCGGAAGGTATTGAAGAAAAACTGGTAGGCTTTCCATCAACAACAATGACGCCCAAAAGGCATCGCGGCTCTTGTTGCAATCTTTGAAAAATGAAATTTATTAAAATATCGTCTGAGAGAATCTGACTTTTCAAAATTTCTGGGGAAGGCCCCCAGACTCATTTTTATAAGGAACTGACCCGTAGATCCCGCATAATATACAATACATTTATTCAGAGGCTGTTTTGCCCCTTCCCTCCCCCTGAGAGAGAATTTCAAGTTTACGCCATGGAGTGGAGCGGAATACTTATTACATTGACTTCAGGAAGGAGTTGTTCTCCTTTTAGATTTCCAAGTGACTTTCAACTATATGAGGAACCGTTTACCTAAACCTGATCAACCTTTTTGATACAGAAAAATATCAGCTTTATCTTGCTGAAAAGAAAACAAATTCCTTCATTTCTGAAAAATGGAGAAAATGTTCGTAAAATCCAATACGACTTCTGTATGTCCAGTGCAATCTCACTTTTACGCCACTGGAGTGATAGTATGAGTGATAAAATATGATAAACACGTACCACTTTAGCTGAACTAACATAGTTGAAAATAAAGTATTCGATATTTTTGAAATTTTCGGGGGAGAACCTTCCCATACTCCTACTGTTTGAAAAATCTCCCAGACACCCCACCCTGCCTCTGTGGGGCCTCAAATTTAGGGTTAAATCAGGTTTGAAGAGATGTAAATCCGCCACTGCGCACCGCCAAAAATATTTTAAATGGAAAACAACCTCTTACGAGAAGCTCTCTTTGGTAGGCCTTTAGTCGCTGACAAGGCGCAGGGCTCTAAAAACGTCCCTTCTGCTCTTCCGGGGCACCGCCCATGTAATTTTAAAAGGGAAAACAGACTTTCGAGCAGACCTGTTATTTTTGTAGGCTTTTAATAGCTGACAAGGCGCAGGGCTCTCCAAACGTTCCCTCTGCTCTTCCGGGGCACCGCCAATGTAATTTTAAATGGGAAAACAGACTTACGAGCAGACCTGTCATTTAGGTGAGCTTTTAATCGCTGGCAAGGCACAGGGCTCTCAAAACCTACCCTCTGCTCTTCCGGGGCAACGCCAATGTAATTTTAAATGGGAAAACAGACTTACGAGCAGACCTGTTATTTTTGTGGGCTTTTAATAGCTGACAAGGCGCAGGGCTCTCAAAACCTCCCCTCTGCTCTTCCGGGGCACCGCCAATGTAATTTTAAATGGGAAAACAGACTTACGAGCAGACCTGTTATTTTTGAGGGCTTTTAATAGCTGACACGGCGCAGGGCTCTCAAAACGTCCCCTCTGCTCTTCCGGGGCACCGCCAATATAATTTTAAATGGGAAAACAGACTTACGAGCAGACCTGACATTTAGGTGGACTTTTAATAGCTGACACGGCGCAGGGCTCTCAAAACGTCCCCTCTGCTCTTCCGGGGCACCGCCCATGTAATTTTAAATGGGAAAACAGACTTTCGAGCAGACCTGTTATTTTTGTAGACTTTTAATAGCTGACAAGGCGCAGGGCTCTCCAAACGTCCCCTCTGCTCTTCCGGGGCACCGCCAATGTAATTTTAAATGGGAAAACAGACTTACGAGCAGACCTGTCATTTAGGTGAGCTTTTAATAGCTGACAAGGCGCAGGGCTCTCAAAACGTCCCCTCTGCTCTTCCGGGGCACCGCCCATGTCATTTTAAATGGGAAAACAGACTTTCGAGCAGACCTGTTATTTTTGTAGGCTTTTAATAGCTGACAAGGCGCAGGGCTCTCCAAACGTCCCCTCTGCTCTTTCGGGGCACCGCCAATGTAATTTTAAATGGGAAAACAGACTTACGAGCAGACCTGTCATTTAGGTGAACTTTTAATCGCTGGCAAGGCACAGGGCTCTCAAAACCTCCCCTCTGCTCTTCCGGGGCACCGCCAATGTAATTTTAAATGGGAAAACAGACTTACGAGCAGACCTGTTATTTTTGAGGGCTTTTAATAGCTGACACGGCGCAGGGCTCTCAAAACGTCCCCTCTGCTCTTCCGGGGCACCGCCAATATAATTTTAAATGGGAAAACAGACTTACGAGCAGACCTGTTATTTTTGTGGGCTTTTAATAGCTGACAAGGCACAGGGCTCTCAAAACCTCCCCTCTGCTCTTCCGCGGCACCGCCAATGTAATTTTAAATGGGAAAACAGACTTACGAGCAGACCTGTCATTTAGGTGGACTTTTATTCGCTGTCAAGGCGCAGGGCTCTCAAAACGTCCCCTCTGCTCTTCCGGGGCACCGCCAATTTAATGTTAAATGGGAAAACAGACTTACGAGCAGACCTGTTATTTTTGAGGGCTTTTAATAGCTGACACGGCGCAGGGCTCTCAAAACGTCCCCTCTGCTCTTCTGGGGCACCGCCAATGTAATTTTAAATGGGAAAACAGACTTACGAGCAGACCTGTTATTTTTGCGGGCTTTTAATAGCTGACACGGCTCAGGGCTCTCAAAATGTCCCCTCTGCTCTTCCGGGACACCGCCAATATAATTTTAAATGGGAAAACAGACTTACGAGCAGACCTGTCATTTAGGTGGACTTTTAATAGCTGACACGGCGCAGGGCTCTCAAAACGCCCCCTCTGCTCTTCCGGGGCACCGCCCATGTAATTTTAAATGGGAAAACAGACTTTCGAGCAGACCTGTTATTTTTGTAGGCTTTTAATAGCTGACTCGGCGCAGGGCTCTCAAAACGTCCCCTCTGCTCTTCCGGGGCACCGCCCATGTAATTTTAAATGGGAAAACAGACTTACGAGCAGACCTTTTATTTTTGTGGGCTTTTAATCGCTGTCAAGGCGCAGGGCTCTCAAAACGTCCCCTCTGCTCTTCCGGGGCACCTCCAATGTAATTTTTAATGGGAAAACAGACTTACGAGCAGACCTTTTATTTTTGTGGGCTTTTAATCGCTGTCAAGGCGCAGGGCTCTCAAAACCTCCCCTCTGCTCTTCCGGGGCACCGCCAATCTAATTTTAAATGGGAAAACAGACTTACGAGCAGACCTGTCATTTAGGTGGGCTATTAATCGCTGGCAAGGCGCAGGGCTCTCAAAATGTCCCATCTGCTCTTCCGGGGCACCGCCAATGTAAGTTTAAATGGGGAAAACAGACTAACGAACTGACTTGTCATAATGATGATGGTTCGTTTCAATCGCTGACAAGGTGGAGGCCTCCTATTCCTCCTCTTTCTTGGGGAAAAATGTTCCAGACACCACATCCTGCTGCTAGGGGGCCTCAAATTCAAGGTTGCGTATAGGGCTTCAAGAGATGTAAATCCACCTCTGGCTTTAATCGATGTAACAGTTGATTCTGGTTTAAAATCCTCAAAACATAACGATGGAAGCACTAATTACTTCCGAAATTCACTCCTAAACCCAATGACCGCTCTGTTATTTGCGCGAGTGCGAAATGGTGGCTGAGGGCAGTAATAATGGGAGATTCCTTTCTTAATTTCGTCACTATCTCTATTATGCTGACTAGGATGATTCACAGAGTAATTATTAGTCATCAGAGTATTGATCCACATCCGATGAATGGTACTGTGACACCTAGTGACAGCAGCGTCAAATGAGAATGAGAGTCATCTCTTATTAGTCAATTCTTGATGGAGTTACAGTATTGTTAGATGGGAACATGGGCGCACCCAGGGGGGGCCAAGGGGGCCAAGGCCCCCCCATAGGAAGAAAAAAAAGGAGGAAAGGAAAGGAAAAAGGAGGAAAGGAAAGGAAAAAGGAGGAAAGGAAAGGAAAAAAGGAGAAAAGGAAAGGAAGAAATGAGGAAAAGAGAAAGAGAGAAGAGAAAAAGAAAAGATGGGAAAGGAAATGAGTTCAAACAAAGAATCAATGTCATGAAACATATTTTTCCTTGGAGGAACACATCTTTCCCGGTAGCAATGTCCTTAATTGTTAATTTCGCTCGATTTTCTTCTGAAATCTAGATTTCCTGAAGACTCCTTCTTTCTATCAGCACGATGAAGATTTTTCCGTAATAACAGCATAGTCTCGGAAAATCTCATTTTTCTCAAGAGTTAATTCAATATAGTTTCTGAATAGAAGTAGCCTAATTTTGCGTCTAAGAAGAGCTAAATTTTCAACATTTTCCGGGGGAGGACCCCCAGACCCCCCCATATGAAATGCAAATTTGGCCCCCCCCCCCCATATAGAAATCCTGGGTGCGCCCATGGATGGGAAGCTCCCATTATTACTGCCCTCAGCCACCATTACACTCGCGCAAATGAAAGCGTTCAATGAGTTTAGGAGTAGATTCCGGACATTTTTAGTGCTGCCATCGTTATTTCAAGAGGTTTTTACACCAGAAAAGACTAATCTAATGTTTAGGGCAAAAATGTTCAACAGCCTCATTGACTTTTTTCAAGTGTTTAAAAAGTAACTTTGCCAAGTAGATCGTTGAGATTACGTATCTCTCTTTTAGTGTTCTAAATTGATTGATATTACGACTCGATAAAAAAAATCGATTCAAATAACAGTTTTCAAGCATCATCTTGCTAAAAGTGGCGTCAACTGCAATCAGGCAACCCTGTTTTTCATTAATTTAAATCCATGCAAAATATCGATCAGAAGTATAGCTCTGTGCACCCTAATAAGTTTACCTTTTTCACGGATTTAAACATACGTTTATTCTAAGCTGCCAAATTGCACGTGACGCGCCTCTGCGCACTTGAGCTCGTTTCAAAGGATGAGGCGGAAAAAACTCATTTGATAATCTTTGGAGTTTTTATTATTTGTTTTATTAACAATAGCGCAACCAGGATCTCCTCAATTTCTCTCATTTACTTACCCTATGAATGTATAAAAGTTGAAAAAGATTAGAAAGAGGGCTTTCTATCCCCTTGTCTACTTGTTAGACATACGTCATTCAATGGAGAAAAGAGGGATAAGCAGTCATTTATGGAACTTCAGCTAATTTGTCTGTATTATTACAGCATTATTTCAAAAGTCGCCACGGTACACTCCGAACCCTTTCGCGATCGACACGTTGGTCGGTCCTGTCTTTGACCAATGTCCAATAAGTCAACCATTAATACTCCGCTCACTCTTGATATAAACTTTACCGAAGATTATGATCTTTCACCCAACTATTTCCAGTGCAATAGGTTAGTTGCACTGTCAACAGAATCGACTTTTGATGCTTGATTCTTATAAGATTATGCCGAGAAATAACAATGAGTTTTGTTCCATCGAAATCCGTTCAGAAATAAGCGAGATATATCCATTTGAAAATGACGACATTATTGTGTCATTTCGTCGTCAAGTTTGGACCGACTTATTTGCACTATAGCTATGCAGACCTGTGCAGTGCTGCCAACCACTTTGCTCACGAAAGCTCGCCGCCGTATTTCATTTCATTGTTTATGTTCGTAGTTGTTGCTGTGTCCGTGGCTATAGTGTTATCAGAGTGTGTTTTATTATTATTTATCATTTCTTCACGGTAAAGACGGATTTTAAAGTTAGATAGTTTGAAATTTCTTTAGCAATCGTCGTTTTTTTTTAAAATGACTCAACATCACTGCATCACTGCACGCTTGGTGGAAAGATACACGGGTGGCGGACAATGGCGGAAAACGACGAAATGACGCAATAATGTCGTCATTTTCAAATGGATTTATCTCGCTTATTTCTGAACGGATTTCGATGGAACAAAACTCATTGTTATTCTCTTGGCAGAATCTATAAGAATCAAGCGTCAAAAGTCGATTCTGTTGACAGTGCAACTGACCTATAGGAGGTAAACTTTGGGGAAACAGTACCCGACCTTTTTTTCCACTGCATGGTGGGACGCATAAGATTTAGTTAGTAAAAAGGAGAACGACACAAGTACTAAATCAAGTAAATTAAAAACAAACAACTCACTTGCGCGAATACAATAATTTTTAAGATCGGACGCGTTTCGCGCGGGTACGGTCGGGCATCATCAGCAACTGGTTGCGAAGTGCGTTCGGTGTATTGGCCCGTCGGCGGTTGTTATTTTCCCCTCCTCCCCTCCAACCTTCATCTAAAGGGTTAACAACTTTGAAGAGTGGGTTTTGGGCACCTCTTGTATCTAAATTAAAGTTGCGGTGTTTGTACTTATGAATAATAATATTTTCGCAAGTTGTGAGTTGAAATTTTTTGATTACTTCCTTAAGATTCGCATAAGATTAGATTTGATACACAGCTTATCACGATCCGTCACTGCACTCTGGTTCTGCCATAAGCTAGAAGTGCAGACAACTATTCAAGGGAAAGGGAAGGGATGGGGGGGGTTCTGATTACGCACTGATCGCTCGCTCCTTGTACCCCCTTCCCCTTCCGTCCCACGCGCACACACGCACAATCGCACGCGCAGGATACGCGCGTTATCGGTGCACGCGATCTCTCTCTCTCTCTCTCTCTCTCTCTCTCTCTCTCTCTCTCTCTCTCTCTCTCTCTCTCTCTCTCTCTCTCTCTCTCCGTCTCTTCCGTATTCTTCTCCTTGGATTGGCAACGAAATGAGGAACACGTGAGTCATTTGCAACACCTGCGTTTCCCCCGGGAAAATAACTTTAAAATTTTATTCCCCCCTACCCTCTTCGCCACACCACACCACGCTCCGAAACCGACACTCCGCACAGCTGATCAAAAACATGGATTTTCCGGGCATGAAAAATTGTTCTTTTATTTTTCTTTAAAAACATCTCATCGTTGATATTTTTATACAAAACCTTGTTATTTTGACTCTATTAAAGCTATCAAATGAATGGTTTTACACATTTTTAAGTTACCTTAATGTTGAATTGTTAGTAATCTTGATCCCCCCCCCCCGAAATTTGGTCAGGGAGAGTCCTTCTTTCGATCCTATTGTGCGCCGCTCCACGCCACCGTTTGTTCCAATTTTAATGTACTCCTTCGCAAGTCTTTCTCTCGTCCCCCCCCCCCCCCAATGTTCGGATCTTAAACGATTTTAGACTCATTTTCTCCTCTTTGATAACAATCTCCCCTTCGCTCTCCCCCCTCCCCATTCGCTCGCCCACTCCTTCATCTCAATGAACCCCCCGGAGTTTCGGTCGTACACATCTGAACTGAACCCTTTTCCGCCTGCAGTCAAACCCATTCTCGAACACCCCCCCCCCCCCTCGCCCAAATACTCCGGAGACATTAATATCTCAGCTTTTCGTCATAATAATAACCTTATAGTCTTTCCTTTCACGATCGTTTAATGGCCACCAGCGAAGCGGTGCTGCCTGCTGCCATTCAT
Organism: Trialeurodes vaporariorum; assembly: GCA_011764245.1. NCBI lineage: Eukaryota > Metazoa > Arthropoda > Insecta > Hemiptera > Aleyrodidae > Trialeurodes > Trialeurodes vaporariorum. The sequence continues at coordinate 6,738,665 of VMOF01000024.1, read as the reverse complement.
GACTTGTCGCACGGTTAATGAGTAGCGGCTCGTGCCGTTTGACAACCATATTTTTTTGCCATTTTAACCTATGCAAAAGAATCGATTTCTCAGGGATTCAAAGGAACCCCTGAGATCGATTATTTTATGTAGGTTTAAATGGAATGAAATCGCTGTTGTCATTTTGCACGCCCTGCCTTTGCGATTAACGTTGGTGAAGTGTGAAATTCGGCAACGTTACATTTTGCTAATTCAAAGGACCTTAACCCCTTATGGACCAAGCCCGAGTATATTCGTTTTTCCTCTCTAGTCTATTGCACATTGCTTCGATCTTTATTCCTGATAAATGCGATTATCGATGAGAACACTAACAAGATAAGTTGATGTCGGGCGCCTTCAATTTATCGTATAGGCAATTCCAACTCCCCCAAGTACGAATAGTTAACTACCTTCTTTTTATAAACAGAGGAGTGCGGTGTTTTTTTGAAATAACCTGCGGGCCGATCATTGACTTTATCGTTAAACCGCCGATCGTTAAAACTGTCTACGAGTGATGTTATTGGTCGAATCTGTAAAACTTAGCTGTTGCTATGGTAACCATCATTAAGAGTCTCGTTTTATAAAGACTATTCATGAGTAATCTTTAAAAAACGGACACTGTAACGATGGTTACCATAGCAACGGCTAATTTTTACAATATTCGACCAATAGAATCATTCAGACACAGTCGGTTTAAAGATGAAGTAAATGATCGGCCCGCTGCGGTCCTTAGAGGGTTAAAGTAGGTCATATTCGAGGGTGTTCATTGTTCAACGTACTCACTCCCAATAACTCAATATTTTTTGTGGGTGTGATACAGTGGAGGACCTAGACATTTTTTCTGGAGGGAGCACGCTTGTGAAATTTGAAATTTAAAGCGTCGGAAGAAGCAATTTTAGGATATTTTCCGAGGGAAAAAGGCGAAATGTAAGGTTTCTGGGGGGCGTGCCTCCGTTCCCCCTCCCTGGATCCGCCATCGGTGTGATACATTTTTGGGTAATAATTGCGTGAAAAATACGTAAAATAATTGCATTTAACCATTTTTGCTGATAACTTTAAAAAATTAGAGCGAGGAAAAATATAAATAGCAGTGGCCCGTTATAGTTGATGATCAGGACGTAAACTCAAGAATACTAATCCTGCGACTGAAAGTGTACAAACAATTACCCAAATTGATTTACCGTTGTGTAGAGATTATAAGTGGGAAGATCCACTATCTAACACTTTGATAGACTAACACTTCGTCCATTTTTATTTTTCTTTGGTTAAAATAAATTTTTTTCATCTTCGCCGTATGACTCAACATTGTTGCTATTCTGGGCGCCGTATCATATACGTAAGAGTGTCTCAAAAGTACTGAGACTGATGTTGTAACTTCTGAACTTAACAAGCTGTAGCGATCTGATCTTGATTACGTATGAAAGCTCAGCTCATTTGTTGAAAATTGAGTACAATAAAAGCACATTTGCTGCCAAAATTGACAAAATTTATGACAGTTAGAAAAGAAAAACAAATTTGATCCCCTTCGGTTTTGCTAGCGAATATTTTCTCGCAGCGATGAAAGTGTTTTCGTCAGAGGAATCAACCAATTAGCTTAATCAGTCTCATATTGAATGGGTCTGTTGCGTACTTTTGCTACATCAATATAACTCATTGTTTCTAACGTAAAATTCTGCGAAAATAACGATGGGCACATTAAAAACTTTCAAAATCCACTCAATAACTCAGAAAATACCTTCCATTTCAAACAACCTGCGCTACACGAGACACTATATCACCGACTTATAATTACATAGATGGAACCATCTTGTTTATGGAATAAACAGAACTTACAAACATTGGAATGTTTCGTTTAGATGCGTACATTTCTTATATTATTTTGTAATCTTTGTTAACCGAAAAGACCAGACAGCAAATGCAGCCAATAGTTCATGTATTTAGAACGGAATTCCATCATTTTGTAGTTACGATGTTGTTTACCTATGCACGGTGGTTCCGTCTATGTAGTAGTATACCGGTGTAAATAGTGTCTAGTGTAGCGCGGGCTGTTTGAAATTGAAGTGATTTCCTGAATTAATGAGTGGATTTTGAACCTTTTTAATGTGCGCATCAATATTTTGGTCGAATTTTACATAAGAATCAAGCTTCGCTATATTGTTGTAGCAAAAGTATGCAACAGACCCATTAGACGACAATAGTAATGTTTATAAGCCATATTTTTGGTGTTTTTGGGATTAAGTGATTAGAAAAAGTGCATCGGATAGATTAGTCCTTTGTTTTTTTTTGGTTCGAGAAAATATTCGTTAAATCCGTAGGGCGTCAATTTTTCCCCCTTTTCAAATTGTCATTACTTCGTAAATTTTTAACCAAATGTGCTCATGATGTTGGTCTCAATCGAAAGCAAATGAGTCAATCTATCAAATAAAGTTACCAACACATCGCTAATAATATGTTTAGTTTTGAAGTTACAGAAACAGTCTCGGTATAGTTTTGGGACACCCCTTGTATGATCCAACCGCATTTTAAGTTATATAGTTCTCAAACACAAGTGTTTAATATCCTGCCATCTTTACGTAAACGCTTGATGGGTTATGTTGCCTTATCTGCAGCTTATTTAAGTTCGAGCGAATGTGCATGCGGAGGTTTAATGCATTTAAGGGTTTCCGCGGAGGAAACTTTGACACTCACCACGCATTGGCCCCTTTTTCTATCCTTTTCTATCGCATGTGTTCAAATGGCCGCTGAGAGAGATATATAGATATACACATGCGAATTCCTGGATCCGCACCCATGCGGAATAGACATAATACTCTAAGAAAGTCAAAAGCTAATAAAAAATCTATTCTCGGCATACGGTATGTAGATCGTGACGTCAAACTAAATCGGTTCATCGGAAAGAATTTTGAAGTTCGAAACTAAAACTCAATATCGATTGGAAGGAGTCCGGCAAGATATTCCACCTATCCCTGCAGGGAGAAACGCACGCGCCTCAATACTAGAAACAACAATGTTTCAAAGGAAAAACGAGAAGTGATTCTGCAGGAAGTCTCTCACTGTTTTAGAATCTCCTCGGAGTTCTAAAAATCTGTGAGCGGAAACGGAGCAAACCTCTAGGCCACTTGAAAAAACCGCAAAATTGTATTGTGCACAGTTATAATGTCAGTAAAAGTTTGGACTTTTTAAGAGAAGAGAAATAGAGATGAGGATTGGGGGGGGGGGGAGCGAGGAAAGTAAAAAGAAGAGGAAAAGGGAGAGAGGGAGAGAGAGAGAAAGAGTAACAGGGATAGTGAGAGAAGAAAGACAGTGTATCAGAGTGTGAGAGAGAGAGAGGGAGAGAGAGAGAAGAAGAGAGGAAAAGGAAGAGAGAGAGAGAGAGAGAGAGAGAGAGAGAGAGAGAGAGAGAGAGAGAGAGAGAGAGAGAGAGAGAGAGAGAGATAGTGAGAGAAGAAAGACAGTGTATCAGAGTGTGAGAGAGAGAGAGGGAGAGAGAGAAGAAGAGAGGAAAAGGAAGAGAGAGAGAGAGAGAGAGAGAGAGAGAGAGAGAGAGAGAGAGAGAGAAAGAGTAACAGAGATAGTGAGAGAAGAAAGACAGTGTATCAGAGTGTGAGAGAGAGAGGGAGAGAGAGAGAAGAAGAAGAGAGGAAAAGGAAGAGGGAGAGAGGGAGAGAGGGAGAGAGAGAGAGAAGAAGAGAGGAAAAGGAAGAGAGAGAGAGAGAGAGAGAGATGGGGGGGGGAGAATGGAAGTTTACGGGAAGCGTAAAGAATAGAGAATATATTCAAGGGCCGAATTGTCAAGAGATATTAAAAATAAGCAGAGGGGGGTCAAAAGTAGAGCGAGCTTAAAAAGTTAAGTCTCTCCTCTAAGAGACTTTCACTGCGTTGAAAATAGTTTAATAAATTGTTTATGAAGCATCCATTCATCCTTATATAATATAGTTGAGACCGAGAAGCAAGAGCCAAGACCCGAGTCCTCTCTCCTGAGTCAAACTTTTGTCGGGTTATCATCACTCTCATTTAACCCTATTTACGAGAGCCAGAGCTACCGTACAGAATAACGGGCAAGAATAAAATCCGACTTTCATAAAAAAAATGTGGTCCGCTTAGTGAATCTTTGAAAATGGAAGTGAAAACGGCAATGATTTGGGCCTCAAGATAAATGATTAATTTCGAGCCTGGATCGATTATCGAAAGTTCTCATTGACTATATCCATACATTCTACATTTTCCAAGGTGGCTTATAAAAAGGCCCACTAAAGCAATTAGAACTATTTTCAACATTAGAATCATGTTGATGATGGTTCGGATCCAGTGGCGACTCGTGCAATGTGGTAACAACGTAATTTCTCGCGATTTAAACCTATGTAAAACAATCGATCTTCAGGAGATGCCATTGCACCCCAAGATATCGATACTTTAGCATATGTTTAAATGACAAATAAGCATGGTTGCCAAACTGCACCAGCCGGCACTGTTTGGATGTTTTATGAAGTTACCCTGATAAAAGTGTTCCATGAATTTCCATGACTAAAGTTCTATGGGCATGATTTCTGTGGATATTATTTCCGTGGGCACACATTATTTTTCCACGAAATTTCATGGAATTTCGTTGGCAAAATATTATTTGTCCACAACATTTCATGGAGTTCCGTGGGTAGTTCATAGAAGTCCATATAACATTTCCCATGTAATTTCATGGAAAAATAATAATTACCCACTGAAATAATGCCCACCGAATTTTGGTCATGGAAACTCATGGAACACTTTTACCAGGGTGTATTTGAAGGATTTGTTTGACAGGCCGTCGATCAACAGCTTTTGTTCTGGTGAATTTTGGCTCAACAATATAACTCTGTTTAATTAAACTGTATCAACGCGTCAGAACAGAGTTGGGTAGATGGTAACCGATTTCTCGTTTTTCGATTCCATTAAAAAGTAATGTGGTTGAATTTTAGCAGCAAGCAGTCGTACGAATTCCAATGATACCAACGTTTCAAAATGAAAAAACGTGTTTTCTTTCAGTTAACACTTGGTTTCATAGAGATCAACACGCCTGATTCATGCTAAAATCTACCACAGTTACTTTTGAAAAGTAATCGATTATAGAATCGAAAACGACGATTGCGATCCAACTCTGGTACGGAGGCCTAGTTCTGATTGGTTGGAAATTCTTGGTGCTTGTTTTTCTCTGTGAAAGCTCTTAACCTCAAATTAGCACCCACACCTGACAAATAAAATATGCTTATTGAGTAGCTGATGCACACCCTGAAAGTCGACATTTGTCATGGTTTTAAACGGGGTTCCCAGATGACATGTCCACATAGCCTTTATGTCCAAAACTTTTTCGTCCAAAATATTCTTTGTCCAAATATATTTTCGTTCAATGTCATTTCATCCAAATAATCTAAATTGTATAAAAAATTGAAGTGATTTCCTGAGTTAATGAGTGGATTTTGAACGTTTTTAATGTGCGCATCATTAATTTCGCAGAATTTTACATAAGAATCAAGGTTCTATTATGTTGTAGCAAAAGTATGCAACAGAACCATTGTCAAAAAAATGAAAATTGATTTTACATTTCTTCCCCCCCCCCATTTTATAAACAAGAGAGTCATTTTTCATCTAAGACTTACGCGCAGTTCAAGGGTAAATTAAAGCTATTTCTGGCCATTCTTTCTCTCTTCGTTTCTGTAAATACATGTATGACTTTCTTTCTTCATTATTTTCTCTTTCTCTTTCTTTTTTTCCATTTTCCTTTTTTCTTTTTTCGTTCCTTAGAACTTGGGGGGGGGGGGGCAAACCGACACTTTGCTGCCACTATCCCCAATATTGGAAGGGCGAAAATGTCATGCCCTCCCTATAAGACGTTACACCACTGTCTCGTTCTGTTGCTCCCCTCGTAGCCACTGACACAGTCAACTTTTTCTCTTATGATAAGCAGAATATTGTTTCTTTTTTTTGCGTGTGTCTGTTAGTTGATTGGTATCGAAAGAAGAGATCGGACTCCAACCTCGTTTGTTTAAATCGAATACAAAGGAGACAAAAGAGCGAAAGTCAAAAGACGGTCCGTGACGAACAAAAAAAAAAACAAAAAAGAAAAAGAAAAAGATAAGTCGCTAGAGAGTATATAAGATCAGAAACTCAAACGAAGAAGGATCTTTAATGTAATAAAAATTCAAATAAAATGTTGTGAATGTTAGTTTTAAAAAAATAAGATAAATAAGGCTACGAAGAGCAAAGGGGAAGGGGGTGAGGGGGTTAGAGAATAAAGACATAACGAAATCCACTCGGGTTTCCACTGGGGGGATCTTTTATGCCTCGATGTTTAGAGGACGGTATTCACTTTAAGGCAGGCGCGGTGCGCGTGCGGTTGAGGGAGAGGGGGTAGGAAGGTGGCTGTTTATTGTTTACCGTTCACTCTCTGGGTAGCTTTTGAATTCTCTGTGCAGTATTTTTTTTCCTCCACCCCCTCCACATGGAACGGATGGAACGGAGGGAGCGGAGCGGAGTAGAGGTTGATTATTGTCGCACTGAGGAGAGAGGTGATAGTTATGATCGTGACGAAGCGGCCGTGGCAGAGGAGAGGAATGCCCAGAGGAGGGGGGAGGGGGGGCTCTGAAGTGTAAATGGAGATGGAGGGGGATGGGGGATGAGGAGGAGGGTGGGGGTGGGGGGGGGGTGATTCATTCAAATTCACTCAACTTCGTTATTTCACAGCCTCAGGGTTTTCTCCTTCGTGCGCGTTGCATTTACGCGATATTTGTTATGAGGGCGGGGAAAACAGAACAAAAAAATTGAAAAAAAAGCGTCACAAGCAAATCCACATGCTCCCTGTCCTTATACATTTCGATATACCAGTTTCATTTTCTGGCTCTTGCGAACTCGTTGTTCTCCTTGTTGATAAGCTCGCCTCAAAAGAGGGGGGGAGAATCGGTATATGATGAGAGAGAGAGATAGAGAGAGAGAGAGAGAGAGAGAGAGAGAGAGAGAGAGAGAGAGAGAGAGAGAGAGAGAGAGAGAGAGAGAGAGAGAGAGAGAGACAGAGAGAGAGAGACAGAGAGAGAGAGAGACAGAGAGAGAGAGAGACAGAGAGACAGAGGGAGAGACAGAGAGACAGAGAGAGAGAGAGACAGAGAGAGAGAGAGACAGAGAGAGAGAGAGAGACAGAGAGAGAGAGACAGAAAGAGAGAGAGAGACAGAGAGAGAGAGAGAGAGAGAGAGAGAGAGAGAGAGAGAGAGAGAGAGAGAGAGAGAGAGACAGAGAGAGAGACAGAGAGAGAGTGAGAGAGACAGAGAGAAGTGAGAGTTAGAAGTGATAGTTAGAAGTGAGAGAAGTGAGAGAGAAGCGAGAGTGTTAGAAGAGAGAGAAACTGGAGAGATGTCATCATTAGAAGATTTGTTGTTTGTCACCCTTGAATCATTATGATATCAGAGAATTTGCGTTTTCTTTTGTGGTTTTATGAAAGTCTTTACTATTTTGCCGGTGCTTTTTCAAGTGACTCGCGGTTTCTTCGAAACCACCTCCTTCCACCCCCACCCCCCGCAGTTAACTCCCACCACTCTCTTCATTTTACCCGCTCGTCTTCCTCTTGCGTTTAAAAAGGCAACTTCAGATAGGTATAGCTGGTACCCACTACTCATCGAATGAAGGCACAAGCGCAAGTTTTAAATTTTTCCCTTTTTAACGCATTGGATTTAATTATTTCTATTTAATTACCCCCGCAAACTTCCCAGCTAATAAAGGCTAGCGCGGAACTTTTGACTATATATGTTTAGTGATCTCCGATCGCTGACTTGTTGGTGGCTTTGGTTTTTCCCAACGAATGCTCAACGATTTCTTCCCGGAGGGTTTCCCTCTTTTCCTCATTTTCTGGAATAATAATTAGAGCTAATATTTTCCTCTGAGTTGCGGAGTTTCATTTTTAGTGTGGCGTTGTAAATATTCAATGCGGCGTTTTGGTCCTCCCCCCCCACAAGTTACTAAATGCTCCCGGAAAGATCGAAAACTTCGTGTAATCACCTCTTCTCGCAGTTAGCTATATTGGCTACTAGCATAGGCTAGTTGTCTACATAGCTGCTGGCTTTTATAAGCTCCTCTCATAGCCTCCTATCTTTAATTGCCGAAAAATATCCACTTAATGACATTCATGTTACATTCCAAATTGTTGGTACTTAGTTCAGAATTTTACTGAAAATCGAATTAAAGGGGTAAGTTTGTAAAAGTTTTGTAAAATTAACTGTGGGTTTCGAGGGCTAAAATAGCCGTCCAACTGAAGGCGAACCTTGATTAACCGGACGAGTCAGGACCGGACACGACTCGGATATATACCGAAATATCCGGATAATCAAATTTCGGGGATTGGATGACGAGAAAAATGCACGCGTTTGTAATAGACTGTTTTAGTAGAGCGATATATCGTATCGATTGCCGTCCGAGGGCCTCTGGTTCCAAACAAACTCTGATTCAATGCATTTTTCCCGTAAGCGGATTTTTGAACGGAAATTTAGACTATTAAATCAAACAATTAATGCGACCTTTTTGCGATTATGAATTCTACGTCCTCGAAAATGCTTAATTTTACCTGGTTCCACCGCTAAAACTGCCGAAATCAACAAGATATTACAGATTAAACGATGCGTTTGGAGGTTGAAATCACCCAATTGTTATTGTTGTTGATGTGAAATTGGCGGGATTTCGGGCGATTCTAACCTACAAATGCAACATTTAATCTGTAATATCTTATTGATTTCGGCAGTTTTAGTCAAGGAACCAGGCATAGATAAGCATTCTCGAGGACGTAGAATTCATAATCGCAAAAGGGTCGCATTAATTGTATGTTAATACCCCAAATTTCCGCTCAAATTAAAGTTCGCTTATGGGGAAACTACTACATTGAATCAGAGTTTGTTTGGAACCAGAGGCCCTCGGACGGCAATCGATACGATAATCGCTCTACTAAAACAGTCTATTAGCGAAATGTGCACGTTTAGTGATGTATTTCACGAGAACATACATTTGTACATATTTACAATAGTGAACTTTACAATTGCGAAGCGAAAACTGAAATCTAGATCTATATAAAGTAAGTTTAGAACGACCAATCGAGACGTATTTACCGATCACGGTATGGTTAAGTATTCTCCGCGGTTTCTATTGAATATTGAAAACTGTTTCCGGACCCCGTCATATAGAAACGAGTGTCCGAATAGTCGATATCCGAATAATCGAGGTTCTGCTGTACTTACATTTACTGACACTGAAATTGTTCCATGGTAAGGGGGGCGGGGAGAAGGCACTTTTCGTGACTCAAGTCGAGAAAAAAAGAGATTATCTTTAGAACGTACATTCGTACACTGAAGATTGGTCGAAGGCCCACCTCTTGGGTCGAAAGTTGATTGAAGCCTGAAAAAGGTTGACGGTCCTGTTTGGCTGTTTCAAAAGATATGATGCCTAAGTATAAATGGAAATAACAAAATTATTCAGGACATAAATATTAAAAACATTCCTGAATAAAAAAAAAAATAGGCCCGAAAGCCTAGTGCAAATCGTCATTGGACTAAAATAGTTTTACGTTTCGTCCTGGAGCCCAAATTCCTGAACCCGCGTTAGTTTACTATAACCTCATATAAATTATCTAAAAAAAGAAAAATTATGTTCTGCAGTTCAAAAATCGTCTTGAAACACTCAAGAGTCAAGGTAGCATACCATTGTCTCAAAACCACATGGAAAATCTTAAAAGAAAAAAGGAGGTAAAAGAGAATAACACGAGAAAACGTGGAAAAGCTACAGTAGACTTGACCCGGTAATAGGATTGGATTGCGAAGTTATATTGCGCTGAAGACAGGTCAGCCAGCAGAGAGCCCTAGTCGTAGCAACATCCAACGGCAGGCGTCAGTGTTTCTCCGACCCTTAATACCGTAAGGTATTTTTAATATAAATAAAAAAAAAAGGTATATATATTTCGCGCATGACAGAAGGAGGTTGAAAGAAAAAATATCAACGTAAATTTAGGTGGAATATTTGCAGGCACATTCTCCACGTCCAAATTTGTTTTATTCCAACGCGGTGTCCAGTGGGCGTGTTTTTTTTTTTTTTTTTTTTTTTTTTATACATTTTTTTACGACATTTATTTCTCCTCCTTGTTACTTTGCGTTTTGTATAACACTTCTGACTCACGTGTCTCTCCCTCATATCGTTCTATTAAAAACCCAAGAGTAAACAAGAGGCTCGATGCATGTATAATATTCAGCATACCTGGCAGTTCTAGAGTTCTGGAGACAGCTACTTTCAACCCACGACTAACAAACAGTGAATAGAGGGTAATTATCCTTGTAAGGCATCAATTAGGTAGTTATGGAAATTTGAAAAATGGGGCTGTTGCACACTTTTAATTGCTACAGGCTATAGGTCCGTTGCAAACTTTTGCTACAATGTTATAGGCCTTCGTACACGCTCAAAGTACGATCGTCAAATTGGCAAGGGTGAGGGGAAATCCACTGCAAACAATTGAATTTTCAACCTGACATTTCTAAAATTCAAACATAACCTTTATCAAAACACTTCCAAAACGGGTTTATTTGCTTTGTTGACTGTAGATGATTGGTAAATAAACAGATGACACAACATCCATCGTCAAATAACTCTGCAGTAATGCAAGGTATATGGAGAACAGGTATGGACAACACTCTGAGGTTGGCTCTAATTGGTTGTGAAAAAAGCGACTCCACCGCCATTTTTATGACCGCGCGATTCAAATTTATATTTCACTTCTTGAAAAAGAAAGTGAACAACGTCATTGATGATGTTAATCCATTCTATAGTCACAACATTAACATTTAAAGATACAAACTACATCTCATTGTTCAAATAAATAAAGTATTGCTTCAGATAAGGTTCCCCTTCAAACCTAACCACAAACAACAATGCGAGATACACGGTGTAAATAGGAGACAAGATGGCGGCGAAGTCGCTTTTTTCCAAGTGGCCACGCCCCCTGAGTCGAGTGTCGTCCATACCTGTTCTCCACATACCTTGGCAGTAATGGACCTGTTTAGTGTGACGTCACGAAAAAAATTGGTTGCAGCAAAGGTTCCATCTCACTCGCTCTCGTGGGTTTTCCCATAAGAAACACGATCCGAATTTTTAAATACTTTGTTCTAGTAAAAAACAAGTTCTCTCAGATTTTATTACACCATTGGATTCCACGTACCTTAAAATATGAGCACGCTACAACAACATTTTTGAAACATCGCGCATTAATGCACAATCACAGTTATATCGAAAAAAGTCCTGTGTTTTGTCCTTGTCACACTCACAGTTTCTTATGGGCACAAAATTATTGAATATAGGCTCATCGGCACCCGGCAAAAAATGAATCGCCCGGTTTAGTCCTAAAAACGTCCTAAAAACCGCCTAATATTATCTGAGTGCATTTCGGTTTCGAAGCGAACGTCCTAGTGTCGGCCTGCAGTGAAGTTTGAGTAAGGCGGATGATGTCTGTTTCTCGTGTATTTTTCGAAAACAATGCAGACCTTAGCCCATATGCATGCGTTAGACTTAAGGTTTATCCCAGATGGCCGATCATTTACTTCATCGTTAAACCGATCGATAAGACTGTCTATGAGTGATGCTATTGGTCGAAAATTGTAAAACTTGGCTGTTGCTATGGTAACCATCGTTAAGAGTCTCGTTTTATAAAGGCTACTCATGAGTAACCTTTAAAAAACGGACACTATAACGATGGTTACCATAGCAACAGCCAAGTTTTACACTTTTCGACCAATAGCATCACTCATAGACAGTCTTATCGATCGGTTTAACGATGAAGTAAATGATCGGCCCTCAGGACGTTTTTCGGCTCCGGGAAATAATCTTAAACATAATGGGGACATTTTTCGGACATTTTCTTTTTTTGCCGGGCACCATCACACCATGTGTTATACCTCCAACCAAAGAGTAAACAAGAGTCGCAATTGAATGGAAGGCCTGCGTGGTCAACGTAGATAAGGGATCCGAACGCGGGCTGGCCTCTGATTGGCTGTAACGGGTGGAGCAAAAATGACTCGGGGTATAGGGAAAATAACACGGGATTATCGTTCCGGGGCGTTTATCTCGAAACCTAAGCAAAATAGTATCCAAACAATTTATACGAGTCGATTCAGCAGATTTTTCCAAACAATTTGATAGGTCATAAGTGCCACTTTATTGCAAATTCGAAAAGACTGTTTCAGTTTAAAAGTACGCACAATAGTGTGATTACATGCTTGGCGTGTGTTGGAGCAAAGTTTGAGTAACTCACTATTGTTCGTACTTTCAAACTGAAACAGTCTTTTCGAATTTGCAATAAAGTGGCACTTATGACCTATCAAATTGTTCGGAAAAATCTGCTGAATCGACTCGTATAAATTGTTTGGATACTATTTTGCTTAGGTTTCGAGATAAACGCCCCGGAACGATAATCCCGTGTTATTTTCCCTATACCCCGAGTCATTTTTGCTCCACCCGTTGCAGCCAATCAGAGGCCAGCCCGCGTTCGGATCCCTTATCTACGTTGACCACGCAGGCCTTCCATTCAATTGCGACTCTTGTTTACTCTTTGCCTCCAACAAAGCTTCGATACGAAGAGAGGTTAGGATGATTGAGTGGCATGGCGGTAATATTCCCATAAGAGAACGTGAGAAAGACAAAGACAAAACATAGAACATATTTCGGTGTAATTGTGATTGTAAATTCGTTTGTGATATTTTAGGAATTGTGTCGGAGTGAAAAGATACTTTAAGGTACGTGGAATCTAATGGTACTCCCCCCATTATACGACCCGCTCAATCGACCACCATCTTTGAATTTTGCTAAACGCGTTTATTGAGTTTCGGAGTGGTTTGTGAGACATTTTCGGTGCTTTCCATGTGATTTTTTACGCAATTTTACGCCAGGAAAATAGATCCTCCATAACGCTGCAGCAAAAGTTTTGCAACAGACCCATCATTTACGGGTCGATACAAATCAGTGGCGTAGCGTGCAGTTTGGCAACGTTGCACTTTGTCCATTTAAACCCGTGTAAAAGGTCGAATGCGAAGGTGTTCACCGAACACCCAATACTTCGATATTTTTCATGTGTTTAAATGGAAGAACTGCTACGTTGCCAGATTGCACGCCACGCCACTGATACAGATGCGAACCTCCAAAAATAACGATGGTTTGGTTTATAAAAAAAATCATTTGGCAATCAGTTTTATTATGAGGAATACCACGGTGTTTTTCAATTACGTGTGGATTATTTTGAGCTATCTATCATCAAAATTGGTTGAGAAATGTATATAGACGTAATTTCGAGAACAGATTTCGGCTTTCTCTGCAAGGAGCGCGATGAGTTAGATAGAGTCATCCATATCCTAGGGTGCGAGTAAGATAGTGCCATATACGTATATTAGTGGAAGCGAGTAAGACAGAGTCATTCATATTAGAAGGAGCGAGCTCAACTGACGCATTGAGTGTGTTGCGAGTCAGACATAATACATGGATTCCATTGTATTGCCACACTACTGGTTCCACAGTTCAATATTTTACAATTCCCCACAAACCGCTTTCTTCTTAAATCTTCCT